>OX371225.1:285238485-285590810 GCA_947310385.1 Nephrotoma appendiculata | reverse complement strand
AGTACATATTTACATTATTTCTATTATGTATTTACAATATTTCCATTATTTACATTATTCTTATTATTTACGTTATTTACATTATTTACTTTATTTACCGCTCACAACCCTGAAATTAATATTTAGTTTAGAAACATTTTTTTTTTCACTCAAAAGGTTGACAAAATTAAGACAAATTAAATAATGTGCTAAAATAAAATTAAATAAGATTTATGTTGTCAAGGAATGATGTACTCATAAATTACGTCACATAATCTGCTAGGTTGTTTACGAGTATAGTACTAATGTAGTCTACTTGGAAGCCTAAATTTTCGCAGAAACTTAAATCGTTGTTTTTACCCGGAGTTTCACATTTACTTTACAACTTATTTTCATCTTCGAATACTCCCGACTCCTGAGTAATTGATTTCAAAGCATTTCAATCATTATGAGGTCCCTCCCAGTAATTTAATTGTTAATTTTTAATAAAGGCGTTCTCGCTCAGAACGAGTTGAATAATATCAAGTAGATGTGTGTTACGTAGATAATCAATTGTTTTCGTGTACTTAGAAGTTGTTACGACATTGACTTGAGGGGTCATAACATTATTTGCTTTTTGAATTTTACTTTCAAAAAATTTCATTATAGACGAATAATTGGTGCCATCTACCCTATAGCATTAACACCAAAGTTTAATTGGGAATGGTCCTTAATATGCTGTATTATGTTTTTTTACCCACCCCTATTGCGAGACCAACGTATACCTTGTGCGTGTGTGTGACTAGATAAAGTATAGAAAAGTATTTTTTTTTTGTTTTGTTTCTCGTATCGGTGTGTGCGATTGATGCACGGTGTGCAAGTGATGCGCACGAAAAAAACAAGAGAAGAAACAAAAAATATTACCGACCAAATGGCATAGAGGTTAAAGCTTTGGCGTTTGGATCGGGAGGTGCCGGGTTCGAATCCCGATAGGGGCAGGATGCAAAGTGAAATTTCATCAACAGATTACGATCTGCGGTGAAATGTAACACATCTATGACCCCTTGTCGGTGTGCAAAATGGGACGACCCATTTTCCATGCCAGTATAGGCTGGCTTGGAGCTTGCAATGTGCAAATGGTCTTAAATCGGTCCTATAGCCGCACGTCCTCGAGTTGGCAGGGAGGCGTAGAGTAAGGACGTAAAATGCATAACCGCGGAAGAGCAGGGTAAGCCTTGAGCTCCAAAACAGGACGCATAGTTAACAATAAAAATTAATATATTCTTCTAGATTCTTTTTTGGTGTGAGAATTTCAAAGAGTCTGGTTTTTTAAATTCAGATTATATTTCTCCTCTAGTTGTGAATTGAGAAGGATGGTTAATTCGATTTTGGCATTCAAAAGTGCTGTTTTGATGTCTATAATTTTTAGTTAATTACATAGTTGCAAGTTAAGCTTAAAAAAAACAAAAATGTAAAATATTTGATTAAAAAAATATATACTCGTAATGTAATAATATATTGTCCGAAAAGCCGAAAAAATATAATAAAAATTATAATTAATATCACAGACGATTTTAAAAACTTTTTAATTATATTGTGTTGGCTTAGTACACATACATAGTGAGAATTTCCAAAAGTTTTTGATTTGGTGACATAATTCGCTAAATCGGTAAGTTCTTGTATTGTACTATTGGTACAAAACAAAAGTTGAAGTTTTGCAGTTTGGTCATTGCAACCTGATGAGTAGACCAACTTTTTATCGAAAGCAAGCTGCCAAAAGAGACCTAAGCAAGTTCTCATTTTTGTAAGGGTTTATGTATTTGTACACGTTCCCTTGGGGTTAAAGATGTGGGGGGAGGGGGAATGCATTTTTCTACTTTTTGTGGTAGATTTATTGTGAGTAAATGGTTTTTTTCGGTCTATGACTAAAACAGTCATAAAAATTGTAAGAAACCATTAAAAATTATCACGGATGATTTTAAAAACTTCTTAATAAACAAAATTAATGTAATATGTTTTCACGGCGTTGAACCCACTTTTGTCTCACTTCAAGTTAATAACACATAAATTTCATTTATTGATTTACATAATAAATAATTACATAATAAACAAAATGTTATACATTGTCTACCAATTGTCTACCAATAGTCTACATAGCCTACGAATGATCGAATTCAACAACAAAAATCCAAAATGTAGATGATTTTAAAGTACATGTAGTTGCATAACAACGGCCATAATATCTGCCTATCTATTTGTCGGATATAGAGAAAGTTGAGTATTCCATAAATTTAACCCTATAGACTAAATTTTAAATTGTACATGATATTTAAAAATCAATAACTCTTCCGACGATGTTAAAATGAAACAATAATGATTTAATTTATTCCCATTATGAAATAATTTTCCAGAAAACTGCATTGTGACATATTTTTTTTCTTGTGGTAAATTCATTAAAGTCTTTTGTATTGTAAAGCATTTTACGCGATTTTGTAATTAGAAAACTCTCGGAAAATTATCTCGCACCTCCTTGATCTTTTGGGAGGGTATAATTGATTTTTATTTATTTATTTTCTAATTAAACAACAACAAAAAATTACGAAAGCCATTGACATTTGAATAAGCATTGAATGATTTTTAATTTTATTGTACCGTTAAATAGGGGAATTAATTCCGAATCATCACACTTATTATTTACAATGAGCACAGGTAATTAACGATAATTAAAAAGCTTTCTGAAAAATGAATAGAATGGAAAATAGCTACGTAGACAGTTTTGATCACACAAAGGACTTTATTATAAAAACGTTTCTAGGAATTCAGCCATTTTAAAATCTATTAAAGGTATTTCGACTATTGTTAGATTTTATAGCAACACAAACACCCCATTGTAATTACGTAAAAAGGATCAGAGGACTTTTTTTTGTTACCGATGAACGTATCCAATTAAAGTATATACTTCGTATACCCTCAAATTGTGGATATCCAAAAAAAAACGAAGCATAAAAATTAAATATGTTGGTTATGACTCGTTTATGTGTTTGAGGTAAATATTGAGCTATAATTCCAAAAAACTGTCGAAAAAAGTTAAAATAAATTTTAAGTAAATACAAATACAAATTTGTGGTACTAAAACACTGTCTGTACACGTGTGTGTGTGTAGCTCTACGGCAAGGAAATTTTACAAGGAAATTTATTTATTTTAATGTTATAATCAAATTCTTGCTAAATATTTGGTTTTTTTTCTATGGACCAACAAGGAACCAAACACACCCACGTGAAATATTTAACATCTCAATTGTTAAGCGTTGGTTTGGATATAAATAAAAAGAACGAATACCAGACAAAAAAGATTCTAATATATAGGCTATTTTTAGATTTGCTTGACAATCGAGATATAACTGTGGGGAAATACTTAAATTATGTGTGACAACAAAATCTGACAACAACAATTTTAATAAATTGACAACAACAACAATCGGTATGTATCTGTTTTAAATTAACGATAATCGCCATTTAGGGGCAATGTTTATTTATTACATATAATGTTTGAGACGCAAAATCAATAAGGTTGGTAGTTTTAGTCTAGGTCTGTAAACAAAATTAAAAACATCCTAATCCGCCATTCCAGACTTTAATTCTTTTGTCGTGATTCTTTCCTCGTTCCCTACCCCTTCAACTACAAACTGTTTTTAGTTTGTAGGTGAAGGGGAAGGAAACGAAGAAAGAATCACGCTGAAAGAATTACAGTGTGGCGAGACCCAATGTGTGGTAAGTTTGTTTATTTGACCATGAGAATCCTATTAGCTTTTTTACAGTTTGGAAGGTTGGTAATGCCGCATAGGGGTAGATTATGATGTAACTGTCGCATTTCGATTTTCGACTAACAAAATGTTGCAGTTTTTCGACAGATTTGCACAACAAGCACAAAACCAAGAACCGATTGCGCTGACGCAGTGTTCCTATAAATATGGAACGACTGGCATTCAATTACGATCCGAAAATCGATTACAGGGCGGACAGATTGATTAGTAACGATCGGAGAAATGTCAGTAGTCTGTCTACATTATAAGGCGTTGAAATTCAGCAACGAAACTCCTGGATTGTGCTGCAGCGCAGGTGGGAAAGTGAAATTATCACAATTGGTCCCACCACTAGATCCATTATGCTCATTGGTTTCAGGAACAGGAAGTAATTCTACCATTTTCCTGGCCAACAGCCAAAAATACAACAGTTGCTTCCAAATGACGTCTACGTTCGGCGCAACGCATATTTTACGGAGCAACTTCATGCTCTCTTTCAAGCTTATTACCCAAAATCCCGACTTTTAAAATTCCGACTTTCAAAATCCCGACTTTCGAAATGCCGATTTTCTAAATCCCGTCTTTCAAAAGTCCAATTTTCAAAAGCCCGATTTTTTAAATTTTTTATGAATTCGGGCGCCCGCGGGCCGGCTTTTTGAAAGGGTTGGGCTCGTTTGCACGAATTTTAAAATCTTGAAATCAAAATCAAGAATTTCAAAATTCCGACATTCAAAATCCCGACTTTCATAATCACGAATTTCAAAATCCCGACTTTCAAAATCCCGATTTTCAAAAACCCAATTTTCAAAATCACGACATTCAAAATCCCGACTTTCAAAATCCCGATTTTCATAATCCCGAGTTTCAAAATCCCAACTTTCAAAATTCCGATTTTCAAAAGCCCAATTTTCAAAGCCCGATTTAAAAAAATATATGAATAAGGGCGCCCGCGGGCCGGCTGGCCGATCGACCCGTGAGCGCTCTCTCTCCCAACTCTCACGGGCACGCGGGAGGTCGCTGCGCTTCCCCCGCTTAGCTCTCCGAGGGGCTTTAGATTTGAACTTCGAGGAACGTAGGAGCCGGGATAAGCAAACATGTGGCACTGCAAGCCGCACGTAGGAGCGGATTATATAGATTCTAATGACACCTTCTGAAAAGAAAAATAATTGCACCGTTTTGTTACGCAACATTTTGAAATGCAATATTTTATATCAATTATTTTTGTAAATTAGGGTTTTAGAAATTTAGGCCAGTTGATTTTTTATTTTATTTTGGATAACCGAATCGTCCTGCCGCCTCGGTGGCAAAATGGTCAGTATGCTTGCTACAGCAAGCGGAGGTCCCGGTGGTGATAAGGAAAATATTTCACTGCTGGTTTAGAATCAATGAATTAATCACTCATTACCCGAAATGAAAATATGATTATGAAATCTCATTTGAGACGGCCAAATCCCTTGATGAGATATAGTGCCAGAGAGAGAGAGAGAGAGAGAGAGAGAGAGAGAGAGAGAGAGAGAGAGAGAGAGAGAGAGAGAGAGAGAGAGAGAGAGAGAGAGAGAGAGAGAGAGAGAGAGAGAGAGAGAGAGAGAGAGAGAGAGATAGAGAGAAAGATAGAGATAGAGAGAGAGAGAGAGAGAGAAACAAATATATTTTTAACATAATATTGTGTAAGTAATATTTTCTAAAAAGTTAAAAAGGATTTAAATGCATCAGATGTTTTAATATAACAAGCAATTTTAAATTTAAAGATTTTTTACGACTAACTAAATCATAAAAATTATTAAATATGTTAGAAAATTATGAAAAGCAATAAAAAAATTAAAATAAGAATCTGTACCATTGATGTTACTCCCATTAATGCGTCATTTGTGGGTTGGGATCAACCCCGCCATTTGCGTAGCCAAAATGACATGTGACAAATAAAAATAAAGCAAAAAAATAAAAACAAATAATAAAAGGAGTAAAATGAATATCTCATTGGTCAAAACGAACAAAAATAAACACAAGCTGATTATTGATGGTTACGCTTACCATCTCGAAAAAATTGACGAAAATCAAATTTATCGATGGTGTTGCGATCAACGGAAAAACCTATTGTGTAAAGGAAGAGCCACTACAACACTAAAAGAAGAAAAACATGAATTAAAGAAGGAACCATCAGATCATCACTTCCGAAAAAGAAGTTTTTAAGGCAAATGAAACAGTAAAACAGTTAGCAGAAGTACCATGGTTGCGACCTTCACAAATAATAAAAGAAAGTATTGTTGAATTCGACCCCGATTGCAAATCATAATTACTTCAAACAGAGCACAAAAACTAAAAATTGCTCGAGTTAGGACCAAAACACTGAAAAAACCAGAAAGTTTAAAAGAAATTTCCATTCCGGAAACGTTAAAGTTTATTGACGAATTATTGTCGTTGTATTGTGTGAAAAAGATTTTGGAGGAAATACAAATATTTTAGTAGGAACAAAAACATCTTTAAATTTGCTAGCTGAGGCTGAATGCAGGCTTATGGACGGTACATTCGAGGTTGTACCATCTATAATGAGATATTTATTCTCGATCCATGGTAAAATTGGCGACCAGATCATGCCACTATTATTTTGTATAATGAGATCAAAATCAACAGAAGCTTGCTCGGAGATGTTCTATGAAATTTGTAAAATTGATTGTGATTGGTACATCTCGTTAAATTCAAAGAGAATTGTGTCAGATTTTGAAAAGGCAAGCGTAGCTGCAGCTAAAATATATTTTCCGTTAGCTGAATACACTGGATGCCTTTTCCATTTCGGGCAAATATTATGGAGAAAAGTACAATCTGAACACCTTCAGATTAAATATGGAAACGATAAATCTTTTAACATGCAAATCCTAATGTTGAAAAGCTTAGCATTCGTACCTCCTGAAGAAGTTTCCGAATATTTTAATGCGATCATAAAATAATTTGATCCAGACGTCAAGCGAATTGCCAAATGGTTCCAAACAAATTATATAAGATGTGTTCATGGATACCAAGGAAGACCCTAATACAGTCCAAAGTTCTGGGCTATTCCCCAGAAACAAACAAAGGCTTAGCATAATTGACTAAAAATATTAATCGGAAGACCTCATGTTGAGGTCTATAAGTTAATCGAAGAATTGGCAAAGGAGGTGATGATATGCAAAACACGCATTGAAAAATGGAAATGATAAGGTTAATTATTTAAAAAATATTGCTCAGTCTATTAAGTTACATTAATAGCGTTTAATTTAATTTATTTTATCATTAAATATTTCATCAAAAACCCAAACGTTCTTTTCAGAACGACTAAAAATATATTTTATTAAAAGATACTTATATTTATACAAATCCAATTTTGTAAATTAAATTTTACAAATATTGGTTGTGGAATAGCCAAGTTCAATTGAGCAGGCCCAATTCCAAAAATTCTAGAATAAGTCATATTAAAATTATATTCGATAACCCAAATTTAACCAAAATCGGCCAAAAAACGACCGAGTTCTTAATAAAAATGAAGATAAAAAAATAAAATTTAATATTTAATATTTTTAAAAAAATCCCGACTTTTGTCGGATACCACGAAGGATACCATTTGAACATCAAAAAGGTTAATCCATTAACAGGTAAATGTAACAATTTCAATAACTCATTAGTTGATTTCGTACATCGAACCATATGTTGATTGCTATTGCAGGCGCCGAAACCAATAAAAAAGTTTGTGCCATGAATTTTTATTCATATAGACTTATGGTGAAAAAAATGACATTTTGAAGTGTCGCTGTCTTTTACATCAGTTCGCGGTTGACATGCATGTCAAAATTGAGACTGAATGGACCCATCTGAAGAATGATTAGTGCCCACGGCGATGCAAACAACGTGAGAAGAATTGCCGACTGCAAGATGCGATTTAAACCTTAATGGATCGAAATCAAGAAGGACTGCGACCCAGTTCAGCAATGATGATATCATTGTCAGAGGTTTTAAACAAAAATTAAAATTTCTGATGGATTTCATCACAAAGCACCGTGTGTGTGTATGGCTAAGTTTATTGTTGGATGACCATTGGGTTGCCAAACCGTGGTCTGCCTCATGCGCACATTTTGGTTAGGTTCGTGTAAAAACTCAGACCGGGTGAAATCGATTCCATCATCTCAGCCGAAATCCCGGATGAAGCTGTTAATGTGGACAATGTTGGATTATGTGCCTTATTCGCCTATATTGACCAAGGCTTTTGAGGCTCACTTCAATGTGGCGTACTGTAACTCCGTCAATTCGATCAAATACATATGCAAATATATGAACAAAGGCAGTGATGTGGCTGTTTTCGGTGTGACAAATGCAAAAGACGAAGTGTCTCAGTATCAGATTAATCGCTATAAGAGCAGCAATGATCCACGAAAGATACCCTACAGTTGTACATTTGTCAGTGTATCTGGGAAACGGGCAACGAGTGAATTGCAATCAAGAGAACGCAGTGGTACGGCTTTCGTCGTCAACATTGACAAGCTTCTTTTCGGTTTTCCAAGCAAGGATTTCGCTCCCATTTTGCTGTATGCTGAAATCCGATCCTCTAATTGACGACTACCATGCGAGTGTTTTTGCAACAAGATCCTGCAGATGTGTTTTCGAAGCAATTGTTGGACATTGGTAATTAGAAAGTCGGAGCTAACATCACGACCGGATTCATCACATTGCCCACTGATTTCTGCCAGTTGACCGAATCGAAGACAAAGCTCATTCGACGTATTTTTCTGAACATATAGTGCACACTAAACACTTAATAACCATTATTGGCGCCGAAAGTTATTTTCAAGCAGGATAAAGCAGTAGACTATCCCACATAATTCTTCATTTCGCTGGAATTGCCCAGATGTAGGGTAAAATAAAGTAGGCTCAGTTATCATCATGTTGCGTAACATCAATCAACCTGGACTGTGCAATTGGACGAGACTGGCTGTAAAAAAGCTTCTGAACAACATTATCGAGGCGACGATTATCAAGAGAAAGTATAATGAAGAGGAGGTTTTGATTCCACGCATCCCGATGATTCCAACGGATTTGCTATTCGAGTTCAAACGAATCAACAAATCACAAGACTAGTCGTTGCAAGTTTGCGGGATTAATTTGGAGTTTCCGTGTTTCGCGCGTGGACAACTGTATCAAGTGTTCGCGTATCGGCAAGCCATCTTCTTTGGTTGTTTTTGAGAACGAGTTTAATTTAATCACCAAACGAAATTCAAACAGTACACAGTGCGATCAAAATTGTCGATCTCAATGAATTGGAGTTAGTATAGGTTGGCATAGATATTTTTGCTTGTAAATGAAAGTCATGAATTTTTATAAATCTTGCTAAGGCAACCCTCTATTTTGATTTAGCTATCCATGATAAATTTCACAATCATACCAGCAATTATTCTTTATATCCAACATAAAGCCCTTACAATTTCTATGAATGCATCGCCTTTAGCAGCCAATTGTGCGCGATACTTACAAATTTATGCTAAACTCCATGTAAACTTATGCCACATGAATTCATTCTAAACAAAGCAAATTTTAATCCCAGTACAAGAAGATAAGTGTATATTATATACATTACTACAACACGATAATAAGGATATACATTCATTTGAAGGATCTATCCTTATACATTGAGCTATAGGTGTGTATATATCAGTAATGGAAAACAGGCAAAATCGATAAAAATAGAAAAATCACAACATAATTTACATACGCATTTTTAGGATTTCAATACACTGTATTGAGATTAATAGATATAAAAAGGAGTAAAAAAGGGATAATCACTAAATCGGATATTTCCCGATAGTAACAATAAAATATTCGGTGTAAATTTATGTCCGTCCTTTTTTATTGTTTAATTTTTGCTCTATACTCCCTTTATACATAAATTTACAAAGTGACAAGGATGATTTATCCCTAAAATACAAATTTCAAGCCGATTACAGTGATACGTACGAGTATTAATTATTCTGCTAATCTACTTGTTTCACACGTATAAAGAAAATAAATTTCGCAGTATCGTGCACACCTCGGTGGTATACAAACCATTTTCATCGTTCTGGTAAATCATTATCATTATCATAACCGTTTTGCTATTCCGCACTCATTTCGATTATGGTGCAAATTTTCATGAAAATCTTTAACATAATTTTTATGGTTTCACTTCTCTTCTTCATATAAAATATATACGCTTAAGTATAAATTCTACATTTACGGATTATCGCCGATTAATATGATAATGAGCTTTCTTCACCGCACCAAACTTTTCCCAAAATCATAAAGTTTTCCGTTTTTCATTCGTTTTTATTTGCTGATTATAATGTATATATGTATGGGTAGGTATATACCTATGTCGTGTTCTGAAAAACTAATTTGAATTTTATTCATTCATGTATGCATGTTTGTTGTTTTAGGAATTTATTTTATTTTTATTTGATTTTCGTCGTTTTAAGTGGATTCAGTCGTTGTCGTTGTTCTCGTTGTTTTCTTATTCCGTGCATAAATTACGGTGAGGGTGTTAAGTGTTTTGAATGGCAACATAACATTCAAACACATCCACACACATAAAGGTAAAATTCCAAACTAAATAGAATGATAATCGGATTGACTTTAAATAGATGAGAAGTTTGTATAGTGGGCGAGAAAATTCGTGTTGAAATTATTCTAATCATGGCCATCATTTATTTGTTATGGTGAATAATCAAATGTTTGAATCAATAATAAATGATTACGATCTAAATGTTTGAAATGAGGTTGAATTTCATATTTTTGATGCTATAATGATGATAATAACTTACAGGTAAAGTAGGCAGGTGTACGTCAATTTGATTTGGTTATGGTCGACTCACCTGAAAAAATGAGAAATAAAATTTATTAGTTTAGAATGCAAAAGAAATAATATAATTTAAAAGGCATATTCATAAAGCATTTACCCCTTAAAACTATTGACGAATTCTGTTAAAATAGATGGGGGTGGGATGTTGTAGCACCACTTTTCACGATATTTATCGAATATTGCATCTCTTTTTCTTAACAACCAATGGTGTGCCATTTCGATTTTCAAGTTTGCTGTCCTTATTGCGATCGCACGCTACTATTTATTTCCTTTTTGTTTTTCGATAAAGTATCACTCAAAAAAATAAGTAGGTGATAGAATAAGTACAGAACGACTTAATGTTTTATTCGAATAGATAGAGATCGCAATCGAAACAACGTAATTGAAAAATGGAACAACAGCTAATTTTGTTCGTGATGAAAGTGATGTTACAACATTCCACCCCTGATCAAAACATTACAAACATTTTTTTGAGAGATTGGTGACATCTGTGGCTGAATAGTAGCACTAAAGATAGTTTTTATAACCGTTTTGTTTTGTAGCAGATTGTAATAATCTAGAACAGAACCGTCTAGAATAAATCCAGGCGAATCTAGAATATTCGACCGGTGTATAAAGACGAGTCAATAAGTCAGCCTTGGTGTGTCATTCAAGAGATATGGTACGCGAAAATATTAAATGGTGTGAATCAGGGATGATATTGTCGATACTATAGGACTTTTTTCGATACGGTGGCTTTATTAAATGTACTTCGATACTTTTTAGCACTTTTTAGTATTTTTGAGAAAATTCAAGGTATAGTGATATACCTAATTCTACATTTTAATTTTTATGTTGCCGTCCCGGTGGCAAAGTGGTCAGCATGCTTGCTCAAACGACGGCTGGTTAGGATTAATCACTCATTACCCGAAATGAAAATATGATTATGAAACCTCATTTGAAGCGGCCAAATCCCTTGATGGGGTATAATGCAAGAGAGAGAGAGAGAAAGAGAGAGAGAGAGAGAGAGAGAGAGGGATACCTAATTCGGTAAGAGAGACAGCATTTGTAGAAGAAAATAATAACAATAATGCAATCGATTGGGATTAATCTAGAAAGCAGGGTGATCAACAGCTCTCAACCTTAGGGACTACGCTACGATATACAATCCATTTATGATTAAAGCAACTAACGTGGCTTGGACCAAGTGGCGGATTTTTGCAAAGAACCTATTTGAAATTCAACACTTTTTTATAGAGTTCCGTGATACAAAAAAGCATTATAGTCTCTGATTGGTGTAATCCAACTAATAATTATAACAATAAAATTTACTAATTCTCGGCGAGTTTGATTCTCGAGTAATTTATTAACTAAATACTTGTAACCACGTTGTTAGGGATTAAGAAGAGTAGGTAAAGAGGTCCTTAAGTGGTGCCATTTAGTTAAATACCTTGGTTTGCATTTATTAACATTTCATTAAAATTATGGTTGTCGGCAAACGGAGGCTTTCGTTCTAAAACACCCGCTCCCTCGCCAAGGTTTTATGATTGAGCAGTTTATAATTTTGTCTCCAAGCACAGCTGGATTACTTAGAAAAATCACAAAATATCTAATCTTTTCAGTAATCCTTAGACAGAATTTTCTAATATTTTTGCATTTTTATATTTTAAAAGCAGTTCTTAGATTTAAAGTTAAATTAAAATTTCTCGAAAATTTCAAAACTATAAAAAAATTTACGTTGTAAGATGTTTCTATCCCAAACCAAGTCTAATAATAATTTTCAGACAGACAGAATAATTGACCCTAGGCCATATATTTAATTCATTTTGAATGCGGAAAACAAAAATTTGTGAAGTATGGTTTTAGCAACGATAATTTCTCAGAAGCATTCCATTGCGTCAGCTGATTTATGATTTAAATCTAAAATAAGTTCTCCAACATAGACCGCTCAGATAAAAACAATGAGGGTTCGAAGTGTTTCTTTAATTTTAAGAGAATAAGATATAGTTAAAAATTATCTTAATTACAGTTGAATTGAGTGTTCAAAGTGGTTCACTAACTAGTTATGTAGTACTAACCTTACGTCACTCTTTCCAGTCCTAAATTACAGAATTATTGATAATAATTGCTACGATTACGGTAAGATTTTTAACGTGCAGCAATAAGAAGGTTCAATTACCAAATGAGCTATGCAGCTTTACAACAACAAACGAATCTAAATTAATGATTGCAGTGATAGGTGTAGACCGAAATCTATAAATTCAGTTTATCTTTTCTTTTAAAAATTTTAATTAACTACACCAGACGCACTCAACAATTAAAATCTTAAAGCTTGCCAAACAAAAATGATGGTGATGTTAATTGCTATACTTTTAGAGTCAGGTTAATGGTGTGTTGGTTTACAATGGAATAAACCCGTATAATCTAAACTACGATAGATTTGCAAGAACATTTTGATATGAACATGGTCGAGATTATTAATATTGATTTAACTTGCTGTTGCCTAGTCTCTATTGTGTGTGGCCTAACATACTATACATATGCAAATTAATTATGTCCATTTCCATAGTTGATACATTCCCTTGATGACGAAGCAACTGAATGACTTGAGCATATATATTTACTACTACTGCAATCGATTATCACATCGATTATCCTAGACAAGGTATCCTGATCATACAAGGTTCTCTAGAAGACCTACAAGAGCGAACTGCCGTTATACAACGTACCCCAGTTCGATTTTTTATACCGTTAATATTTTGACCATTCATGCGGTCTATGAGAAAGCAATTAGTTTGTTAGTACAGATATATTTGGTACAGATACGTAACATTCTTGGTTGGTCTGTTTTCATCGCCATGAACATAAAAAAGACATTAGAAGCTTTGTTTGTTTAATCTATTTTTTCAATCACCTTTAAGATGAGGAGGGTCAGATTTTTATGTTTTACTTTTTTCCAGTCATCACTTCTTAATTTAGCTTGTTCCGGCAACTCTACAGGTCTATAGTCACACTGAGCGCATACCTCACGGAAACCCTAAAACAATCGAACACTAATAAACGCACAATGATCATCCCAACCAAATTTAATCTGCCAGAATACTAAAACGTTTCAAAATACGAAGAAGCTTAAAATTCACAGCCAAATTAACTGTCTGGGAGTTTTAAATCAGGAAATTAAAGTCATTAAAAGTTAATTTAAACTCAATTCTATTAAAGTTTTTTAAAGTTTTGTTTTCCGAAATAATTATTTTGATTATTTTATAATGAAATAATGAATATTTAGTGAAAGAGTTTTTCTGGGATCGATATAAAATATTGCATTTAAAAATGTTGCAAAATATTGTTTTTTTAATTAATCTTGCAACTAAAAAATGTTGCAAGTACAAAATTAGTGCGACATGTTTGCTGATCCCGGCTCATAGTCCCCAAAGTTCATATCTAAACCCCCTCGAAGCCCCGCGTAACCGTGAGAGTATTGAAACCGTCAGACTCTGAACTTATTCCATTTCAAAATGTTGCATTAACACCGACTCCGATAAAATAGCACTGACTCCACGAAACCGACTCCCGCCTCTGACTTTGCAGCCTTGGTTTTTACTAGTAAATTTTTAGGCAAGATATCTTATTTTTTGTTATTAATCCGGCCGGCCCGAAATAATAATTTTTTTTTTCAAAATCAAGAGTTTAGAACTAGAAGAAAAGAAAACCGAGATTTTAAAAACCTGAATTTTGAAAACCGGAATTTTGAAAACCGGAAATTTGAAAACCGGAATTTCGTAGTACACCCTATTTTTTGATCTGCATTAATCAACTGCATTAACCAATTGGTATTGGTTAACTGCAGAAATACTTACGAATTTCTTCCAAACAGTGAAGAAACATTTCCAATGATAAAGCTGGACTAAGCCAACGAACCTGATTATAAATCAGTAAATAGTAGGGTTTCAGTAGATAGGTTTGAAGGTTTTAGTAGATAGCGACGACATTACTTATAAATTTACCAACTGTTTCCATTACATGATTTAATTGAAATAATCCATATTTTGGACATAAAACATCCAAGTCGATTATACAATGGGATCCCATTACTGGATGACCTATTTCTTTTCCCAACAAAGTTTTAAATCTAGACGCCGATCATGCTTGGACATCCATCAGTAGAAATTGAACAAATTTTTTCAATACTGACTTTCGAACCGATTAAAGCTTTTTTGAAAACTCCTAGAATATTAACACCTCTTGTTCGTTTATGTCAGTACTTTCATCAACTGTCAATGCAAACACTTCACCTGCACGGAGATCAGATGTTAACTGATCACTGTATTTGCAATTAATTGGATGCCGGGTATGCGTGTAAGTATTTTATCCTTGTAATCAAATTGTTCATTTCATTTAATTTTCATTTCATTAAAGCTCATTTTTAATTCTACTTGCAATCTATGAAAAATCCAACACTTTAATTTATCCAGCCATCCAAGCTTTACCAATATTTTGGCTCAATCCAAAGATAACTCTGCCAATATAAACACTAGAAGTTAACTTCAAGGTCAACCTGAAGATAACTAAATACAAGTTGACTCGACTAGCAATGTCAATTGTTAACAAACATGAACTCGCCTAATCTCTAATGGGCAAGAAAACAGTACAAAAAAAATTGTGTTTAAATATAAAATAAGGTTTTAAATTAGAAATAAAAAATATATTACGACTTATTTTGAGTGAAGCAGATTTCATTTGACAGCCCGTGTGGAACGGCTGAATTAATAGCCGTTCCACACGGGTTGTCAAATGAAATCTGCTTCACTCAAAATAAGTCGTAATATATTTTTTATTTCTAATTTAAAACCTTATTTTATATTTAAACACAATTTCTTTTTGTACTGTATTATTCTGCTTTCCCGAAAATAAAATTTAAACTAAAATCTACATCTCAAAAATGGAATTGAATTTTTGTTTTTTTCATTCCAATTTTTGTTGAAGCTACTTCATAGAAAAATTTTTTGTTGACAAATGAATCGCAATTAAAACCAGTATCATAGGTAAACGGGGAAAGGAACGAAGATGAAGCCGCTTCTTGACAGCCCGTATGGAATGGCTCATTTACATAATTCGCGACTTGGCTACTGCAAAATGTTACTTTGATGCGAGTTCCATCAGACTGAATTCAATTTGACTTGAAATTTGCATGTAAATTTGCTGAATATTGGTGAAGTCGGTAAGGATGCTGAAAGTACTTTCAAGCTGAATTAAGTTCTCCGGTTCTCAAAAATTCATAACTTTTGGTTTCTTTCACACATAATTGTGGATTTATGTTGTGGAGTATTCGATGTTGTGATTTAGTGTTGGTAAAATAAAATTGGGAAAATTATTGTTGGAATATTTCGAGAATATTCCAATAGTGGCATGAATATTCAGCAAATATTTTTACTTTCGCGAATATTGCGGAAGTGGCGTAAATTTGATGAATAGATGTGAAGTTTTTGAAATAATTCTCAAACTATCTGAAAAAATGGATTCTTCGGAATTTTTCGTAGTTTACATCAAATTATGTTGGAAATAGTTGATTAACAAATTACAAAGAAGCAAAAAATGCTGCAAGTTTTGGAATTTTTTTTTAAATGAATCAAAATGAGTAGAGAAAGAATTTAGAAGAAGCTGGGTCAAATGGTAGACCAAATATTTGTCAAACAAAATGATGATGTAGGCGATACGGAGCAGAAGGCCAAGCATTCACATAGCGGTGGAGAGCTAAAGTTGGAAATGATGATGAAGGATAATGAAGATCACTGAGTGAGCCCCGTTAATTTTCGGGAGGAACAATTGGGATTTGTGGAATCGAGAGGTGGCCAGGTCACAGCACATAAGGAGAATCAGCTAAGGCAGTTCGAAAATGATAAGCAATTCAACCGAGATATTGTCAGAGTGCACGAAACGATTTTGTATGCTTATTCGGATGTAGAATCGACGTCTCATAGAAAGCCATTTATTAGTCAACAAGAAAGAACCAGGCGAATTGGTGTTCATAGTGAATGAAGTTGGTGGCGGATCACCTGGTGACTGTGAGGATGATTTTGACTTGATGAAAACGACGAAAATGACGAGAAACTCGTTGCAGGTGCTGCAATGCTTCGGATTATGCCAAAAGGCAATTGTGGCAGCTACGTTTGGACAGGATATTGAGACGTCACTCGAACAATTGCTGATGAAATCGATATCGATTTATTGAAGCAGTCATCTTAGGATCGGATGACGTTCCGTTGGATAGATCATTGAAATGTATCTGCAAAAGAAACCAGCCAAGGTGGGTGAGAATTGCGGATTATCCACCAGTTGCGACTGTTAGTGTAGCCGAGGGTCATCGAAAGCGGTGATAGGCGATTGATAATTAACAGGAAGGCTGTCCAGCGTGTGTTGAATGTTTTTTCGTAATTGCCCATGTATTAGAACATTTTTCGCAAATTAGCTATAGGAACTGGTGGATTGAATGGGTTATACCTTATATTGCTAAAAATCAAGAGTGTTAAGCGACGACGGGAAACGATCGAGGAAATGTCTGCTGGGGTTTGAGATAAAGTGGAGGATGGCGAATAACAGTAAGGTTGGATGGCGTTGGGAGGCAAGGGTAAAGGTGATATTGAATTGGTTTGCATTACGCGATCTAACCTACAGAGACAAACAAGCTTAGTTGGAAAATAATGTAGCGATCTCGCCTATTGGTTTTTAAAGCAATTGGCAAGACATTTATTTAAAAAAAAATTGCACATTTTAGTAGCACTAAAGGTAATTGTATAACAGTTTTGTTGTGTAGCAGTTTATAATAGTCTGGAACAGAATCTAGAATATTCGATCGGTGTATAAATACAAGTCATTGAAATTAAAAATATTCTAAATGGTGTAGTAAATGGAAATTATTTGTTGTTGTGATTTAAAGTTGGTAAAATAAAAGTGGGAAACTTATTGTCAGACTATTTTTGGAATATCCCGAAATTTTCTGTCCTTCGAGCGCAACTTATAGCTGACGGAACAACAAAAAGTCGCTTGAGGCTCGATCTGGTGAGTAATACAAACAAACAGGTCAAACCGTAATTTGTGGATTTCCGAGGCATGGGATTGCGTAGTGTTTTAGGGGAGCAAGTTTTTTCCCCCGAAGTGTGGCCATTTTTCCGCAACATCTGCCTTAGAGTGTAATGATGTATCCAAGTTTTCTCAACAGTAATTAGCTGGCGTCAAAACTCTACTTTATTGCGCCTCAACTGCACCAACATTCATTCGAACACGTTTCTGGTCAAAAGAGAGCAAATGAAGCACTCAACGCACGGACAGCTTTATGCTTAAATTTTAATTCAATCTAAGACAATCACGTTCTGCGGACATATTCATAGCCTCTTCCATCTCTTTAAATTTGTTGGTGGTACTGGCACCAATTCACCGCGGTGGTAAGTGATGGTGCAGAGTCCCCGTACGCAATATTCAACTCGTCTTTGAGTTGCATAGGCGCATATTGCCTTTCAAAAATAAATATTTAATGACAGATCGATACTCGATTTTTTCCATTTTCACAAAAACACTCCATCGACTCATTCGTTAAACAACAATTGCGTGTCAAAAATGGCTGATATATCAATGAACACCTGTCAACGCACGCGCAAACTCACTCCCCCGTTTTTGTTGATAAGTGCTGCCATGTTCATCTTTGTATTTAATTATGGTTTTGGTCCGATTTTGGTTTAGAGTTCTATCAAAAACGCGTGGAGCAAAAAACAATATTATGGAGTCAATTGGTTCTAAATAATTATATGTCGTTCAACTTTTGTTACACAGTGTATATATCATTGCTATTTTATACCATTTGAATTGTTATTACGCCTGCGATGTTTGCATGCTATTGGTACAGTATAGTTTTGGGCGAATTGATGTTTAAAATGACTTGCATTATCGGTGCATGTACCGTCTGCAAATCGTACGATAGTTGATTTATTGCGTGAGCGGATTTTGCTGTTCTACTGCATATATAGTACCAAATTTTTTTTGATTTTGTTTTCTTGTAGCGAACACAAAAATAATTTTAGTTAGTCATTCATTCAATGGTAATCTTTTGGTGCGGAAGTTTTGATAGCATTCAAGAAATGCAACCGTCGATGTGCAAATAACAAACAATATAATTATAAGAGTCGATAAAAAATACATCGCCATTGATAAGTAAGTTATTAATACTGCATTTAACGCAGCAAAATGTTAACAGATTATGAACACCCTTAATATCAGGAACCTGCCTGGCAGGTTACTTGCAGTAACCTTAAAGAAAAGAGTGAAAGGATGAATCTTTCCTTTGTAGGGTTCATCATGGCTCGGTACTCTGTCAAACTTTTTGAAATTATGTCCGAAGATGTTCTCATACTCCAAGTACCCGAGGAGGAGGACATGATAGTGGGCTTTGCCGATGATATCCTAATTGTAGCTGTGTGTATGCTCAAGGACGATTTGGAGAGCATTTGCAAAAGTTCTGTGAGTATAATTCAATAATGGCTTCAATTTCTACAATGGGGTACAAATCGATCCCAATACTAGAAGACTCAAAAACAAGGGTGACATAGACTTCTAATTTGAGTTGCTATAATTTTTTATGCTTGCTTACCCTATCTGGGCCCAAGCATTGCAGATGAATTCATATCAGCAAAATGTGAATTCCATAAACCGCAATTGTGTATATAGAGTGATTAGTGGCTGCAGAACTATTTCAAAGAAGGTGGCCTGCGCCAAAGCAGTATCTATCAAATGTATCTAATTGATTTCCTATCAATGGAATTACTAAAATAGCCATGCAGAAATCCTACAAACACCAGTGGTACCTGATGACAATACAACGATATAAGCAGAAACGATTTTTTGATCGAATGACAACAGCGACAAAACCGGATCAATGAGCTAGACGATTTATTTCAGAAATACCCCTTCGTTAAAACGCAAGCATGAAAATGTCGACCAATTGTCTTTTGTTGCAATATTGTTGTAGTATAGGTGGCCCGTGTTATCTCGACCGCGATGAATTTTCGTACATTCTCTAGAACAAAGAAAAAAAACACATACTCACAATCACACATACAGAGAACATTTTGAGAATTTCGGATTTGCCACTTTTTAGGCCTTCGGAAGTGCAAAAATCTCGAGGTCGAAAATTTTCTTCGTTATTTTACTACGAAAATGAAAGTAAAATAGAGGCTTTGTTAGTGGTCAATATCAAAAATATACCGAACTTAAAGTTTGGTATTGGTCTTATAGCATAGGGACTAACTTTATTGCACGTTCAATTTAACATTTTTTTGTTCCTAGTTGTTTTTTTCGTAATCGCTGTACTATGCAAAATATTTTGAAAAAATATCCTCGTGGAAGTTTACATTTTCGGTTAACCAAATTCGGCCGAAATTCTCGGGGATTTCCCAATTTGTGGAAAAAACTTAGGTATAAATTTCATTCCGATCAATTAGTCCATCTGGAGGGCCGACCAGGGGGGTGATCAAATTTTTGTCAAAAATCGTAATTGCCGCTTAAATTTTAGAAAACTGATGTGAACTGATATTGTTGCAAACTGAATTTAGAATCGTTTAGATCATATAGTCACTTTTCTAATAAATCATATACTTTTAAAATATTTGCAATAAACTAAAAACGTTCTGAAGAAGCTGTCACTTCCGTTGGACCAATTTCGTCCACACATCACAGATCTCCCAATTTATGGAAAATTTTAAGTATGATGACCTCTATCAGTTAATTCAGGCTGTGCAGAAGCCAAATTTTGTCGAAAATAGATTTTTGTCACAAGTCGTCATTTCCACTTGAATATTGAAAAACCGATGTTGGAAATTCAATTTAGATTAGGTTTAGTCCATAGTCATTTTTCCCAAAAATGATATACTTTTCACAATATTGGCAAAAAAACGAAAAAACTCCTATGGAAACTGCCACTTGTACCACGGTGTATCAATTTCGACTGGGAAACCATTGGGATCTCGCAATATATGGAAAAAGCTTAAGTATGAAATTTCGCTCTCAGTGCGGTAAGCAAATTAAAATTCTATCAAGCTGGTCCAAATTAAGTCGAATGTTAGTCGAAGCAGTAAGTAAATTATTGGAAGTTGAATAGCTTAAACCTTATTATGGCAACAGGTAGTTTACAATTTTAACAAAAACTATTATTACTTCATTCGTAACGAAATAATAAATTACGGGTTTGATCTAGGTTTGACCCTTTATTTAAACTAAATTATTTATTCCCCGTAACACTGCATATTGTCCGAGTTAACCATGGCGTCGATATCGTATGTCCCTTACTGTACACTTTTTTATGTCAACTATACCCTATTAATATTCTATAGAACATTCGGTTTTGTGTGTGCTTTATTTGCTTGTGCTTTCCAAATATATGTTTACAAAATTTATCCTTCTCGCAGGTATATTTGCCATAAAAAATCATTGAGGGTGGTCGCCACTTAATTGAAACGAAATGACACATCAAAAATTTTCTTCTTTGTCTTCCACCTTCTGTATGCGCCTTATACCATACTAATATACATATTTACAGGCGTATGAAACATTATTATTGCTATATAGCACTTCTGTATTATACGGATGTCCTTTACGATTGAAATTTTATTTCCAGGTGAGCAATCATGAGCTCTGTGTGAGTTTGAATTGAATAAAAAGGTTTTTTTTTGCATTTATATTATCATAATGTGAGGTGGCCAGAAGCTATATAGTAAAATATACCCCCTTGGCGTAAATACACAAAAGAAATCGATATACTTAGCTCTATTAGAATTTCAGGCGTGTATATAGAATTTATATGGAGCGGGTAGGTTTCTATAGCGTAAAATTATAATTTGAAACGTGACAAAATTAAAATAGTCGGACACAATTTTTTTTTAATATCGTATTACAAATTCCAACGGATTGTAATGGTGTTCAATTAAAAATCGGAGCCAACATTATTTTTTAACGCACCACATTTAATGTGTGCTATCGATTTAATTCTGCGTATACGGTATTACACGTCATGTACATATTTTCGTTTAAAGCAGGAATGGCAAGAACATTAAAAAATTTGCCGAAACGTAAATTCTTTCAATCGATTTTCAATTTTATATCCAAATGGAATTCTACATAAAATATATAAACCAACCATGGCCTCTAGGGAAATTTCTGAAAATCAATTTAGGTTTCGTTGTTTTGTTTAATTTTATTTTGCCATTCATACATGATGAATGCTCCATTCAATCTATATATGTAAAATTTATAAGCACACACATATATAAAGAAAACCTTTACCATTCAACATACAATTTTAATTTAAAAATGTTCAAAGGGGAGAAGCTTTCAATTTTTTGCTGTGTGTTACTGTAATGTAAAATTTGCTTTGAATTCAATTACAAAACAAAAAGCTCGCAATTGCCATAAAATAAAACAAAAACATTTTAATTACTTTTGTGAAATTAAATTTAATTAAAAAATTTCACCGGTTAGTAGTTTTTCTCTAACAAGTTTAATTTACATTTTGTAAAAGCTCAATGTTTTGTACATCCATAAAGTGATTACCGTTGAATGGTGAAAATGTTTATAGCATTTTGAGTAGTCCTTATGTGTAATGTTAATATGTACTTCGCGGTTCTCAGACAAATTATCATAAATATTTTGTATGTACGTACTGGCCTTTTTTGAGTAAAATGATATAATGGTCATGGGCAAAATGCGATTTTATAAAGCAACTGGAGTTGGACTTACTCATCAAACGGACGCTTGTAAAGTTATTAAAGGATGCAATCCCGGAAAATATAACATCTTCGGCCAATAAAAGTATCGAAATAGAAGGGTTATGAGCCTGCACCAGAATTAATTAACCAAAGGTTGTGGAAAATATAACTTCCAATCAGGTATATCAGACCACAAAACAAATGAGAAATTCTTAGTCTCGAAAGCGCTAACCAGCATCTTACAACCATCTCAAATCTAGAGAAAGACTAGAGACAAGAGTGAACGGAAGCATGTTTGCATTTAAACATAAATACTTTTTAGATTTAAAAGCAACTGAATCAAGATTCAAGAAGGCCAAACCCATAATAGTGTAAGACAATTTCATACAAAAATGTTCTCGAAATTGCATCTGGTACGACATTTTTACTGTATGTTAAAGTCGAATCTCTGTAGTTTCAGGCTCAAATGTTCTAGCATTGCCATGAACTCTTTTTAGTTCATAACAAAGTTAAACTATAGTTAGTTTTAGTTAGGTAAGCCAGATCTACTATGTCTACTAGTCAGATGTGAATCACGATCTCCAGGAATGGCCGCTAACGGCCATTCACATTTGAGAAGAAATGAGTATCCGAAAACTTAGAAGATCAAAATTGGTTGCAAAAAAAATGGTGATCGTGATTCAGATCTGGCAGTTACAGGAAGTTGTTACATTTAATTAAAACCAACTATTGCAAGCAATGCACGATTTTAGGTTTTCCGCTACAAATTTTGATCTTCTAGGTTTACTGATTTTTTACTCGTTTTATTCAAATTTCGATGGCCATTATAGAGCATTCCCCGAGGTCGTGATTCCGATCTGGCTAGTACTTGAAGTTGGTCATTGAGCGTCCTAGTTAAAATCATCTAGTGCTAACAATGAACGACTTCGGGTTATGAGCTACACATTTTGATCTTTTAGGCATACTGATGTCATTTTTACTCAAATTTAGCAGGCCATTATCGGCCATTCCCGAAGATCGTGACTAAATACTAGTTATAGTACATTAAGTTGGCCACTGAGTCATGTAGCTAAAATCACATAGTGTTTATAATGCGCGACTTCGGGTTTCATGTTCCGAATTTTGATCTTCTAGGTATGTCTATTACATGAAGTTGGTCAACGAGTCGCCGTACCGATGTCTATATAACCAAATTTAGATATGAAATTTCGGGTTATTCTGGGTTATAGCCAGAAATTAGCCAACTCAACTTAAGATGGTCTGTATTGGTTATTCTCGGAGATCATGATTCAGGTCAGTCTCACCTAACTAAATCACATAGTGGGAGCAATGCACCACTTCATATTTTTATCATATATTTGTTCTTATGAAATTTTTGCTCAAGTTTGGATAGCCGTTACTTGTTTTTCTGGTGATCGCGATTCATGTTCGCCTAGCACAAAAAGCTGATCATTGTGAGTCACCTATATAAAACCGCCTAGTACTAACTATTGGTACAAATTTTATATTATCGTTGGGCTTTTTAGTTTTTTTATACTAAATTTTGGTGGTCCTTATGTTCGTCAAAAATGTTGTTAATAACGCCAGAAGTTATGTCTCGACCCAATAATTCTATTTGTTCAACTCGGCTGTGATCTTCTCTCCAATAAGCAACCGCAATAAACTTAATTGCAGGTAATAATTGACCAATATTCAAATTTTTACAATTTTATTTTAAAATATTTTTATGATTTATTTTATGATGTTATTCGTTCGCCAGGTAGAAAAAGAAGAATTTGTTTTACAAAATTTCTTGAAATTATTGATTCAATTTTGTCATCTCATGTATACTAATTAGTTTTCGGAAATAAATCATTATACACTACTAGATACTAATTAGGAAACTGCATTAAACATACTCGCTAATTTAGTACATTAGGTGACAAAATTGATTGACATTATTTTGACATATCAAAGTAAACAAACATTTTTAATAGTAATTTGTGTTAACAGTTTTGCAGTGAAAAATTCTAATATGCTATTTGCTAAGTGTTATAAATTAATTGACAAGATAAGTATTTAATTTTATATGACCCATTTATATAATACTAAAGTATAATTAATTCCATTTTAGGTAATATTGGATAAAACTGGACTAGTGAGTGTGAATTTATATAGTCGGACTGAGTCTTACTGGAGAGATACGTGGAAAAGCTGAAGCGTTAATTGTTTAAAACATGTAGCACAAATAAATAAATATTGTTAACAAAAACTATTTGTGTTTTGCTTCAGTTTCTCAAACACCTTAACGAATATTTCTGGAGCTCGTGATTCAAGTCTTAATAAGTGAAGTAGGTCATTAAGACACCTAACTAATCTCATCTATTTAGTTCATCTAATTATTATTAGCATATAAAAGTAGAAAATTTCTAATTTGATTCGGTTTATTTTTAAATCTCTGGAAAAATCTATGGCATTTTTGTTAATTTTTATGAAACTCAAATATTGCATATAGAATATAATATTTTTATTAGTTTCTAGCTCGTTTTTCATTATAGTCGAGGCAATATAGCAAAAAAGTTCGAAATTTTTGAGAACAAGACGGATCGGAAAGCGGTTTTTGGCATTCGCTTCTAAAAATTATATTTAAAAATCGCCACTATTTTTTTTTTGAACAAACCGGAAATTGCATTGCTGCAGCCAAAAATGCATTAAAAAAATGCATTTTTTTGGGACGGCTTTTGGAAAATTAGAGAACTTTGTAAATAAGAGTCAGAACTAGCCCCACTCGGGTTCCCGGGGGTTTTTGAGGTCGCTCATCAATGTCGATTATGGTGTTCAAATTAACCCACAGCCGACCTGGAGCTCAGGAACGCCGATGGACGTCATCTCCGTGGGACTCTCCCGAAAATCAAACGGGGAAGGAGAGAAACTCGGCGCCCGGGGGTTTTTTGGGTCTGTAAATCCAAATATGGCATCGGCGAGAACCCATCGGACAGGTGGTGCGCACGAACCTGGACGCGGACGTCATCCCCGAGAATGAACGGCATCTCCATGGGAGATACTATACCAAACTATTGAGCAAACACTTATGAGGTTATTCATGTTTGAAGGAGGCTTATTTCGTAGAGCCGTAACTGAAAGTGTTGCGTATCAATGGATCAAAACTATCTTGGTCACCAAAGATATGTATGTGAAGTTGGCGCGAAATGTAGCCCGAAAAAAATGTGTCTTTGCTTAATCGGTAATTTTTTCGGGCAGGCCCGAAAAATTTAGAAAAACTGCATTACCTTTAACTCATATCCCGAAATTTTTTTTACATCAACATACTACAACAAGATTTGATTTTACAAGCCAACACGAAAAAATAGAAAAAAATAAAATTTCAAAAAATAGTCTCAAAAATACGAGTTAAAGATATTACGTAAGATTTAAAAAAAAAATACCAAAACATTTTGAAATAAGGCTTTTAAACAGGGATTGCCTGAAACATCGGCCACTGTCGAGAATTGGCCTACGTTATTTTAAACCTAAATAATGAAGCCCCATTTCTGTACGAGGTGGAAAGGAGGTTCGTACCAGTCTGAGTATGTAACGAATTTCGACAACAAATTTACTAAGAAATTTTCTTCTGTGGCGGTTTTCACAGGGATTACCCGAAACTTCAACAAATGTCGAGAATTAGTGTAGGCTATCTGGAATCCAAATAATGTAGCCCCATTTCTGAGCGAGGTGAAAAGGAGGTTCGTACCAGTCTCAGTATGTAACGATTTTCGACATAAAATTTACTGAGAAATTTTCTTCTGTGGCGGTTTTTACACGGATTACCTGAAACTTCGACGAATGTCGAGAATTAGTGTAGGCCATTTGGAATTCAAATAATGTAGCCCCATTTCTGTACAAGGTGGAAAAGAGGTTGTCGACACTATTGTTGATAGTCGCCGAAGTTTCAAGTAATCCCTGTGAAAACCGCCACAGCAAAAAATTTCTCAGTAAATTTTTTGTCGAAAATCGTTACATACTGAGACTGGTACGAACCTCCTTTCCACCTCGTACAGAAATGTGACTACATTATTTGGGTTCCAAATGGCCTACACTAATTCTCGACAGTCGCCGAAGTTTCAGGTAATCCCTGTGAAAACCGCCACAGAAGAAAATTTCTTAGTAAATTTTTTGTTGAAAATCGTAACATACTGAGACTGGTACGAACCTCCTTTCCACCTCGTACAGAAATACGGATACTTTATTTGGATTTCAAATGGCCTACCCTAATTCTCGACAGTCGCCGAAGTTTCATGTAATCCCTGTGAAAACCGCCACAGAAGAAAATTTCTTAGTAAATTTTTTGTTGAAAATCGTTACATACTGAGACTGGTACGAACCTCCTTTCCACCTCGTATAGAAATGAAATGGGGCTACATTAGTTAGGTTTCAAATGGCCTACACTAATTTTTGACAGTCGCCGAAGCTTCAGGTAATCCCTGTGAAAACCGCCACACAAGAAAATTTCTTAGTAAATTTTTTATTGAAATTCGTTACATATTGCGACTGGTACGAACCCCCTTTCCAACTCGTACAGAAATGGGGCTACATTATTTCGCTTTCAGATGGCCTAGACTAATTGTCGACAGTCGCCGAAGTTTCAGGTAATCCCTGTGAAAACCGCCACAGAAGAAAATTTCTCAGTAAATTTTTTGTCGAAAATCGTTACATACTTAGACTGGCACGCACTTTTTTAACCTCGTATAGAAATAAGGGTTCACTATTTCTGTTTCGATTAACGTAAACGTATTTTTTTCAAAATTTTACGTTTAATTAATATACTCGTATTTTTATTACAGATTTATGTTTTGAAGCTACCACTAGATTTGCTCTTCATAAACATATTTGTTTATTTATTATTATTTTTTTCTTTATTTTTTAGTATTGGTTTGCAAAATCAAATATGGTTGTAGAATGTAAATGCAAAAAAAACGAGATAAGAAGTAAAGGTAATGCAGCTTTTCTAAATATTTCGTGCCAGCCCGAAAATTTTACAGATTAAGCAAAGACACATTTTTTCGGGCTACTTTTCGGGCCAGTTTCACATCGGTACCAAAGATCTTATCGAGGGCATAGAAGATTTCACGAATTGTGCATTTGCTTAAAATTACCAACATAAGGATTCAACAGATTCCAGGCTCAAAGCAGATTTGAAATCTTTGAAATTGATTGAGAACTTCTTTCAGCAATACGATTCATTCCCTGAATCAATAGAATGCCTCATACACATAGCTTATGGAATGAGTGGGAGTCCGGAAAGCAATTGCCACAACGCTTTTGAAAAAGGTGTCAAGGTTATGCAAGATATTTCGGGATCAAATTTCAAGGATCTATAATTGTCGCGATCAAGAATCGTTAAAACTATCGCCTTTTGCAACTGTAAAATAAAAGTCGGCAATAAAGTGATATAAATTGACTCCGACGTCCTGTTTCATAGGATATGGGCATTATAAAAAGGTGAGGAAGAAATGATAGACTACCTCAAGTGGGAGTTGTCTCCATTCTCTCAGGGATACTTCAATAGTTTTGGAATGCTGAAGAATACAAAGTCCGATTTGTATTCATTGTTCACGAAAACTCCCACGAATATTAATAATCCTGAGAAGACATTTTTTGTTTTGGATGGAGGATTACGGATTCACAAAGTCAAATGGACAATCGGACAAACTTTCTCGACGATTATGGACAATTATATAAAGTATATTTTGAACCATTACGGCAAACGCGTGATAGTTATCTTTGATGGTTACCAAACCCTCAGTACTAAGGAATATGAAAGAACCCATCGCGCAAATCGGTGCAGTTCTGCAGACGTCCGTTTTAGCGAGAATATGGCGTCACATATGCTGATCGTACGATTGTAACGACAGCTCTAAAAGAATCTAGGGACCCTCCCAAAAAGGTAGTCATAGTCGCCGAAGATACCGACGTTTTACAAAAACCTCCAAGGTCCAATAAACCCGAAGAAGTATATTCTTCGCGTGGCTTATCTGATATGCCAGTGTTTCAGCAACATACTACCAGGGAAAACCAAAATTTTTTAAGACCTTCCAGAAATTCCCAGTCCTTCAAGCTCATGATACGAAGTTCAAACAAGCTGGCTTGTCAAGAGAAGAAATTTTTGAGAACGGCGCGCAGCTATTCCTGGAAATGTACAGTGCTCCACTGGTATTCAGGAAGCGGAATGTTCCTGAGGAGGACAAGCTAAAATGGGACCAGTTACTAGTACAGTACAGGTCCAGTATATATATTAAAACCGCTGTAAAGGGGAGAGTAAATTTATGGAAAATTCTCCCCACAGTAGACGCCATTCAACAAGACCTAAAGAGGGTCTATTTTCAAGTGCAACATTGGCTGCACGGAGACCAGCTGACCATGGTCCCAACAGAATGGGGGTAGAGAAAGGAAGGCGACACACTGGTCTCTGAGGAAATGACACAAAAACTTGCGCCCGAGAATTATATGGAACTAATATTCTATGGATGTGCAGAAGATTGTAATCTGAAGACCTGTATTTGCAGGAATCACGGCCTCCCTTGTATTCTTGCCTGTAAAATTTGTGAAGGCTCAACTTGCACCAATACTAAAAGATATTCAGTTGAAAACGTTATTGCGGCAGAGAGAGAGGCCTTAGATGAGGAAGATGTTCTATTTATGAATACATCAGTCGATGACGAAGGAAATGAGCAGACTAGCGATGTGTCACTTGATTAAGAATTTGATTTATAGTTACGTATCTAATCTACATAAACATTGACTTTCTGTTCATTCGATTTCTTCCCTCCTCACATAATTTAAATATAATCAACAATTCCACCCACATATTGCAGTATTGATGTCCGTCTCTACAACATCATGTTTGGTTGACATTCATGGGAATCACATCGATGTCAAGAAAAAGGTGCCAATGCCAATGCACCAGGTGTTCTTTGCACCAGGTTGCACCACAATGATTTTCGGAATGTTTTTGCCGATATTGTCAGGAAAATTCACGGGAATGACGTCCGGGGGGTTTTCGCCGATGCCATATTTGGATTCAGCGACCCAAAAAACCCCCAGGCGCCCAGTTTCTCTCCTCCCCCGCATGATTTTCCGGAGAATCCTGCGGAGATGACGTTCATTCCTGAGCTCCAGGTCGGCTGTGGGTCAATTTGAACATCATAATCGTGATGAGCAACCTTGAAAACCCCCAGGAACTCGAGTGGGGCTAGTTCTGACTCTTATTTACAAAGTTCTCTAATTTTCCAAAAGCCGTCTCAAAAAAATGCATTTTTTAATGCATTTTTGGCTGCAGCAATGCAATTTCCGGATTGTACAGAAGAAAAAAAATAGTGGTGATTTTTACAAATAATTTTTGGAAGCGAATGCAAAAACCCGCTTTCCGATCCGTCTTCCTCCAAAAAATTTCGAACTTTTGACCGTTTTAGTGCTTCATTGCAGCGACTATTATTACACTGTGCTTGAATTGTATATTTTTTTTTCGTGACAAGCTGGGCACCCCGGGGAGTAAACCTAATTCGAGTATGGTGAATTCAACGGTGCTATGTAGTCCCATTTCAAAGTTATTCCCCATTTTTGAGATATCGCTTTCGACATGTTTTTGCTCTGAGTCAAAATATACCCTCATTTTTACGTTGATAGCTCTAGAACAATTAAGATTTTCGTTATGCTTTCTTCAGCAAAGTTGTTGCGGAAGTCAAGACCAACAACTTTGCATGTAATTGATGATAAATGAATTGATGTATGTAATTGGTTAAAACTATGGGATGGAAAAATCCAGGATTTTTATCCACTACCGCAACGGCACGCCATTGTTTTCTCAAAGAGAAGAAAAATGTGAATTTTTTAGGATTTTTTTTTTTTAGGAAAAATCACCATAAAATCATGCTACTGAAGTTAGCCGAAAATTTCAGCCGAAAAAAACACCTGCATTACCGACATATTTTGTATCAGGTGGTAATAATAAATTCTGTTGTATGAGCCGAAAATTACATGTAATTGAAGTTGGTATAGTAAATTTTCGCCGAAATTTTTTTTGAAAAAATCAATATCACTTAATTCGAATGATTAATGGTAATATGAACTAGGTGAAGTTAGACCTGTTCGTAAATAGCTGGATCTCATATGCTACATAAAATATGGCCGATATCTCAAAAATGGGGACTAACTTTAAAATGGGAGTAGCAGCATTGAAATCAGCGTAGTCGAATTAGGTTTACCCCCCGGGTGCCCAGCTTCTCACATTTTTCAACTAGCACAGTGTTATTTACTGAGCGTTCAATGTCAATTTGACTTCATTATCAAAGCTTCTTATGGACGGCGATTGAACGTCGTAGAGGAAAGACGTATTTTTTTGTCTCTCCTCTAAATAATTAAAAATAAATAGTTTAAATGTGTTTTAATTAACTAATTAATTAAATAATATATGTATATCTAAGTGTTCATAGACATAAATAATACATATATTGTGTGATTTAAAGAATTTTGAAGCCGTAATAAGATACATATTGAATAGTTATATTATATTAATTTGTGTGTGATGCGCTTGCAATGGCGTAGAATATGTATATTACAATTTCGTTTATATGTATTTTGATACCGTTGTTTGAATGCATCATACGCATTGTATGTATGTAACTTTTCAATATGTATAGGACTTTTATGATTCCAGAGGATGAATAAGATAAGTGTTTTCTCATTTTTTCCATTGTTTTAACACGTTTTAATACAAATTAATTAATTACATATATTTTTCCAAATAAATTTTAAGTATATAATAAAATGATTACTGTACTCTATAACTCATAAAGGTGTAGAGTACTAGTATTCTCATGGTGGTAGTATTGTTTGAGTATTGTTTGTGCCAGAAAGTGTTTTTCAATTCTGTTTTTCTGTTTTGTTACACTCGATAACAAATTTTGTTGTTCTTTTTACGACGTTGTTTTTCGTTGGTACTTTTGAATTCTAACTTTTGTTTTTTATATTTATTTACTTGTACGACGTACATTATATTTTGTATGGAAATTAGTATTGGAGGTGTATAGCGGGATATAATGTACATTTCAATGCCACCGAAAATGTGGTTTTGCAATGTATATACAAAGCTTGTTATATGCTTTCGGCTGTGCTTTGTATGGATGTGTATGTATTGATTACGAACGAAAAATATACAAGATCAGGGGACTTTTGTTTTCATTTTGTTTTATTTATGTCATTACATAATTATTATATTTTTACTTTTTGTGCTTGGTAGTGTAAATGTTTTTCTATATGAAAAAAAACGATTCAATCATTGATTTTTTTGCTTTTTCATTTCATTTTGTGTGATCAATTTATACAGAGACGGCGAGGATATGGTGGATGTGTATTGCGATAAATTTTTCTTTTATATTGATGTTAACGGACGATCGCTGAGTTTTCATCTATTGGGATTGGGAAATAACTTTATGGGTTGCAGTGTGTTGGTTTTTTTATTCTAGAGAAGCGGGTAGCGAGCACTCCTGGATCTACATTACATATTTTTCTTGGTACATTTTACTAAGATTATTTATGAAAATGATTCTTTCCACATTTTGATTTCAGAAATTAACTAATTTTACTAATTCCTACCTCCAATTATTCACCGTTTGAGTATTAAATTGTTATATTTATTGTGTTTTATATGATGAGCAATTTAGAGTTATCAAGGTTTATCAGGGATAAATGGATGTCATTTTAATCAATTACATTTTAAAGATTATTAGCTGCAAAGCAATACAATATAACACAGGAAAGTGTGAACAGTAAACCTATGAAAACAGGGATGATACTTAAATATAATAGATATGTATATAGGGAATAATAGTTATAATAAAATATAATGAAATATACGAATATACAAAATTCTTATATCATAGCCTTTCTAATTTTGACTAGTATTTTTATTGGGTTTGGTTTGGGTTGGTAGGGGGTCGAGTGTCGGGTGCATTTGTCTTCTTGTTCTTTTCGCGCTTTATATTTGTGCCGTTTGATGGTGGATTGAGTTTGGTAATAATTTGATTCATCATTTTTAGGAGAATTGGTTTCATTATAGGTAAAACTAATTATTTATTACATATTCTGATTTTTTGTTGCTAGTTCTGTAATATATTAATCATTATATTTTAATTTTTATTTCTATTATTTAAAAAAATTAGGAATTTGAACAGTAATGATTACATTACTAAGTTACAGGAAATTAATTATTGATTATGAACAGAAAGCTAATTAATTTAAATTTCAGGATGCTCATGGGTTATTTCTCGTTTAATTAAGAGATGGCAGTTACTGTTTTAATGATGACCATGGTGCTTCGATTGTTAGTATTAATTATTGCTGAATTATACTTTAACAGGTTTTATTGGTGAACGAAAAATGTCGCTGCTACTTATTAATAATTATAAGCTTTAATGTTTTAAACTGTTTAGTATCTCGAAGTCCTGTAATGATACTTTTGATCCTGGTTAATACTATTATTATATACTAATTATTTGGTGGTTTGAATTTGATAAATTTTATTTAATATTTTTCAGGAGAATTGAATTGAATTAATTAATGATAATTATTACATTAAGCTGTTTTAATATAATTAGTTAATACTTCATTATTTACCATTCTTTTAGTATTCCTAATAGTAAAAACCACCACTGGAAATATTATAAGTTTTATTGCAGATAATTTAATATAATTTTTAGGATTCTGTTTGCTGAGATTTATACCATATTTTGAATAATTGTGCTGTCTTCTGTTAACCGTCTTACATTACATTTCAACTAACAATTTACTAACTATTGACTACTTAGGTGTCTGAAACCGGGTCAATTTCCATAATAATTAATATACCTACCATTCCTATCCCTCCATCTTGTTATGTGTAAAAGAGTGTGCGGATGTGTGTTATGCATAATTTTTGGGATGCCACTTTTCTGCTATGGTCCTAATAAAATATATTATAACCGCCTGGAAGTTGGTTTAGGGATGGAAAGCGAAGCGTTCAGAGCCTCCCCCCCACCTTAGTATATTCCTAATATATTTGAATCGATACCGCTTTCACACGTGTATTCAATTAATATGTCAACTCCATGACAAGGATCAACCGTTATCGATTTGACAGCTGTCCACACTTATATACGCTTTTATTCAACATATTATAAATTACTAATCGTTCAATTAATAATTGTGATCAATTTAATTTAGCTGTATCGATGTTTTACGCTTTTCTGAAAATTGGGTACAAATTTAACAGGTGGAGAAAATCTAGGCTTATTAATCGCACATGATACGGCCGGCTGAGTCCTAATTTATGTGATTGAATTTTATTTATATAATTTGAGTACCCAGACAAATTTATGTTCTAGTACCTTAAATTCAGATTATACTAAACCATGTAGCATGTATTATTTTGGATTACTGGAAAAATAATATTTTTTCACTGTGTACGCGTTTATAATTCATTCATTCATTCATTCATGTGTAGACAATGAAAATTTTTGATAAATATTTAATGTAATTATTCATGTTTTTTTGTATATACACCAAAAGCATAAATTTTGGTGGTGTTTATTTTCGAGGGGGGTTATATTTATCAACCTTGATATCGTATACAAAAAGTAAAATTTATGATTATTATACAATGCTACGTTACATCAAATATTAATATATATGGTAAGAATATAATTAAGGAGGCTTATCATAAGATTCTACGTAATATACTTTACAAATTTAGACTTTAAATAATATTTGCGTACGTTAAATACTTACATCTTAACTCGATCGATAAATATAACGGTATATTTAGGATTCCGCCTTTAAACCATAAAAGAAATCCCACTCATTAAACTGACAGTATAAGAAACTAATTCGCAGTTTCAGTTTTGCAGCAACGTCTTACAACTATTTGCACATTTAAGGACACACTGTGATAGAGCATTTCAAAGGTCTTCCACAGGTTCGCAATTAAAAAGAAAATTGCATAGAATATTAACTAGATTAAAGGGGATCATTCAATTCAAGAGGAAATAAGGAAACCATCAGATTGCAAAGAACTTAATAAAAAGCGCACGCTAAGGCGTTGTGAAACGTTACACAATGAATACAGATCACAGAGATGGCTTTAAATGACCACAAGATCGAGTTGGGCTCGAAGAAGTTGAGCGAATCATGGTGCAATGGTTCAATGAGCAGTGATATCAGAAAAAAGCGCCAGTTCTGTGCGAGGTCTAGTGACCGGCCAAGCCATTTTACTTCTAATATTGTATTGTTGTCTTGTTCCCTTCGTTTCTATAAAAATGCAATCGAACCGTGATGAGACGAAACTAATCCATCGAACCTTGCCTAGTGACAATTTGTTTTTGCAATTGCAAAACTTTTTGACAACAGTTTCATTATACTGATCAACTAATATCTGACTTTGGGCGAGATAGATTACGCTTTGTAGAATACGCACTTGTTGACTTTGACAACGTACACAATGTTGAAAACCAAGAAGATGACATTTGAAACTCAATTTTTATATTATTTTCTCTATATTTTACGTTAGTCACTCTGATAAAGTTGCTGTTTAGCTGTTATATAATTGTCTAATCATCCTAGAGGCCAAATAAATTTATATTTATGCTGTGTGCCTGACGAAGAATTTTTTGTCTAAATTTCCCACTAACTAAATTGATTGCTAGCTCACCCAGGTATTGTTAGATGTCTCTAATATTTATAACTCAAAATCTACCCGATATTTAGTTCTAAACTGATTTATCAATTACTGATTAGAATTGTTTTGTAGAATGTTAAGCTTAAGTTTTTATATAGCAGATTTTAATTAAACATGCGGTTTGTTTTGCGCCATCTTCGAACGATTGGTATTGTAACATTTTGCATAACCCAAAACGTTAATTTTGGGTTATACTCCACATTATCAGAATTGACCCACACAGGGACTCTGGAGCAGTCGTTGCCGGCTAAGCATCAGGGGAAGTCGTGGGGTTTCCCAGAGTATATGTGGATCAGTTGTAACCGCTAAAGGGATTACTTCTGACTAGCTACCTATCCATTTGATATACCTACCGTTACCTTAGTTCATCCTCCATCTCTTTTGATTTATTTCATTTCACTTTTCATTAGAACGAACATAAAAGAACGATAAAGCGGAAAAATCTCATACCAAGAAAAAAATAACTTAACCAAATTAATTAAAGTGAGAAGTATAAAACTCATTTATTGTTAATTCAGGACAACAACAAACAAATTATTCAAACAAGAATTTAAGAAAACAAAAACATTATAAATTATATATAAAAAAAAAATGAAAATCAAGTATTGAAAATTAAGTAAAAGCAAGAGACTTTAAATTAAATCGAATTAAATTAAAAAAACTTTCAAACGAACAGCTGTTCCTAAACTACTATTACCTATAAAATAAGACCTATAGTTTAATCTACCCGTCAACATATATATAAATAAAAAAATGAATATTGTACTATAAGTAACAGTGAAAATTAAAACGAAATCAAAGAAAATTAGGAAAGAATTTACTTGGTTTATATAATATGTTGTGTTGCATGAGGATGTTTTCGTATGTTGATGTTGATGTAGATGATTATGTTGATTGAAGTGGCAATAAGTTGTGTCCGTCACGCCAGCCGGAACCATATCAGCCGGAACCAAACAACAATATTATAAGTAGCACGATGCATTGTGCATCATTGTGCACTAAATGATTTTTCAGCCGGAACCTTATAATTCCAGCCGGAACCAGATAAAGCCATCCAGAACCCTACAACAGTAAAACTAACTATGGTACTAGTAGCACGATGCATTGTGCATCATTGTGCAGTATATAATTTTTCAGCCGGAACCTTACAAATCCAGAAATATACGATATTTTGGAATCGAACCTTACAAATTCAGCCGGAACCATACCCTCTACAGCCAAACTAAGTATGGCAAAAGTAGCACGATGTATTGTGCATCATTGTGCACTATATAATTTTTCAGCCGGAACCTTATAAATCCAGCAATATATGATTTTTCAGTGGAACCTTATAATTCCAGCCGGAAACGATGGTATGGTAATATACAGTCAAATTAACTACATCACTAGTAGCACAATAGATTGTGTATCATTGTGCATTAAATGCTTTTTCAGCCGGAACCTTATAATTCCAGCCGGAACTTGATAAAGCCAGTCAGAACCATACAATCTGCCAAACCAACTATGGCACAAGTAGCACGATACATTGTGCATCATTGAGCACTATATAATTTGTCAGCCGGAACCTTACAAATCCAGAAATAAAGGATTTTTGTGGGAAAAAACCTTACAATTTCAGCCGGAACCATACCCTCTACGGCCAAACTAACTATAGCACTAGTAGCACGATGCATTGTGCATCATTGTGCACTAAATGCATGTTCAGCCGGAACCTTATAATTCCATCCGGAACCAGATAAAGCCAGCCAGAACCATACAACAGCCAAACCAACTATGGCACAAGAAGCACGATGCATTGTGCATCATTGTGCACTATATAATTGTTCAGCCGGAACCTTATAGTTCCTCCCAGAACCTGTTAAACCCAGCCAGAACCATATTACCGCCAAACCAACTATAGCATAAGAAGCACGATGTATTGTACATCATTGATCACTAGTTGTTTTCTCAGCCGGAACCTTATAAATCCATCCGGAAGGATTATAGTTTAAGGAATTATAAGCCAGCCGGAACCGTATCCTCTTCAGCCAAACTAACTATGGCACAAGTAGGACAATGGGTTGTATGTTATGTTTTTGGAGCCAAACTTTAATGCCATCCAGAAACATAAAAATCCAGTCGAAACAAAATGTTTACATAAATAGTGCAACCTATGATTTTTCCGGAACGATCAAAACGTTATGCACTATAATGCCAACCCAACCAGAACCAGCAACACCAGCCGCAACCGTATGAAGTCGGTGTGAACCATTGGAGCAATAAAGAGTAAGCATGGTTGACGGTCATTGTGAACTAGCCGGAACCTTGTAATTTCAAGTGGAATTATTTGGATACATTATCGTGGTCCGTGATTAAGTGCCGAACTAAGTTCCGAACTAAGTGCCGAACTAAGTTCCGAACTAAGTGCCGAACTAAGTTCCGAACTAAGTTCCGAACTAAGTGCCGAACTAAGTTCCGAACTAAGTGCCGACCTAAGTTCCGAACTAAGGGCCGAACTAAGTGCGGAACTAAGTGCCAAACTAAGTTCCGAACTAAGTGCCGAACTAAGTACCGAACTAAGGTCCGAACTAAGGGCCGAACTAAGTGCGGAACTAAGTGCCGAACTAAGTGCCGAACTAAGTTCCGACCTAAGGGCCGAACTAAGTGCGGAACTAAGTTCCGAACTAAGTGCCGAACTAAGTTCCGAACTAAGTGCCGACCTAAGTTCCGAACTAAGGGCCGAACTAAGTTCCGAACTAAGTGCCGACCTAAGTTCCGAACTAAGGGCCGAACTAAGTGCGGAACTAAGTTTCAAACTAAGTTCCGAACTAAGTGTTCGACACTTAATTACGGCAAATAAGAGATTCCGGATGGATTTATAAGGTTCCGGCTGAGAAAACAACTAGTGATCAATGATGTACAATACATCGTGCTTCTTATGCTATAGTTGGTTTGGCGGTAATATGGTTCTGGCTGGGTTTAACAGGTTCTGGGAGGAACTATAAGGTTCCGGCTGAACAATTATATAGTGCACAATGATGCACAATGCATCGTGCTTCTTGTGCCATAGTTGGTTTGGCTGTTGTATGGTTCTGGCTGGCTTTATCTGGTTCCGGCTGGAATTATAAGGTTCCGGCTGAACATGCATTTAGTGCACAATGATGCACAATGCATCGTGCTACTAGTGCTATAGTTAGTTTGGCCGTAGAGGGTATGGTTCCGGCTGAAATTGTAAGGTTTTTTCCCACAAAAATCCTTTATTTCTGGATTTGTAAGGTTCCGGCTGACAAATTATATAGTGCTCAATGATGCACAATGTATCGTGCTACTTGTGCCATAGTTGGTTTGGCTGTTGTATGGTTCTGACTGGCTTTATCAAGTTCCGGCTGGAATTATAAGGTTCCGGCTGAAAAAGCATTTAATGCACAATGATACACAATCTATTGTGCTACTAGTGATGTAGTTAATTTGACTGTATATTACCATACCATCGTTTCCGGCTGGAATTATAAGGTTCCACTGAAAAATCATATATTGCTGGATTTATAAGGTTCCGGCTGAAAAATTATATAGTGCACAATGATGCACAATACATCGTGCTACTTTTGCCATACTTAGTTTGGCTGTAGAGGGTATGGTTCCGGCTGAATTTGTAAGGTTCGATTCCGAAAAATCGTATATTTCTGGATTTGTAAGGTTCCGGCTGAACAATTATATACTGCACAATGATGCACAATGCATCGTGCTACTAGTACCATAGTTTGTTTTACTGTTGTAGGGTTCTGGATGGCTTTATCAGGTTCCGGCTGGAATTATAAGGTTCCGGCTGAAAAAGCATTTAGTGCACAATGATGCACAATGCATTGTGCTACTTATACTATTGTTGTTTGGTTCCGGCTGATATGGTTCCGGCTGGCGTGACGGACACAATAAGTTTCAACTTGCGATTAACTTATATTATTATTTAAAAATTATGTTATGCAATTTTTGTTTATTGTACGATACTGTTGCTCCGTTATCCGTTATATGGAGGTTTCACTACTTATTATTTTTTTTATGTCTTTATTATTAATTTTGTATAGAGTTTACGTATTTTTATAATTTTTATTTTTATTTATGACTCTATGAATGAATGTTTTAAACTCGAAAGCAGCCATTCAACAACTCGGGAAAATTACACAAACTGGGATAATTAAGTTTATACGCCTATTATGGTTCTCACCTCACTGACAACTCGCCCGAGTATTTAAAAGTCGTGCGACTATTAATTTGCTATTATGTTTCTCGCTTTGTTTTTGGTGAGAGTTGTGCGCTGTAGTTTTATGTATTATGACAATTTCCATTAATTTTCATGTTGGCAATACCAGTATTTTTACATTTTTGTCATATTACTGAAATTTTGTTTTGAGTTTGAACGGTCGTAAAGAAGTTTTAAAGTTTTATATAAAATATATATGTATTTATTTGTGTCAATAATTATAAATTTATTATTAGTTTATTTAAACAATAATTATATATTTTTGGGAATCCTCTGGCTAAATCTCGATTTGCCTCCATAATTTCCACCAATTTGGTGAATTATTTATGATTGTTGTTGTTTACGATGAAATAATAATAATTATTTCATAATAGTTTTTTAATAAACAATTTTTAATTATTATATACAATATAAAATATAAATTGATAAAAAATAAATAAATAAAAAAATTTCATGCGATTTTGGTTTGTATTTGACAACAAATAAAAAAAATTACTAATTTTATGTGAGCAATTTTGACATTACTCTCACTCACCGCGCTCTCACGGTGAGAATCATAATACCAAAATTTGATTTCGGTGACTTGAAGTCACTGAGCGACTTAAATGTGAGAAGCATAATAGGGGTATTAAACTCCATTTTCGTCGTTATATTAGTATATTCACGTTATTATCACAAATTATGAATGAAAATCTTCACTTGATTAGTTTAAAATCACTTAATATTATTGGTCTTTTATTGTATTATTTGTTTTCACTGCTTATGGTGCTCTATGGCTTAGCGCCAACTTTAATTAAACATGTCTGTGAATTTAATTTTCACATACAAAAAAAAAATGTGGTCTTACAAACAAATAAATTGTCCACCATGTTTTCCAATAAAAAAAAAATCTTCATTTTCTGAGACCCAAAAAAAATCGCAAACTTTTTCTTAATAAATACAAATAACCATAATCAATATAAATAACTAGTTTTCAAATTTAACTAATTTAATATAGTCCCTTTTTCTTGTTAACACAGAAAGAAAAAACCGCGGGTACTTTTACTGTTAAGGCGCGGATACCACCAAATCGTTCATTTTGAGTTTTATTCCAAATTATTTTGTTTTATTTTCATGGTATAATTTCTATTTTATTTTTTTGTCAAGCGCACATAATATTTTAATATTATAATATTATCACTTATATAAATAAACTATAAACTAAGCCCAACACGACTTTGCTGAACTTGATTTTGTAAGATCCCGCACACTTCAAAAGTTATATCTTGACTACCCAGCAAATACAAAGTCCAACCCACCATCAAAAAAAATATTTTCTTCTCGTCCATCATGACTAACACGATCGAATTCTTATCGACAATCGATAATTATTTGTGCTATAAAACAGATCAATAAATTTTACAGTAAAACGAAAAAGTATTGTACCATTGTGATGGGGCAAACCAAGCGCTGTCACAGTATGAACTAAGCTTTAATTTAGTTAGTTGGAAATTTAGACAAAAAATCGACGTGAGGCACACATCATTAAATATTAATTCATATAAATTGTTCGTTAATAATTTTACGCTGATCTAAACCATAGAAAAATAACTCTAACATAGATTTCTCATTTGTGTAAAACGAGAGCAAAAAAATAAAATTCCAATGTCATGATTGTATTTGTGATTTTACATTGTGCGTAATGTAAAGTCACACATACAAAGGCATTGGAATTTAATTAGTTTTATACAAATGAGAAATCTATGTAAAACTTATTTTTCTATGTCTAAACTATGTAGCGTCACAATAAAATAAGTTGCGCACACAACTATTTCAACAGGGTTTTAAATTAAGACAAAAGAGTACTTAAAATGTCGCATTACCTAGAGAAATCTATCTAAAATATGGTTTAACTATGAACTTATATAATTTAAAATAATATTTGCTTTGCGCGCCATCTCTTATCAAATAGGCTAGAATAAACTATTTTTTAAGAATTCTTGAAAATGAGATCTCTAGAGATTCAACACAACTGCAGGAATATCGGTCGTTAACTCTAGACCATGTCAGTGAGAAAAAATAATCAGAAGCTCCCCATCCAGGGGGCCAAACGTAATAAAAAAAATCTTAGCCCAACTGAGATATCCTTAGAGATCTTAACACATTCTTAGATATACCTTATTAAAGTTAGCCGAAAGTTGCCAGCCGAAAATAAAAAAAATGATAATGCAGATAGTGTCTTCGCTTTCTCAGCCGAAAGTATATAAAATACGTCACCGTTGGGTGGGGATCCCGTCAGTGGGGATTGCATAGAGGGGGGATTGATAGTCTAATGCCTGTTAACAACAGTATATTTCTGATGAGGATACGGCATTAGGGCGTATCAAATAGCCATAGCGGCATCAATGTTAATTTAGGTTAAACAAGAGCGCCAGGCCATTCAATAATTTTTTCAGAAATTGAACTATGGACATTTTGTCAAATTGCACCCCTGTATCCCGACGGAATCCCCACCCAACGGTGACGTATTTTATATACTTTCGGCTGAGAAATCGAAGACACTATCGACGTTATCGATTTTTTTGATCTTTCGGCTGGCAACTTTCGGCAAATTTTAATAAGATATATGAGTTGCTAATTGGCGACGATGTCAGTTAAAAAGTATATTTATGAGCTCCTCAACCAGAAGAGGGGACAACTTATAGAATTTTGTCGTATGGCCAAATATAATAGGAATTCTTAAACCAGAGACAACCTAAAAGAGATATTTCATCTTATGTATAAACGTAAATATTAAAACTGCAAATTCATTTTCTGTAAATAGCCGCATACAATCAAAAATATTTTGTTTTTTTTACGTATACGTATACGCAGTTTGACAAAAATCACAGATACAACGATGACATTGGAATTATCAGAAATAAATTTTGTTTTAATTTTTTAGTTTAAATGATTCACTTAATATAATCTCTTTTGATTGTCTGTGCATAAACTAAGTTGGATATCCCTTGAAACCTTAACACAACCTCAGGTAATCCGAGTGATTATTTCGGGACCATATCTGTTATAAAATTTATATTATGTTATGGAGCTCACCATCCAGGAGAGGACAAACAATAAAATTTTGTATTATGAAGAAATATAATAAAAATTCTTAGGCCAACTGAGGTATGCCTAAAGAACTTAACATACCTTTAGGCATATGGGGTGTTAGTTGGTGATTATATCAGTTAGGAAAAATAAACAGTAGCTCAACTTCTACCCGTGGATGTTGAGCTCCTGATTATTTTTAAAATTAATTTACACAATTTACTATTATGATCAAATACAATAAAATTCTTAGACCAACTGAGATATCCATAGAAAAATTAACACAGCCTAAGGTATACAAAGTACTGGTTGGGGATCATATCATTTAGAAAAAATAATCAAGGGCTCTCCATCCAGGAGTGGGAACAGTTTAAAGAATTTTTTATTGTGACCAAAAATATTAAAACTTGAGAGGTCAATTGTGGTATTCCTAGAGACATTAACATAACCTCAGATATATGGGGTGTTAGTTGGCGAACACATCAGTTAGAAAAAATAAACAATAATGTTCCACTATTTTAAGAATTCTTAGGCAAAATGAGATATGCGGAGCTCCTGATAACTTTTTCTAACTGACATGGTCCTCATCTAACACTTCATATATTTGAGGTTGTGTTAAGATCTCTAGGGATATCTCAGTTCGCCTAAGAATTTTTATTATATTTGTTCATAATAGAAAATTCAATAAATAGTCGTCAATCCTGGATGATTCACATGTTATTCAACTAACAGTTCATTTTTAGCCTGTGTTTAGTTTTCCAATTTTTCTAAGTTAACTAACATGAACCCCAACTTTTTATTCATTTTAGTCCTCTATGGATAATATATTATAGTCCTACAAGAATTCTCATTAAATTTGTTTCTAATTTCAAATTAGGAGTAGTTCCCTGCCTTTGGAGCTTGGTATTATTTTTTGATTTTTTCAAAATTTTCAATTGCCCCGCCCATTTTACTCGAGGTTGAATGATAATTTCTCCTGTCATCTAATTTGATGTTAATATTTCATCCTAATGTAGTTCAGTGTGTAGTGTGTTTTACTATTCTGCATCGGATACCGATTTTCCAGTTGTTTTTTAAAACTTTTATTAACCCTATTCGATTAATGGCTGGTTGCACAGAAAAATGACTAACGGCCGGTTGGTTGTGCGCCAGTTAAATGTTTTATATGAAATCGGTTTTCGCTATCAGAAAAAAGTCAACGCAAACTTGATTAAATATATTTTAAAACGATGAAATATTTAGCTTGCGTATAAATATTAAAATGGCTAATTTTACATGGAATAAAATATATTTAATCAAGTTTGCGTTGACTTTTTTCTGATCCCGAAAACCGATTTCATATAAAACATTTAACTGGCGCACAACTAACCGGCCGTTAGTCATATTTCTGTGCAACCGGGCATAAATAAAATAAAAGTTACATTAATTCCGCTTTATACAGGTATCATTTATTTTGAGACTCAGATACTTAAAATCGCACAGTATCGCTAGGTTGTCAATGTTTCTTGTAGTTTATTGGCATAGCCGACTGATTCCACGTCTTTTTAGATTTTGAAGTCATCTGTGGACATCAGGACTTTGGAATGCTTTATCAATATGTGCAAATACGTGGGCCAACATGAGAGCCTTGTGGCACACCAGGGGTTGTTTGTATTGTAATGGACCTTGTATTTCCTATTTCAATATATTGGATGTGAATGTATTTCAAATTTTGCAGTGGCCGTTGGAGTCGAAAAAATTTGCAAAGTTGGTGTATATTACATCAACTCGATGGTGCTTCTCAATTTCTTTAAACGAATAGCTGATAAATTATATGAGATTTATCGATACTTATCTTTTGGGCATAAAACCATGTTGGTATTGCGACATATATGCATGTATTGCATATTATCAGTTCAAATAACTTAGGTATATAGCACGAAACAGTATTCCTAGATAAAGTTTTTAAAATAGACGTTACTCTAGTTATTTTCCGCTTTTGTGGAAAAGTTGCCAACTTTCCTGACTGATTAAACAAAATGCATCAGGACCACATCCTTCCCCGAATCCTTCCAATGGTTGCTGGATGTCTTTCTGGCTCGATGTGTGCAGTACGTATGAATGTACTATATTCACTAACGGTTGGAACTTTATAATTATCAAAGTCCTATGCTTTATAAACAGATTGGAAAAACTTAAAAAAACATGTTGAGTTTGATCTGTGGATCATAAGACTTTTGATCTATAAATCTCATCCAGGCTGGGTAACCGGCAGTTTTGAGTTTGGTTTAAAAAAAATCGAAAAGTGTCCGGAATCGCCTTTTATTTTATCCCTTAGACTACGAATATAGTTTCAGTATCTCAGTTCTAATTATGATTCAATATATATTGGTTATACATACACAGTAAATTTCCGTTTAATATCCTGGGAACATAATTTGAGGTTTTATTTATAGAGATCCCGGTCGAAAAGGCATATTTCAAAATGGCATAAGATGCAAACGACACAGATAAAAAACGGCATTTTTCTAAATAGCATTTTTAAACACAAAATGGCATTTTTTAAAAGGGCATTTTCCAAAATTGCATGTTCAAAATAACATGGGTATTAAATCGCATTTTTCATAACGAGATTTATCGTTTATTCAGATTCTCTTCGGCATTTTTCAAAACTGCATCTTGGACAGGACCATAAAATAAGGAAAACCCCTCAAACAAAAATTGTAGTGTCGACGTATGTTAATAACGCTACATATCTTGAAACTAATATCTTCGAAACAAATTTTTTCGATAAACCCGATAAATTAAGAAAATACATTAATGAAATGTATACCAATATGGGGTAATTCGCTACGATCATGCAATTGTAGTAATTAGCTAGAACTTTGAAAGCAAAGTGGTTAGCATGCTTGCTCCAGCAACCGGAGGTCCCGGGTTTAATTCCCGGTGGTGACCAATGAATTGATTAACCGAAATGAAAATATGATTATGAAACCTCATTTGTGGCGACCAAATCCTTTGATGGGATATAGTGCCAGAGAGAGAGAAATCGTCAAATAATTTGTAATTCCAATGAAGGTAAATACCTTATAAAATACCTAGTAAAGTTTTTATATAAAACATGTAGAAGAAATTTGTCAAAATCAATTTCATTTCACCAATTTTATTCCAAATCATTTGGTAATTCAGTCCTACTACAGGAACATGTGAAATTTGATCTTAAGCGACTAAGATTTCATTTCATTTGGCTTTGTCCTAGAATTTAATTTAAGAATCGTTCAAAAATTCCGGATTCCGTTAATAAATAACTATACCTGTTAATCATGTTCCAGAAATTAATGAAAAGATAATTCTAGATTCATAATCGACTAAAAGTCTCCATTCTACTTAGTGCAGTTTTAAAACTGTCGTTTTGAAAAATGCCGTTCTGAAAAATGCCATTCTGGAAAATGCTGTTTTGAAATACATGCGCTTTTGAAAAAGGCAATTTTGTACCTTAGGCCATTTCATACCTTATGCCGTTTTTAAATATGCCGTTTTGAAAAATATAATTTTAAATTATGCCTTTCTGAACGGATCCCCTTTATAAGACTTGTCTTTTGGGTTTTTAAGGCTGACATGTTATTTTTGATGATTTTTTTAAATGCCCTATAATATTGCATTTCTTTCCGTATGAACTTCATTTATTTTAATTTTTTTTATTCGGGGAATCACCAGAATAGTAAAAAGCAAAAGTTTATATTTGATAAGGAAGTGTACTCATATGCTGAAATTTCGATGAAACTCGAAAGGCCGTCAAAATATTGTCAAAAATATTGTTGAAACTCAAAATATTGTCATTGACAACCGTGAAAGGAGACTTCGAGCTTAAGGACTAATAGGCAAAATTGCTATGAATAAACCACTGCTTTGGACCAAACAGCGGCAAAAACCCTTAAACTGGGTAAAGCACCATGAGAAATTTCGCAACGGAAAAAGGTCCTTTGGTCAAACGAGCCGAAGTTTGAAATGTACGGATGGAAAAGGCGAATTTATGTTCGGCGTCGTCTTGGCGAGCAAATGATTCCAGACTGTCTCCTGCACCACTGGGTTGGTTTAATAATAACAAGATGGGTAATTTGATTGAACAGGGGCGAATGGATCGTTTCGGTTATCTGTCAATATTAGGAAACCATGATGTGCCATAAGCAATTTTATGTATTTACACGATAATGATCCGAAGCATACGTCTAAAGTAAGTAAGGCTTATTTCCAGCAACAATGGCGACATCGAAAATTTAATTTGATGATTTGGCCATCACAATTGCCCGATCTAAACCCGATCGAACTCTTGTGAGACCAGTTAGATCGAGGGCTTCGGAAAACATGTCCAACATCAGCGAAAGAATAAGAAATAAATTACACGATGCTTAAAAAATAACGAGTGCGCCATCTTTTATGTCGGTATGTAAATATTGAATAACTTTGAAAAAAAAAAACCGATTGTGTTTTTATTTGGACTACGTTTTATATACAACATCAATTAAGTGGCCGCCTTTATTGGCCAAAGCAAAGTGTGCCATTTTTGCTGGGTTTTCATTACCTGTTCGAGCATCTCGAGCGGTATAGCGATGATTTTGGCACGAATGTTTGCTTTGAGCTCGTCAATGGTCTGAGGCTTGTTGGCGTCCACTTTCCTTTTCAAATAACGCCACAAAAAGAAGTTCTGAGGAGTTAAATTTGGAGATCTGGCTGGCCAGTCAATGTCGCCTCTTTTGGACATCAAACATCCAGGGAATTTTCGTTACAGAAACTGAATTGTTTCAAGACCTTTTTCACGCATTTGCGGGCAAATATAATAAGCCAAGATCGATATTGATTTCCATTGACTGTGCGTTTTCTCTGAAAAAATATGGCTCAAAGATGGTTTTGGCGCAAAAGCCGGCCCAAACAGTCACTTTTTCTTTATTAACATCGTCAAAGAGTGTGAAATGGGTCTCATTGGTCAACAAAATTTGCTTCCAAAAATCAGGTTTAGTGTCATCCATTCGAGCGACTGTTTGGCCGTATTCCAAGCGACGTGTTGCACATTATACGGAAACAAATGCAAATCATCCTTCAAAATGCGCCGCAAAGTGCTTTCACAGACGCGAAAATGCTGAGTGTGGTGAAAATACGACACTTTTGGTTTTTGAGCAACGCTCTCTCTACCCATTTCAACCAGTTCATTGGAACGTCTTGGTCATTTTTTATCACGCAGATTTGATTCAAATTGGAGTCTATGAATAGGTACACGTTATCCGAATTCACGTTTACAGGCATAATCTTATTCGGTGCTCATATGCCCAACTAATTTCGTGGTAAAAGAAAGTCTGGTGTTGGCCACGACATATCCACTCAACCATTCCTCCACATTTTTCCCGTGTTGCACTTCTACTATATACCACTCTGAACTTATATGTATTTCGATTAAATTTGGTTTTCAATAAAGTAGGTTAGTGCTTCCTTCGGAAAAATTGTCGAGTAATGTAGAAAAATATGATTGTCTGAAATTTCACTATGAAAACTATTTGCTTCTATTGTTGTATTATATATCGTGAGCAATGAACAATGAACAATAAAAAATATTTTTATTAGAAAAGTTATATTATAGAGGTTATTGTAAAGTTAAAAGCTCCTGATATTCAATTCAATAAAATTATATAGATGAAATAAATTGAAAAAATATGCTTTTGAGGTTAATTATTATTGTTAAAAATGCATTTCATACACTCCGCTTCCCTTGAATAGCGCCAACATATTTTTTTTCATTTTTCCAATTTATTATTTTCCATTTTTCTTGAGTTATTCTCTTTTATGCGTTGTTGAGATTCGGTCATCTCTGAAAGTAAAACCGTCATTTTTTTGAATTTTGTTTAAAATAAGGAATATGATTAAAAGGTTGAAGTGAATTAAAGGTTATTTCAAATTTAAAATTACTTTTATTAAATACGTTAAGTGTGGTTGAGAAAGCTAAACTTGATGCCTACAAATAATCAAATCTTACGAGTCACGTGATTGTAAGTAACATCCGCAGAACAAAATCGGTTATCAATAATTATCTTAACAATATTAAAAAATATGGCAAAAACATACAAGGCTGAACAGCAGAAGCTACATCATCGCAAGACAAATGTGATATCGTTCGGGAAGCCTCGAATTCCGCATACTCTGTGGCAAATATCAAAGCAAGAACCGGTTTAACGGCAATTATAAATAACTGTTCGACGAATTATGAAATATGCTAAGCATCTTAAGTTTTTCTTCGAAATGAAAAAAAAAACAATTAACACAAAAATGTGAATATAGTTGTAGTTTTTCGGTCTTGATGACTTCGGCAAAGTTGTTTGTGTTGGATTGCGCAACAACTTTGCTGAAAAAAGCAAAACCAAAATCTTAATGGTTCAAGAGCTATCAACATGAAAATGAGTGTAAATTTTGTCAAATTTTTGAATCGCGATATCTCAAAAAATGGGGAGTAACTTTGAAATGAGACTAGCACCATTGAATTCAGTATACTGGAATTAGGTTTAGCCTCTGGGTGCCCAGCTTGTCACAAAAAAAAAGTTTGCAATTCAAGCACAGTGTTATTATCACGATTTTATAATGGGCGAAATGAATAAAAAAAAGTATTTACTTCAAAGCTTTTATTTTTAAGTAACAGTAAATGACCAGATTTGTGTGAATAATCTTCTACTTTTACTTTAAAGTATCAACTGGGAAATATTCAAAGCATTTACTTTTAAGACATTTTAATACTTAAAATTGTTTTAGTATTTACTTTGAAGTAATTTAATCTCAAAATTATTGTGATTGAAGTGACATACCGGTACAACATATTTTTGTATTATTAAAAATACAGTGATAATTTGCATATATACAAATAATTGCTTATGTAAAAAAATGGATAGTTTCGAAGTGGATTTTGTAAAAGAGAAATACGTGCTTCAAAATCTCAACGTGCATGTAACATTGAATCATTTCTGGATCCGTTTTGACGAGTACTACAAATTCATGTGATTTTGCAATCACGTTACTAGCACTTGAGGAAATATTTAGTCTAAAGTTCTATAGACCCCACCTCTTCGCCTACTCCTTCTTGAAAACCCGTATCACTCAAGCAGCGTAAAAATATTTCCATTTTTATTTTTTGTTTCTTTTTTACTCCCTCGCGTTTCATTTGGTAAACCGATAAATATTTTCTAATATACCTATTTTCTGTCTAAACCAACGGTTCTCAATCTTTTTGAGCTGCGGAGCCCTCCAAAGGCGTAATAATTTACACGGAACCTACTCGAATCCTTGTGTAATTTTCAAGCTTTTCATTCTGCTCATCTGGAAATACTGTTCAATTGAGTTTAGAATATCATCCAAATGTTGACGAATTTTATCAAACAACATAAAATAGTCACTTTCTTCAATGTCCCCATTAGTTTCATCAAAAAATTCCAAAACTCCAATTTTTTGTTAAAAGCTTGAATTTTGCCATTTGCTGTGAACACTAATACATGTTAGCTTTGAGAACATATCGGCGAGATATCCAAGTCGAAACAACCACTGTTAGCCTTTCTTGTAAATCCATTCTGTTTTCCTCGTCCATTCTGTTTCCCTCGTGACAACAATCGTACTTCTGCCCATATCTTCGCAAAGAATCTTAAAAAGCCGTGTTTGCAATAGTCTCGATTTGATGAAATTTATGATCTTTATAGACTCATCAAGGACATATTTCAAAGACATTGATATTTTAATAAATACTGCAAGTGCTTGGAGGTGTCGAATGCAATGGCTACTGGTGCAGTTTGGTGCTAATTTCTTGATTTTAGCAACAGCGCCAGCGGTTTCTCCTACCATTGCCTTTGCTGCATCCGTGCAGATTTCAACACAGTTTTTCCAATCTAAACCATTAGTCTTAAAAAATCATTCACGACATTAAATATTTCGCCACCAGTTGTTTTATTTGACAATGGTTCACACAAAAAAAATCCTATTGAAGCAAATTTATATGCTGATATCGGAAAAAAACAAGCAAGATTGCAAGTCCAGCTGTGCTCGGGCGAAAAATCATTAGTGATTTATTTTGCCGCCTTTTCATCGAATATACATTTAGCTATATCAACTGCACAAGGTTTGACCAATGTCTCAGCTAATTTCTAGTTTTGAAAGTGGAAACAATTAGGCTTTGGCCGTCATATGTCATAGTATGAGAATTTGCTTTTCCTTTTTCCTTAAATTTATTCTAACTCTTAATAAATTACTCATTTTTACCATTAAAAGTTGCTATCTACTTTACTTGTATTTTTCATGTCTTAAAATGTCATGTAAAAGTAGAAGGTAGTCTTTATTCACATAATTTTAAGTAAATGCTGGGAAATTTTTGGTTAAATTACTTTGCTAGTAAGTTGTATTCACTAACTTAGTAGTATTTACTTGAAAAAAGTACTTACTATTTTTTATTCACTTCACCCAATGGATGCACTGTTTTTGAATTCGCATCGCAGCATACTATTAAAGTTAGTCGAAAGTTGCCACCCGAAAAAATAATTGATAATGCAGATAGTGTCTTTGGTTTGATAGCCAAAAATAAACAAAATCGTCAATGTAGATCAATATTTTTCAGCCGAAAGTTGCCAGCCGATATTAAGGCATAATTCTTTTTCACGTGTAATAAAATTTATTGATTTCTTTAACTTCTATTATTAAAAATAAAAGTTTAAATTTATGATTTGACATGTTTACTCCAGCCAAACTATGAAGAAAGTCTGATGGATACGGTGTGTATGGCCCGGCGCTCTAATTTAATCTAAATCCGCATTGATGCCTTTATGACCATTCGATAGGCTTTAATGTCTGATAACAACAAACCAGTTATAAAAAAAAATCAGATGGGGATACGGGAGTGTAATATGACAGAGTTTCGATAGTTCAATTTATTGCAAATTGGCCGTACTGGCATGAAATATCGAAATCTTGTCAAATTACACCCCGCAAGTTATATTTGTAGGTTCTTGCAGTCGTGTTTTAAAAGACAGAACTTATTTATTTTAATATAACAATTTTATTTATTTGGTAGACAATAGTTACGTTTGGCTTACACAAATATACTCTAATTATTTATTTCATAACTTTCTTTATATATTGAAAAATATTGTTTATTCATTTTAACACTTGTTGTTGTTGTCGATCGATAATACGATCGATAATACAAATAAAAGGTAATTAAGTTATTTATGGAATTAAAACACTTGTTATTATTGTTAATCGATAATACAAGTAAAAGGTTTTGATTTCATGAGAACTATACTTTTGTGTTGTTCCCAGGCTGATTACTTAATGCCAGGAATATAGGTTGTTGTTGTTGTTGTTGTGGTGGTGGTGTAGCTGCAAGATGTAACTCCTCCCCCTTAAGAGATGACCGTGAAATTTGTATTTTATGGTCATCAAGAGTGGATTGACTGGATTTTATAAATTTTTTGAAGTATCCTGCTTTAAATAGTAAGTATATTAGTATAGTTAATATGAGAATGATGCTGGTTGACCAAATTGATATAAAATGGTAAGTATTTGTAATTGTTCCATTTTTAAGTTTTTTTATTTCAGCTATATTGGTTATTGTCCAATCATTTAAAGTTGCAACTACCACAGGTGTAATTATGTTTTGTATTTCGATGTCATGATATGGTTCAAAGATTAATAAATTTTCGAAGAATGTTGTTTCCAAATTTTCATATTTAGTGTTGTTAACAATAATTGTACAATTAATAAACTTTATTAATTTAATTCCACGAAAATATTTTTTGTTTTGAATTCCGCAGTTCGTTATGTACTCCAATTGATTATGGGTTTGTATGTAAAGATATTGTTGAAAGATTTGACTGATCTTTGACTTCATGGTTGTCTTAATCAAATCACATTTCGCTGGTTTGTTTAATATTATTTGCGTAATACAGCTATCATTGGTTTGCATCTCATCTTTTTCACAATAGAAATATTCTTCTATTTGTTGACATGGTTTGATATTATATTGAAAATTATAATCATTTAATAGGATGGAAGGATTTGGAATGTGAATGGAATAGGTATCATTTATAATAGTTGGTAAAATATGAAATTGTGTATATATGTTTTTATCAAAATTTGGTATTTCAATTGAAAATACTATAAGAGTTTGATTATAATATGCTTTTAATTTAACAAATTGATAAAGATTATATTCCGAATATATGTTTACTTTTTGTAATCGCAAATGATTATCAATAAAATGTAATTCTTCCTTATTTAAAAGATGATGAGAAAGTATACCCAGTCTAGCATGGATTATTGTGTCCAATATATCGTTTAAATGATTTTGTAACCGATCAATCTGGTAATCTAATGTATATAAAAATTGTTCGAATGAGCTAATTTCTAACATATCTGTTGCTTGAGAATTATACAGTCCCAAGAGTCGGGAATTTTCTTTTACTTCTTTATCTATTGTATTTTGAATTTCTTTAAATCTTGCTAACATTTTGTCATTTAATGAAATTTGTTCATTAATTTTTTGAGTTATTATTTCTTCATTATGATTAACATTGGTCAACGCATTGCTTATTTCTTTATAGTCTGTCTGATCTAAATTTCCAGTAATTGCTCGTATTAATGAGCCTAGTCCGTCAATTAATCCTCGTCTCTGTCTTGTTAGTGGTTTTGGTTTTACTAAGTTCATAGTATTTATTAAATCTTTTGCTTTCCTAACTATGATTAAGTTTTTATTTTGGAATAGTAATGTTAATTTTGTATTATTAGTTATGAGAATGTGTTGCCTTACAATGAGTTCATTAATATTTAAGATAATGGGATCATAAGTTTTTAAGTCGATAATATGTAGTAGTCTATGGTATCCTATGGAAACACGTGCTTTTCCAATTTGTATTGGTATAATTCCGTTATTCTTGTCGTAGTCTGTTATCGTCATTTGTTGAGCCATGATGATGGTTGTCAACCTGAAATGTTCGTTTGATTTTATTTTTATGTATTCTATGATTTTTATTGTTAGTTATTGTTACTTTATTATTTCTTTTTACTATATGTTTCCTACAGATAGGTGAATCTTTTTTTCTAGTTTTTACCTTTTCAAAAACTATATTACCTGTTTGAATTGATAGTGGAGGTATTCTATTTTTATTTAATCTATTGATAACTGAAATTTTATTTCTTTCATTATTTTCTTTGATGCTTTTACATAAATTACTATAATTTTGTTGTTCTTTCTGAAGATATTTGTGTATTGGTAAACTATCCTGCGGATTTGGAAAAATTTCTTTTGCTTTGTAATGTCCGTTTTTGAGTTCGAATGGAGTCATTTTAGTCGAAGAATGGATCGTATTATTATAAGTCAGTATTACGTCAGTCATTAATTCGTCTGGATTTTGTGAGAACGTTTTAGTTAACTTTAAGATTCTATATATTTCAATAATAGTTGAATGGAATCTTTCTACTGGAGAATTTCCAGTTGAATTTTTGGGTGTTGTAAAATGTAAGGTAATATCATGTATTTTACATAACTCCTTGAACAATTTTGAAGTAAATTCAGGCCCATTGTCTGTAACAATTTTGTTTGGTACACCGTGTGTAGCCATGCAATTTTTAAGAATTTTTATTATTGTTAGATTATTATATCCTAACAAATGTATGGCTTGACCATACTTAGAAAATTTATCGATAATGGTTAAAAATTTATGTCCGTCAATTTGAAATATGTCAATATGTATGATGTCTAAGGGTTTTTCTGCGGTTTCCGTTATTTCTAATTGTACTTGTTTATTTTGTCTGTCATATTTACATAAATTGCAAGTTTCGCATGTGTTTACATAATTTTGTATAATACTTTTCATGTTTGGAAAATAAAATGTTCTTTTCATTTTTAAATGATTTTCATTTGCTCCGCGATGGATACTTTGATCATGAATTTGCTTTATTATAGTTAATTGTTGTTCCTTATCTTCAATATCTTCTAATAGATTTTTACATCTTAGGATTTTACACAATATAGGAGTGTTTGGTAATGTTACCAAAACCTTTTGGAATTCGTTAAAATGATTAATACCACAAAGTATGGCTGTGATTCTTTTATTGGTAATATGTGACTGAATTATATGTTCAAAACAAGAATTTCTTAATTTAGGATTATTTGAAGGTAAATAAAATGTGATTCTTTTTTTGTTACCAAACAATATTAAAGATTCTTCTTTATATTTATTAGTTTGATCATTTGATTTGAATATAAATTGAGTCTTAAACTCATTTAATGGCGAATCCGTTTCATGTATCAAAATATTTGGATTAGATGGTGTTGAATTTGAACTTGCATTTTGAGATTGTAAAGTTGGTTGAAATATGCAATTATTAAAATGAGGGGATAGGACGTTATCTTCAAATCCTAAAAATGGTTCATCGTTGGAGGATGAAGTCGATACGGTATTTACTTCTATTGTTGGTGATTCAATTTTCACTCTTGATAAAGCATCAGCGTTGGAATTGAGAGTTCCTTTTTTATGGATTATTTCATAATTGAATTCTTCTAACTTAAGTCGCCAGCGTACTAGCTTAGAGTTTGGCTCTTTTAAATTCATCAGCCACAGTAAAGGTTTGTGATCTGTAATAATTTTGATTTTTTGACCATAAAGGTAAGGTCGAAAATATTTACAAGCCCAGATAATAGAGAGAAGTTCTTTCTCAATTGTTGAGTAATTTTGCTCGGTTTGGGTTAAAGTTCGCGATGCATAACATATTGGCAAATCTGATCCAATCGGACCTTGTGATAATACAGCACCAATTGCATAATTAGAAGCATCCGTAGTTAAATTAAATGGAATTTCAAAATTTGGGTATTGTAATATTGGTTCATTACATAATAATTCTTTACATTTATTAAAACAAGAGACATATTCTTTATCTAAAATTATCTTCTTGTCTTTTCTCAAACAAGAAGTTAATGGTTTTGTAATATTGGCGAAGTTAGGGATGAATTTCCTATAGTAACCTAATAATCCGAGAAAACTTTTAATTTCCTTTTCTGTTTTAGGTATTGGGAATTCCTTGATTGTATTAATTTTATCAGGATTGGGTTTTACACCTTTATCTGAAATAATATGTCCAAGAAAAGCCAATTCTTTATGTAAGAATTCGCTTTTATCGGGTTGAATTTTCAAATTTGCTTCTTTGAATCTTTGGAAAATTAATTTTAAATTTTGAATGTGTTCCTGTAATGAAGTACTATATATTACTACGTCGTCCATATAACATAAACAACATTTTCCTTGTAGTCCTTGTAAAACATTGTCCATGATTCTTTGAAAGGTAGAAGGTGCGTTTTTTAAGCCAAATGGCATCCGAACATATTCGTAATGACCATTTTCAACTGAAAAAGCAGTTTTTTCTATGTCATTTTGATCCATTTCTATTTGATGGAATCCACTGGCAAGATCTAAAGTAGTGAAATATACACATTTTCCTAACTTATCTAAAATATCTGAAATGTTTGGAAGTGGGTAGCGATCTTCCACCGTTTTTTCGTTTAATTTACGGTAGTCAATCACTAAGCGCCATTTCATTTTACCGGAAGCATCCGCTTTCTTTGGTACAATCCAAATCGGGCTACTCCATGGTGAAAATGAGGGACGAATGATACCATCTTCTAACATTTTACTAATTTGTTTCGTAACTTCCTCTTTATGAATGAATGGGTAACGATATGATTTTGTATAAATGGGTTTTTCATCTGTTAGCTTAATTTGATGTTTGATATTATTAGTGAAACTTAATTTCTGGTTTTCTTTTTTAAATATAGTTCGATATTCTTGACATAAATTTCTTATAGCTTGTCTTTCTTCTTTATTCAAATGATTAATTCTTATTAATTTTTCGATATTTTGTGAATCTGTAGATTCGTCGCTGGATATATATGAATGGCTGATTTCTGTTTGATATAATTGAAAACATTCTGTTTTGACTGGTTGTTCAAACAAAGCAATTTGTTCTTTGTTTGAGAAATTTATTATTTCAACATTTGCATGCCAATTTTCAGCTAAATATATACCTTCAGGAATTATTAAATTTTGTGATACTTGAATGGGTTTAATATAAATTTCTCCATTTTGTACGTCAACAGGGATTGTAACAATCATTTTATTCCGTGCAGGAATAGTGTATGTCGGAGACATATAATTGGGTTTATACATTAATGGAATATAAACCTTGTCAGTTTCTAAAGTTGATTTTTTAAAATCTAATCTGATTCCTAATGTCTTTATAAGATCTAAACCTATTAGACCATCGAAATATTCGTGAAATTTAAATAGGATAAATTTCATTGGAGTTTTTGATTTAAATTCTTTAAATCCCGGAATAGTAACTTGTTCTGTTAAGATATGTTCTTTAAAAAGGGTTTTGACTGTAATGGGGTTAATTTTTTCAATTTTATCAGGTAATATTAGATCAGGATTAATGAAGCTTTGATTCGCTCCGGTATCTATTAATAATTTTATTTTAGAAGTTGGAGATGTTTGAATCTCAATATAAGATAATGGACAATTTGAGAAATGAGCATTGAAATTTACGTATCCAATTGGTTGTCCGAGGCAATTGTACGAAAAACCGTTTCGTCTGGTTCATCTAAGTTTTCCAATGGTTGTTCTTCAATTTGGGGATCTTGGTAATGATCTAAATTTTGGAACTGTCCAGGTTCTGAATTTGATGAATAATCATCTTGATTATTCTGGACAAAATCTAAAAATTCAATATATTCCTCGTATGGTATTGTGATTTCTTGTTGGTTTTCCATGTTGAAGAGTTCCTTTGATTGAAATCTTGTTGGACCGTTTGTATTAAATTGGTACCTATTAATATTAGGATTATTAAATCTCATTGGTTGTTTATATGAGTTTTTATTAGATGTGATAGACATTGGTTCAACTCGATTTAGTCTAGATGGTATTGGTGGTGGCATTGCTTGAGGTGGTTTAAAATTTTGTTGACCAAAATTTTGTCGATTATAAGAATAATTAAATTGGGGTTTAAATTGTTGATTTTGTTGTGGAATGTGAGGTTTGAAAGGTTTAAAATTGGGGTAAAAATTATTTGAGTTGATTGGTTTATACTGAGGTGCAAATTGTCTTGGTATATTTGTTATTGGCTTTTGGTTAGAATTAATATTTTTATTTTTCATATAATACATATTTTGCTCTTTAATGCATTCATTAAAAGCGTCAGAAAGAGTTAATGGAGATCGAGATCGAATTATACTACCAAGTGGTTCTTTTAAACCTGCTAGGTAGGTTGCAAGACACATTTCTCTGTAAAGTTGTTCTTTAGTAGTTTTCACTACTTGGGCTACGACACTTAGTCGAACTAAATTAATTAAACTTGACTGAATGTCAATAATTCTACTATAATATTTTTCTATTGTTTCTCCACCTTGGAAAATTGTGTGGAGATCTCTTATTAGAGAAGTTTCAGATCTTTTATCTGAATAATGGGTTGAAAGATTGGTTCTTATTTGAGCCCAATCTATTGTGGGGCCATAAGATACTAATACTTCATCAGCATCTTCCACGATTTTGTTCCTAATGGCTCTTAAGAATGTTGTAGGTGTTCCTCCTACACCCAATTGCGCTTCACATAAATTAATAATTTCATCAACATTGGTGATGAATTCATGTAAGGTGTGTTTAGTGCCGTTAAATTTTGGCAAATCACGAATCATATCAGGCAGTTTAAGAGATGTTAACAGAGTATTCATAGCTGCTTCAGCCATATTTACGTCTAAATTATCGTCAATTTTTAAATTTGAATCTTTTGATAATTCTAAACGTTTTATTTTATTAATTAAATCTTCTATACTTTGCATATAATTAGTTCGTTAATTGATTATTTAATCTGTCATAAACCGTGAGAGACTAAAAATCAATTGCGTCTACAAAAATTTTTTTTATTTAACGTTTAAGCATATTATTTTCAATTGCACTTTATATTTTCAATTTTCCACTTTTCACTTTATTATTTTTTTTCGAATTTTATTTTAATTTTCGAATTTTCTTTAAATTTCTTAATTAATTCATTTAGAAATGATAAACCGTCAATCTAAACGAATATCCCAAATAAACCGTTTGGGTAATATTTTACTTAACTATTACTTTTCATAAAATGATAAACCGTCAATTATGAAAAGGAGAGTATATAAGGAAGGATATAAATGATTATTTAATCAATATAACACTCACCAAACTAACATAAAGATGCTCAGCATTTGACTGGATGAAACAGGTAACTGCAGATGATTTTATCTCTTCTGGATCTCGGATACCACTTTTTTTTGTTTCACAATCACTTTTTTATAGTTTATAACGAGTATAACTCAATACCTTTATTATTTTTTAAGGGTAGCACTGGGCGGTTATAGCAAACAATTATAATACACTGAGTTTAATATAAAAAAAATTTTATTGTGGATTTTCGATAAAAATCCTACTACCAGGCTGCGCCAGTTATATTTGTAGGTTCTTGCAGTCGTGTTTTAAAAGACAGAACTTATTTATTTTAATATAACAATTTTATTTATTTGGTAGACAATAGTTACGTTTGGCTTACACAAATATACTCTAATTATTTATTTCATAACTTTCTTTATATATTGAAAAATATTGTTTATTCATTTTAACACTTGTTGTTGTTGTCGATCGATAATACGATCGATAATACAAATAAAAGGTAATTAAGTTATTTATGGAATTAAAACACTTGTTATTATTGTTAATCGATAATACAAGTAAAAGGTTTTGATTTCATGACAACTATACTTTTGTGTTGTTCCCAGGCTGATTACTTAATGCCAGGAATATAGGTTGTTGTTGTTGTTGTTGTGGTGGTGGTGTAGCTGCAAGATGTAACTCGCATCCCCATCAGAATTTCTTCAAAAGTAGTCTGTTGTTAGCAGGCATTAAGGCCTATCAAATAACCATAGTAGCATCAATGCGGATTTAGGTTAAACAAGAGCACCGAGTCATTCAACGAATTTGGTAAAAATTGAACTATCGAAATCTTGTCACATTACACTCCCGTATCCCCCAACATAATTTCTTGAAAATTACTCTGTTGTTAGCAGGCATTAAGCCTATGAAATGGCCGAAGATGATAGTTCCAAAACATGATTTTTGAATGCTTCAATCGCTTCTTCAGGCGATAAAAATCATTATCCGCGCTTCTTATCTTTGATTGTTGGAAGCAGAAAAGAGTCATTGGGTGCCAAATCGGGGCTGAAAGGTGGATGGCCCATCAATACGGTCGTTTGAGTGCTTAAATACTCGCTTGTTTGATGTGAGGTGCGTGAGCTCGCATTTCCGTGATGCAAAATGATACACCGTTTCGGGTTGTTTTCTCTCAATTTGTTGAAAACTTCGAGCAAACAAATGGTCGTATACCAAGATAAATTGACTGTCTTTTGATTTACAAGAGCCAGAGAAGCGATAAGTCACATGACGATCCTCTTCAATCAGTTTTGTCGATGTTTTCTGGCACAACAGTTGTTTTTGGACGACCTTCACGAGGCACGTCTTTGAGTGAATGTCGTTCGCGTTTAAATTCATTGTACCAATTACAAACAATAGCCAAGGATGGTATTTCGTCGCCAAAAGCCGCCAAAAGTCGGATGAAGTAATTTGAAACACTGTTGCTGAGTTAGCCTCTTTCGAAAATCGTAAAAAATCATCACACGTAAATAATCACGCGATAATTCCATTTTTTCACTGAATTCAATGTTTTAAGTAAATAAAAAACAATGTTGCGATGCGAACTGACAGATGACTTCTGAGAAACAAAACCTCCAAAACTGTTACACTTTTTGAGTGACATACAGATTTGCATCGAAAAACACTATAGTATTACCATTTTCTAAAATATTTTTACAGCAGGTCTCATATACTGCAATTCTTAATTCCCAAATCGTCTCAAATTCATTTTCCGTTACAAAAATTATTCGATTGCAAAATAAAGGCTGGTAAGTTTTCGACTCAGTATTACATTGATCAACTTAATCGATTTTGTTTGTTTGGTTTTTATAGCAAAGAAAACTTTTGGCTAACTTTTATAGGGTCATCGCAGCAGAGGACGCAGTATTATGGACTGGGACGCTATTTCGTGATATGGAACCATTCATTTAGTTTTCCCAATATGCAGAATGACTGGAATATCCTACAAAGCAAATCTGCAAAATAGTTCTCGATTTTCTAAAATTTTTAGACCATTAAAATTGACATTTCTACACGATAGGGCCTCGATTTATAACGCACGTGCCGTAAAAACTGGATTGCGAATCAAAATATTGCAATTTTACCGTGGCTTCTATATTCATCCGATTTGTACATCATAGAAAACGTTTGGGGATGGCTAACGATATTTTGTATTATACTTTATTTTCACAACAATATTCACAATAGACAATTTTAGAAAATGAATTCACAGTTTTTCTACGTACGCAGTTTTTATACATACAAAAAGGTAACGAAAAGTTTGACAGAATAACGAAACTTCTAGAAATTGATTAAGTGAAGTTATTACCATACAAAATAACGGGAACTGTTAGAAATTAATGAAGTGAAGTTATAACAATTCATCCTTCGTTAATATTTTTCTATAATTAGTTGTCTGCCTTGGACGAACCGATCTTCCAATTGGTGTTTCGTATTGTGCAGCTGGATTTTCGTTCTGTTGTGTTTCTGGAGGTGTTGTTGTTTATGCCGTGTTGTCGTCCACAATCCTTTGTGAAGATTCCCATTTGTCATTATCACACACGGGTGATGCCGCAGGTGATCAATTTCGTAAAATACTGCGATGAGCATTACTCGATGTAGGGGAATTTTGTTTTTGTGCGTTTGCAGGTAATTGTAGTGCTTGTACGTCATTTCATTGTTCTTCTTGCACATCATTTAACAACGATTCTCATTGAACAAAATTGATTGATGAAGAGTTTGTTCTGTGGAGCAATTTTCTCGCCTTGTTTTCCAATTGTTGTTGCTGTGACGATTTTTCATAGTCTTCGGTTGATGACGCAATTCTCGGTTGAAATTGGTTTTGATATCGTCTGCAAATACCATAATTTGTGCCAACTATGTAGGTACATTCTTCTCCCCCCAACGATTTGACGATGTAGGCTTTTCTCCATTTTGAGAGGAAATTCGGATTCATTGAAAACAGTACAGTGCGAGGCTGTCTACCGTGTAACAGTTTCGTGGGTGATTTGTCTCCATTTGCTAGCGGTGTTTAACGATAAAACGATAAAAAATTCAATAGTGAGTTTTCACCATTTGTGCAGTCATGACACATTTTCTTTATTGCTGTTTTGAACGTTCGGACCATTCGTTTGGCTTCACCATTTGATTGTGGGCGAAATGGAGCAGATGTCAAATACTCGATGTCGTTTATACGACAGAATTCAGCGAATTCTGTAAACATAAATTGAGTCCCATTATCACTTTGGTTCAATTAAAGTCGCGAACAATGAATATCGGGGTATCGATTTTGTCTCGTGAGTTACTCATTTAAAATGAGTGAAGCAAAAAAAATCGAATACAATGTATAATACACAATTATGTCCTTGTATTTGTATTTTTCTTTTGTTCGTATTTATGTCATTTGTATGGTGAACAGTACCAAAATAACGCGTTCCGGGCGAATCGGTTTAATTTTTATGGTGCTTACTTCCTTTTCTCAGCACATTACGTCTGCTCTCGAGCTGTGGAGTGTCATTATTTAACATGCCAATATATTTTATATTATCTATTATCATAAATTAAATTTACATCTAGTAATAAAATTTTATAGGTAAATTTATTTGAAATTTCATAAATTTTAGAAATTATAAAAAATCGAAAATACATAAACAACGCAAAAATATGACGTTTGCAATGGTTAACCCTTTGAGTGCCAAAAAGCGCAATCCTGTTCCTCAATACACTACCCGAAATCATGTTTGCACTGAAAGAGTTAATATGAATAAACAAAAAAAGAATGCCACGTGACTTGCATATGCAGAAAAACAATCATACGCACGAAACTACCACAAATACATATGCTACTACTATATCATTCCGGTTACACTCATTTCGTTTCACACATTTCGGGACAAAATTGGTATACAGATAAAGCAAATTCTTGGAGGTTGCGATATTATCGGATTTATTAAATCTAATCGAGTGGCTCGGCCACGTTACAAGGTCCCCACAACAACGGATGACCAATAAAGTGTTCCACCACCAACCAGCTGGTGTGCATCGTAGAGGAAGACCACGACTGCGCTGGCGTGATGACGTCGAACAAGATCTAGATACACTAGGATGTCGAAATTAGAGGACGAGAGCGACGGACCGAGATGGATGGAGGACCATAGTGCGGGCGGCAAAATCCCTTCATGGGATGTGAAGATAGAGAGAGAAATTATCACTTACGATGGTCGATGGTAATCCTTCGATTGCAAAAATTTGTTCTAACGCCCGAATTGTGAGTGATGATGTTGTTTTCGTCATTGGTACGAAGAATGGAAACTTGCTATATGTGTCCACATATAAAAGAAACATTTGTCCATAAATGGCCCCGCGTAGTCAATATGAACTCTTTGCCATGGTTCATATGGTGTTGGCCATTCGGAAAATTCTTTGTTCGATGCTGTTGCATTGAGTTGACAATTTTCACATTCTTTGACGATTTTTTCAATGTCATGATCAATGTTTGGACACCAGCAATGTTAACGAGCCAATTTCTTCATCCGGGTGACACCCCAATGTCCATCATCTAGCAGCTGCAGTGTTTTCCCTTGTAGGCTGGAAAGGATGGCAATTTGGAGATACTCTGTCTGTAAGAAAAGGATATCATTAAACTTGTTCAAGCTATTACGTAGAACTTTACTTTATGAGCTAGCGGATCGGATTATTGTGCTAGTAAATTGTAATTGATTGGATAATCGAGGATACGATCGTTATAAATTTCAGTGCTTTCAAAACAGGCCTCTTCGCTTTTGTCAAAATTTTCATCTGGTCCACAAGGTAAACGTTGGGCGGTCGACATTGGGCGAAATCCATTTCTGTCCATAATATATGACCCAAGTATTCGATTTCAGGCTTCAAAAATTCGCATTTGTTTAGTTGTAGTTTGAATCCGTTGGATTCTAATGAATAATAATTGTTCAACGTTCGTCAAATGTTCTTCATTGTTAGCTCCAGATATCACGAGGTCGTCTAAGAATACTGCACAGAATTTTAAATCAGCTGTGATTTGTTCCATCAATCTTTGAAAAATGCCTGGCGCACTAGATATTCCGAAAGGCATGCGTTGATATTCTTATAATCCGAAGGGAGTATTTATTACAAGAGATTTTCTGGATTCATCGGTAAGTTGGAGCTGTAGAGAGGCATCTTTCAAATCCACTTTTGTAAAAAATTGACCCCTTTGTAGCTTGTAAAATGCTCTTCGATCGACTTGTGGATTGATCGTCAATTTATAATCGGCGCAAATTCGTCCCCATTTGGTTTCCTTACTGGTACGGTTGGAGTAGCCCATGATGAAGTTTGGATTGGTTTTACGGTAAACGCGAACGGTAAAACTCGTGCAACGGTACGTTGGGCAATGACCCAGTGTTGACGAATCAAATAATTTCGGATAACGATTATAAATTTCACGCACTCGACTTTCTAGGTTTTCATGAGAGGAGATTGTGTTCACGCTGCTAGGTGACATCCCTGCTTGTTCGTTGTCATGGACAAGCTGGAAACCCAATGCTCGGAACCAATCCATGCCAAGAACATCCGTAGCATCCTTTGCATTTACGAGGATCACAGGTAAAACACACACAGGTATTACGATATGAAACTTCAACATCAACGGTTCCCTTTATTGGAATGGTTTGACAAATATATGCTTCAAGACGAGTAGTTGATGGTTGACATGCGGGAGAATTGATTGCCTTGTACGTATTTAACCCGATCATTGGTGATGATGCGCTAGTTTCCATTTGAATCCCAGACCGAATTGTTTGCATCTATCACACGTAGCTTTATAAAACGGACAATTTGGACGATCGTGATCAATTTCACATTGTGGACATGACTTCAATGATTTACGAGAACGATGATCTTTTCTTGGATGATGCTTATCCACCTTGCATACTTGCGATGCCGATGAACTTTCGCCTATAAACGTTGCATTTGTTCGTATCGTTGTTTCTTATGCTTTTGCTATTTCGAGAGTATCCTCAAGCGTTGGATTTATTTTTTCTAAACACATGTTTCGTACCTATTCGTGGGGGTTTAAAATTACGATAGAGTCGCGGATTAAAAAATCTACATATGATTGAGCACAACCACCTTTTTCGCGCACAAAGGACCCCGCACAAAATGTATGGAAATTGAATTTCGGTCAAATGATTTGAAATTTTCAGAATAGTTTCTTCAAGCCATGCTGATTAAAAGTCTCCATGGGCACAAAGTGCCTAGATGCTGTTGAAGCCAAGTTTTAAGCGATGGAAAGTTGAAAAACTCGCTCGTGCACGCGGCACGAACCTGTTACACAGCCCCACAAGAAATAAAAAAATGTCGAGATCCGTGGGACGGACGATGCTAAAATCGCACAAACAAACAAATTACAACCAGATGGTGCATATATTTAAATAAAAACAAAAAACACAAATATACAAAAAAAAAGTAATGGAAATTTCCAATTATTTTACATTTTACGGCGGAAAAATATGATGCGTATAATGATGCGTATAATGATGCGTATAATAATGAAGTTTTTCAACTTTCCATCGCTTAAAACTCGGCTTCAACAGCATCTAGGCACTTTGTGCCCATGAAGACTTTTAATCAGCATGACTTGAGAAACTATTCTGAAAATTTCAAATCATTTGACCGAAATTCAATTTCCATACATTTTGTGCGGGGTCCTTTACAATTTTTTGCAATACCGCGCAAATCAGTCACCCACTCCGCATAAGTTTTGTTAATTTTCATACTTGTTTTGTGAAACACATATCTTGCCGATAGCACATGATTTTTCGGCTCAAAATGGCTCGTGAGGCCAGCCTTAAGTTCTGAAAACATCATACTTACCAGCCTATCGAAGAGTTTGTTTACACAATCCGGCGTTCGACAGAAAGAACGCCCTTTTTTGCCATCGTCCTCGACCTCATTTGCCAAAAATGCTGATTTAGCTGCATCAAGTATGTGTTCCATGAAGATTTTCCGTGCTCAAAAGGAAAAAATGGTGGTACGTGTTTTGTTGCCGTTGCTAACGCCAACTGTTCCAACATTTTATTTTGATTTTTAGTACCTGGTGCATAGCAGATTCCTTGGTGTCCTCTCCAGTATTATTACCCATACTTGAATCTTCGTCGAAGATACGTCTGGTTTATCCCCTTTTTCTAATAAAAGAATACGCCACTTTTATATTATAATTGCACGCCACTTATATCACCCTATTTAAGCTAGCCGATATTTCCAGCCGAAAGATAATGCAGATAGTGTCTTGACTATTTGTTAAACTCTCTTTATTCTCTCGCTCCTATCTATTTTTAAATTCCTATAAACTGAAATAATTTTCCCTTCATCCGAATGATACAACCCGATCCTAAATTCGTAAATTCTTAAGTTCATGACTGATTTTTGCTGTATTCAAGACACTATCTGCATTATCAGTCGGCTGGAAAATGTCGGCTAATTTTAACAGTATACTTATATGTTCGTCGCCATTTTTGTATTATACTTTATTTTCACAACATTACTCACAATAGACAATTTTGGAAAATGAATGCACAGTTTTTTTTTACCTACGCAGTTTTTATACAAACAAAAAAATAACGAAAAGTTTGACAGAATAACGAAACTACTAGAACTTAATGAAGTGAAATTATAACACGATGTGATTTTAAAAAACGGTGGAAATATCAACTACTAAAAATTTAATTTTAGTTTTTTGTTTTGTTTTAAAAGTAATAAAGAAGTTGAATTTAAGTTTTCCTGATTAATTATCGCTTGATTTTATTCATTATTTTGTCTCTTTTGAGTTGGCCCTATTCAAGTGAACAACCAAAACACACAAATTTTATTTCTTATTTTAAACAAACGTCAAAAATAACGGTTTTACTCTCAGAGATGAACGAACCTGATTAATAATTTTTGTTATCGATTTCCCTTCCCAACAACGAGAACAAAGAGAATAACTCAAGAGAAATGAAAAATAATAAATTGGAAAAATGAAAAATAATATGTTGGCCCTATTCAAGTGAAGAGGAGTGTATGCACATATTACAAATACATGAAGCGAAGTGCTTTTTGATATTAAAAAGGAACAGTAGGCCAACGCTTACGGATCTCTTACTTCAAAATAATTTATTTGTGAAACGTTACGAGAAGAAATTCTCATAATTCAACTGAGTAAAATTGCCTTTTCTCCCATAAATTACGGATAATGATACCAAATTTCCACAACATTTATTATCAAATACTTTAATATTTAATTTATAGATAAAAAAAACTTATCATATTTTTTTTTATTATGACTTTCTAGAATGTACGACTATATGTATGCATATCATAATATTTAGGTTAGACGCCGCCAATAAAATAATAATTTCCTTAATAACAGTCCATTAAGCATACTAAAAATAAAAAGCACAAAAGTTTTTTTGTTGGGCAAAATTGATAAAAAAAAAGTTTGCCATTAAAATTATGTACATTTTTATCACTATAAACGACAACAGAAATGTTGATCCTTTTTTTAATGTCTATATCCTTTTTTCATTACTCCTTCCTTATCTCAAAGGCAATAAGCGCACACATAAAAAAGATAATAATTTGTTATACACATTCGTGCGGATAAACAGGATCTGAAAACAACACAAAAAACATAAAAAAAAAATTTGAAGACAATCGTTTGTCGTCATGTTGGGCCAACCATAATTCCAATAAACAACATTGTGCTTCCATGCGATAGAATAATGAAGATACAAATCAGATGGATCAAATTCTCCTATGGCAACATGAAACTGTATATCATCCCAAAGAATGTAAGAAACCGACCAAAATAATGTAAATAACGTAAAAATTTTCTTTCACTTTGTTTGCTTTGAATTCTATCTGTCTGGGTGGTTGGTTGTTTCTGTTTGTGATAAGTTTAATTATTTTCAAGTGAAAGCATTTCATAAATCAGATTAATTTTATCGACATATCCTATTTGCAGGTAGGAAGATTTTTCCTAATAAAAGTGAAATGTTAAACAATTTTCTCGTAACGGTGATACACCTACTGCTATATTCGTCCGCACCACAAAATTACGTTGAACTCGTCAATCATTTTTATACGTACGTTGTACATGCGAGTTATTTCATTAGGCAAAAAAAGCTAGAAGGTTAAATAACTAAATTAAATACACACAGTGTGACGAAAATTTGTATGATAAACAAAAAATCGACTAAAACATATTCGGTTTGAATAGCCTGCGGAAAGGATCTATCAAAATATATCGAATGGGAAAAAATTAATTTTTCGACTTATGTTCGTCGATGGTAGGTAGAGGTTCAATCAATATGATTGGAAAATTTATGATACACGTTTAAATTAAATTTTATCCATATACTAATATTTTAAGGTTAATTTTATAATTTAATTTAAAACATTTCACGAAATTTCAATGTGTATTTCTAACAAAACTTTACGGTGGTGGGCGAAACAAATAAAAGGATGGACAAAATTGACCAGCACACAAAACTCATTTAATTAAATTGACATATTTGAATAGTTTACGAACATAAAATATTTACGGAAAGCTCAATTTCCAATTCATATGTTTAAGGAAGTGAACAAAATTATAAATGAGTGGGAATAATTTTGAATTTGTGGTCAATCATGAGACATAACCGTTTATTAGAAGTTGAATTAGACGAACATTTTTAAAATTTCACTCAAAATATTTCATGAAAATCTCAATATTCCATGCAAAGTATCAGGAAGTTAGGCTAAACTAAAAATTGGGTGGACAAAATTGACCAATTTATGCGTATGTGAAAAATCCCATAATTCTATCCCAAAAAATAAATTTTTTTAATCAGGCAACACTAACATATCAGTAACCAATCTGCTCTTGTGTGAAGTTACCCCAGCCCAGAATTTCTATCAATTTTAAAATAAAATGTAACGTATAAAAAACTGTAAAATTTCGAGTTGCATAATGTAATGGAAAATTTCAGGCAATGTAAAATTTGTTCCGTGGCAAGTTCCCGAAAATGAACTCTGGGCTGGGAATTTCATTGATTTTTATATATTTTTCGTCCCGCTCGATAAATTTAAAATTATTTCGCCAAAAATAAAAATGTCTCGGATCAGAGCTACATGATTTTGAAATTTGTACACTAGTAGCCAAAGTTGAGGTTAATTAGAAAAAAATCGTTCGTTGGCAAGTTCCCGAAAATGAACTCTGGGCTGGGAATTTCATTGATTTTTAGATATTTTTCGTCCCGCTCGATAAATTTAAAATTATTTCGCCAAAAATAAAAATGTCTTGGATCAGGGCTACACGATCTTGAAATGTATACACTAGTAGCTAAATTTTAGGTAAATTAGAAAAAAATCGTTCAGTGGCAAGTTCCCGAAAATGAACTCTGGGCTGGGAATTTCATTGATTTTTATATATTTTTCGTCCCAGCTCGATAAATTTAAAATTATTTCGCCAAAAATAAAAATGTCTCGGATCAGAGCTACATGATTTTGAAATGTATACACTAGTAGCCAAAGTTGAGGTTAATTAGAAAAAAATCGTTCAGTGGGAAGTTCCCGAAAATGAACGCTGGGCTGGGAATTTCATTGATTTTTATATAATTTTCGTCCCGCTCGATAAATTTAAAATTATTTCGCCAAAAATAAAAATGTCTCGGATCAGAGCTACATGATTTTGAAATGTATACACTAGTAGCCAAAGTTGAGGTTAATTAGAAAAAAAATCGTTCAGTGGGAAGTTCCCGAAAATGAACGCTGGGCTGGGAATTTCATTGATTTTTAGATATTTTTCGTCCCGCTCGATAAATTTAAAATTATTTCGCCAAAAATAAAAATGTCTCGGATCAAGGCTACATGATTTTGAAATTTGTACACTAGTAGCCAAAGTTGAAGTTAATTAGAAAAAAATCGTTCGGTGGCAAGTTCCCAAAAATGAACTCTGGGCTGGGAATTTCATTGATTTTTAGATATTTTTCGTCCCGGCTCGATAAATTTAAAATTATTTCGCCAAAAATAAAAATGTCTCGGATCAGGGCTACATGATTTTGAAATTTGTACACTAGTAGCCAAAGTTGAGGTTAATTAGAAAAAAAATCGTTCAGTGGCAAGTTCCCGAAAATGAACTCTGGGCTGGGAATTTCGTTAATTTTTATATATTTTTCGTCCCGCTCGATAAATTTAAAATTATTTCGCCAAAAATAAAAATGTCTCGGATCAAGGCTACATGATTTTGAAATTTGTACACTAGTAGCCAAAGTTGAAGTTAATTAGAAAAAAATCGTTCGGTGGCAAGTTCCCAAAAATGAACTCTGGGCTGGGAATTTCATTGATTTTTAGATATTTTTCGTCCCGGCTCGATAAATTTAAAATTATTTCGCCAAAAATAAAAATGTCTCGGATCAGGGCTACATGATTTTGAAATTTGTACACTAGTAGCCAAAGTTGAGGTTAATTAGAAAAAAAATCGTTCAGTGGCAAGTTCCCGAAAATGAACTCTGGGCTGGGAATTTCGTTAATTTTTATATATTTTTCGTCCCGCTCGATAAATTTAAAATTATTTCGCCAAAAATAGAAATGTCTCGGATCAGGGCTACATGATTTTGAAATTTGCACACTAGTAGCCAAAGTTGAGATTATTTAGAAAAAAATCGTTCAGTGGCAAGTTCCCGAAAATGAACGCTGGGCTGGGAATTTCATTGATTTTTATATATTTTTCGTCCCGCTCGATAAATTTAAAATTATTTCGCCAAAAATAAAAATGTCTCGGATCAGGGCTACATGATTTTGAAATTTGTACACTAGTAGCCAAAGTTGAGGTTAATTAGAAAAAAAATCGTTCAGTGGCAAGTTCCCGAAAATGAACTCTGGGTTGGGAATTTCGTTAATTTTTATATATTTTTCGTCCCGCTCGATAAATTTAAAATTATTTCGCCAAAAATAGAAATGTCTCGGATCAGGGCTACATGATTTTGAAATTTGCACACTAGTAGCCAAAGTTGAGATTATTTAGAAAAAAATCGTTCAGTGGCAAGTTCCCGAAAATGAACGCTGGGCTGGGAATTTCATTGATTTTTATATATTTTTCGCCCGCTCGATAAATTTAAAATTATTTCGCCAAAAATAAAAATGTCTCGGATCAGGGCTACATGAATTTGAAATGTGTACACTAGTAGCTAAATTTAAGGTTAATTAGAAAAAAATCGTTCAGTGGCAAGTTCCTGAAAATGAATTCCGGGCTGAAAATTTCATTGATTTTTATATCTTTTTCGTCCCGGCTCGATAAATTTAAAATTATTTCGCCAAAAATAAAAATGTCTCGGATCAGGGCTACATGAATTTGAAATGTCTACACTAGTAGCTAATTTCAAAAAATTTTGTTTTAATAATTTTATAATTTTCAAAAAATGTATCGGTTAGTAACGGATAAATAAACGAATTGTCCGAAATGTCAGGTCCAAAATTATCCATATAAAATTTTTCAGAAATTGATCTTCTGAAATTAGGGTTGAATGAAGGGTTTCTATGTGCCCAATTCTGGCTTATATGGAGTATGACACTCTTGAATTCTGGTCTTATTAGATTATATACATCTAGTCTAAACATTATGACTAGAAAACTATGACGTTTTTTTTACATAGTTAATCTTTTTCAATATACGTTGCACATATCGCATGTAAATGGGCAGATATAGCAGTTCTTGGTAAAATCCTGACCAATTCTAAAGGAGAACTAAATTGATTTTGACATGCAAAGTTTTGCACAATTAAACTAAAGTAAACCATATGCATTAAACGGATCTCTGGTGTGATAATCACGTCAGAAATCCCACATTATCTCTCAAAATACATTATGCATAAATTTTACCGTTAGACACACAAACAATAAAACCATGGGATTTCCAAAATCGGATTTCTGACGTGACTTACACAAAAAAAAAAACTATTTTGTTCGCATTTAAATACCGTAAGAGTGAGAATTCGTACGAAATAAGCGTAAGCGTAGGTTTCCAATAAACATATCTTTGTTATTTTAACACAGCGATTCACAAAAATAGCGGCATAGAACATACAAATTCCTAACCTAAAAAGTGTAACCGTACATATAAACTTACATTGATTCGTTTATTCTGATGAAATAGTGCAAATTCTTACGAAATTTTTTTTTAATGAATTAACCATAAATATAGCCACATGTTTATTTTTCCAGAATTTCCGTTCACAGTAGGTCCTCTCTCAATTAGTTTTGGATCCGTTTGAGCAGGATCAACCGGAAAATCTTAAAATTTCCTTGTGGTTTCTGTTTATTTGATTTAATATACATTAAAATCGAAATCTTATCAAAACCACTTAGCGTAGGACTTCAAGCGTAAGAACCTAAACACATAGGTCTATATGACGATCAATTTTGGTCATCCGAATAGGAATAATGTCTCGTGAAACATTTTATGTAAAATTATAAAAGTGGTATGATTATATACTAACTATGTTATTTGCCCTGTCAAATCCGGTTCGTATCACAAGATTGTAAATATCGTTATAGAATTTAACCATTACAACACAAATTTTCGTAATATACACCGCTTCTGGAATATTCTTGAAAATGCTGAAAATATCTTAGAATAATTTTCCAACTATTTTCTTAACACTTAAATTCACAATAATAAATATTGTTACTGTTAATTATTAATTCACTTTCCACAATTTATAGTAAACCTCACAATTTTATTTAGCTTAAAACACCACAAATAATTTTTCGTAATGTTCATTTCCACTGTTCCGGCTGTTCGATTAGCTTTAGATTTTCAAAACTTTCCTAACGCTTTTCGACGAAATTTTCTGTCTATTCGTTAAAAACGATAAATTTTTTGAAAATAATAAAATTATTAAAACAAAATTTTTTGAAATGATTAAAATTTATTGACTATCCATAAAAATATTTTGATAAGAACAGCCGTTCGTATCAAAATCTGCTACCTCTAAAGCGTTGCGACAAATAAAAGTTCGTTTGGTTGAACAATATTCGTCAAACCATTGAATGTTATTTGATTTATAAGTGCTTATCACCAAACAGTTATCATATTCTCCATTCCAATTTCTGGCATTATTCGGTTGGCCGCTATACCAGTAACGAAACACTAACGACTGACCTGTTGTCATCCAGTAGTACTTTCCTTCGCTACCTAGATCGGTTCCGCTAGTCCAATAATCATAGTGTCCAGTTAAACCATTCCGCTTGTTGAATTCGTTTGTAATATTCAGAATTCGATTGTGTTCCGCTTCACTTTGTATGTCGATTAAAAACATTCCGAGGGCTTTACAATACCGATATGATTCGTACCAGTTATATTTTTGAGGATAACTTAAATAATAGATCCGATTACCACGTTCAATGTATTCACCACTTTTGGCAATTTTACTCATTGCCAGTAATATAAGTAAAAGAAGTATTAGCGATTTCATCGTACTTGCGATACTGATTTAATCCATCGGAAAAACATGGATTTTATACATTGCATTGCGGAAGTTAAATTACGGTTTTTTTACAGGATGCAAGTTTTTTTGGTTTTGCTAGTTAGAAAATGGAGAACAACAATCATTACATATGGTTATGTACACTATATTGATAAGGAGTAGATGAGCAATAAAAATAACCCACACTTGTTTTAATCAACATATTTAATCATACAAAACTTTTCGTATATCCAATATTTTGGAACACAATGTTTTAAACAACTTCGACTATCTTCAAATTTATCAAATTTAGCTTTCATTCAAATATATTCCTGGTATTTAAATATAAACGTACTGCGAGTATTTCCAGTTATGATTTCAACATAAAATTTTGAATGCAGCTAGGTTTTGAGGTTATTAAGAACGCATTAATTTAAAATCTTAACTATTATAGTCAGAATAGGAAATCTGTTGTGTTTTTGTACGCCTCATATGTTTTGTTAACTCTAAGAATTATCGATTACAACGTTTGTTCTTGCAAGAGGAGTTAGAATTTTATTATTGATCATCTTAATAACCGGACAAGTGGAGCAGTGGTTAAAGCTTCAGTTCGAAATCGATCGCAGTAGCGAAAATAACAAAAATAAAATTGTGTGTCAGTGTGGCGTAAACCACCAATAATTGTTGGTAAACGGGGTTATCCCATTTACAATTCAACATTAGAATAATGAAGCAGAGTCATTCAAAAACTTATGTTCATAAAAGTCGAACAACCATAATAAAACCAGTATTAATTAGCACCGAACAACGGTATGCTAATAAATTAAAACATTTTCAAATTGAAAATGAAAAATTAAAAAATCGCATATTATTTATGGAAAAACAGCTTGACCACAGTGATACAACAACAAATATGAGTGAAATAATCTTTACAAATGAAAATAGATTTCAACAGTTAATTAATCCAAACGATATGGATGATGATGAAGACATTCATAATGACGCTACTTCCACTTTAATCGAAAACGGATGCGAAAACAGAAGACCTCCAACACCAACAAATTTCGAAAAATTAAAACAGTCGATCAGAGCTACACATTTAAATGTTAATACATCATACACAGCAAAAATATAACCTATGACAACAACTGTGACATGTTCAACAGTAACAACAAGAGTAAGAGCAAACGGCCGCCGCTCCACATATATAACCAGCAAATCCAAAATACGATTGCATTGATCAAAGGAATAGATATCAATAATTTTGAAATAAAAATAATAAGAAGAGAGAAGAGAAATATTCGGTTCTAACTGAAATTTTGGACGAGTACAATAAAATAAAGAAAGTATTTAACGAAGTTAACACCAATTATTTTTCGTATACTCCTAAAAATACTAAACCTAAAACGCTAGTGCTAAACGGTTTAACACCAAATGAAAATATTTTGGAATTACAAGCCGAAATTGAAAAAATTGGTGGAGTTAAAGTAACCAATTTAACACAAATGAAAACTAAACGATCGATGGAAATGATTTACTCTCAGTTTATCGTGAACAATTCATCGTGAGCAATTTATCGTGGAATCAATTTATCGTAGAACAGCTTTATGCGTGGTATCAAAATTAGTGGGATTCTTAAATAATTTTTAGAAGAAGTTCTGGAATATGGCCATGTGGGACGGAACTCGGTAGTTTCTTAACCGATTGTGATGGGGCTGGGTATGTTGGATGGAAATGGTATTATTGAATGATTTTTAGAAGAAGTTCTGGAATATGGCCACCTGGAACGGATGTCGGTCCATGCTTAGTCGCATCTTGATTGGACGATAGTCAATGATAAATTACTGTACGCGCTTTTGGACGAAAACGTCAAATTCTATTTTAAATTTTTTCTAATAAATTTTCATTAGCGCTCGATAGATTTACCCGGAGCATCCAATTTTCTATGTCAAAACTTTTACTTAGCGCGCTATTTTTGCATGCAATTAATTTATTTAACTCTAAACTAAGATTTTTCATTCTACTTTTTAGTAAAAAATCGTAATAAAAACCATTTTTCTCTACCTGTTTATCGGGAGCCGCTATCGAGAGCGCTATCCATTTCAAATGGAAATTTGAAAAAGCCTTTATTAAGTAAACCCCTGAAACCATTAGAAACTTAAAATACAATAAAAATTAAAATGCAGCAAAATGAACACTGGTTTAAAACGTCATGTCAAAAAAAATGTCAATTGGTATTTTTCAACCCGTTAAATGTTTGTTTTATGGATGAATTTAGTTCTAATTTTTATAGTACAGCGACACGAATGAATAATAGTTGCAGTATCAGTAGAAATTTCTCATTCGGCGACGGATAGTGCTCGAGTAATAAAACACGGCTATTTTCAATCATAATTGTTCGAGTATTGAAACAACGGCGACTAATCTCAAGCAACATATGTCTAAATTATTGGTTTAATCTGATACTGGTTTCTAGTCACCCAAACTTTTTAATTTTTCGCAACAATGTCATGCAGTGCACTTCGTCATATGATGAAGCAGCTATCTTGATATTGATATCGAACTGAAGAAATAACGTTCGTTGATTAGTCGTATGTCTGTTAAAAAGTATTGGAAAATTAATTCGCCATATTTCGAGGACAAACGAAATCGTCCTGTATTGATTATTATCCATGACGGTTTCGTTCGTCCTCGAAATATAGCGAAATTATTTTTCACACTTTTTATCGTATCATAATACAGCGATATATTTTCGATGTGAAATGCTTGTTAACTGTGTCATTTTCACCTGCACAATCGGTTAGAAAATTGCCTCGCGGTCATACAGTCTTGGTGAAGTTATTTTGTATTTTGAGATAGATTTCACTGACGTGCGCAATTTTTATTCCAAAACGCTTTGGTTAATTCTTCATCCATCCAGTTATTTTTTGTTTGTGGTTTTAGAAATTTTAAATGTTGTAATAATTTTTCACTGATCCTCGACGAACTGAAGAAATACCTGTATTAATGTTATCGAAATGTTTACAATTAAGATGATTATATATAATAATTATAATATATAATTATATGGCACAGTGGGTAAAGCGTTGGTGTTTGAATCGGGAGGTACCGGGTTCGAATCCCGATAGAGGCAGGATGTAAAGGGAATTTCCTTCAACAGATTACGATCTGTGATGAAATGGAACACCTCTGTGACCCCCTGTCGGAGTGCAAAACTCATGGGCCGACCCATCTTCCATGCCAGTACACCATGGATATAGCTGGCATCGAGCTATGCAATGTGCATATCTTAATAAAATCGGACCTATAGCCGTACGTTCTCAAATTGGACGGTAACGGCGTAAAAGTTAGGGCCTCGGCCCTAGAACAGATTGCGGGGATAATAAAAATAAAAAAAAAATAGTATAATAATAATAATTATAAATAAATAATAGTTCTTTCACGTCGCCTTGTAGTATTTTGCTCAAGATGATAATTATCATGATGTTGTTTGTAGAAAGCATGACTAGTTTGATGAAGTTTACCTAAACTTCGGGTTTAGATATTGGCAAAGAATCCCATTTCACAGAACGGCCGAGTTCCGTTCCAGGTGGCCAGAATATATTGCATATTCCAGAACTTGTTCAAAAAATCATTCAGTAATTCCATTTCCATCCAACATACCCAGTCCCATCATAATCGGTTAAGAAACTACCGAGTTCCGTCCCACATGGCCATATTCCAGAACTTCTTCCAAAAATCATTTAAGAATCCCACTAATTTTGATACCACGCATAAAGCTGTTCTACGATAAATTGTCCACGAAAAACTGTTCTACGATAAATTGTCCCACGATAAATTGTGTCCACGATATACTATTCTACGGTTAAATGTTCACGTTAAATTGAAACACGATAAATTGTTTACGATAAAGAGACCGTCATCCCTTTATTAGAGAAGATCGTTCAAATTCAAAACAAGGAGGCGGAACGGCAATACTCCTAAACACCAACATCAAATTTCAGAAGATCACATACAAAAAATCGAATCACGGAAAAAGTATTGAACTCACGATTATTAAACTCAACCTAAAGGATAATACTAGAGCCATCTATGATTTTGAAGAGCCGTAATATTAAAAGGAGAGCTTTCAGTAGAGGGGAAGCTTTTATTGAATTACTATAAGAAACCGTGGTAATTGGAAAATTTTTGAACATGAATTTATGAATAAAAAATTAAACAAATCATCTAAATTTTAAATTTATATTTTTAATAAACTATTCAAAGAACACATATTTGAAAATCAGCCATCATAATGTAGTATTTATTTGATAAATTTAAACTAAAGCGGACCATAAATTTATTAATTTTCTATAAAAATGAGCTTTCCGTTTAGTTGTGTAGGTTTATAATGTAAAATAATAAAGGGTGCTGCCGCGAATTCCTCCTACATCCAATTTAAAATTTAGTTTTATAAAACTAATTTGGTAAATTCTGATCACATGCACATCAAAATTTTTGAGATGAATGATGCACTTAATAGCAATCTAAACATTCCCCATTTATAAAAAAATCAAAGAGAAAACGTGAACGGAAACGAAATTTTATGAATCACCATGAAGAAACAATAATATTATTCATGTAATAAAATTTTTACATCAAAATCTATTTACGAAAATTATTTTTATATACAAAAATTCAACGATGTCCTGATTTTCATAATTAAGTATTATTACAAAACAGAACAAAACGTAAAAAACTTCAATTTTATCCGATTGCAAAACCGAGCTTTCTGTAATTTGAAAATCCGTTTACAGATGTCTCTGTAATAAATTTACTTGAAATTACAGAAAAGCGTAAAATAATTAAATAACTATTTACGAAAATAAACCATTATTATTGTAAGTTAAGCGCGAAATCTTTAATATAATAATTTAACATAATTAATAAAACTCAAAACAATTATAATTTTTATTTATAATACGGTTGGCATAAATAAAGCTTTTTATCGCAAAATATTTACCATCGTAGTTGCTGCGCGCTGAAAAACAATAATAGAAAAATGTCACATTTTTCCAAATTTTTTCTTTTCTAATTTCAATTCGCTCGTATTCGGTATTTTCAGTTCCAGGAGATCTCAATAATCTATTGAACCAGGCAGTATACATAATAAATTGTTAAATTTTAGTTAACAAACATTTAGGTTTTAATATTTAGCATTAATTTATACTTAGCGACATCTTTTGATTGGTTTATTAATTGCGAAAAGCTCTATAATGTAATGTTTTTATTTTATGAAGCTCCGGTTTGTTTATACTACAGGATGAAACAGTATAGCCTCCGAATTTTTTGCGATGAAATTTTTAACAAATAACGAAAAAACAGTTTTCGAAGTTTGTTCATCAACAATATTGTAATAGAATCCAGAACACAATAACCTCCATATTACATAGCTACTCAAAAAGCATTTTTAACGAACGTTTGTTTTGGGAAAGAAATGCTGAAATTTTTGATGGAACACGCTATACTAATTTCTTACATACACATTTAAACAAATTCTTATTTCTACAATAAACAAAAATTTTGTGGTCGACTAATTTAAGTATTTTTGCGTTAATTCGACATAATATGACTCAACTTTAAAATATACTTTTCCTGAATATTGAATTAACCATTCAAATTAAAAATTGAAACAAAGCATTAATGTTTTTATATACAAAAAAGCTTCTAAAAAAATATTAAAATACACTAGTTGGTATGAAAAAGAACAAAAGGCTTCCCCTCTATGGAAAGCTCTTGGAAAAAATGGCGGAATCTTCAGGCTCTTGTATTTAGGAGGCTCTGATAATACTCATCTATACATCGTATCCATCTATTGCCCATGCTCAAATAACAGAATGACTGACACGTTATTCATAAAGGAATGGGACAAACTTTTCGAAAATCTAGACTTAGCTAACGTAAAAAATTACTTTGTAATAGCAGGTGATTTTTGTGCTCAACATATAAATTGGGATAATTCATCCAACAATCCAAGAGAGACAAAACTAAATGGTTGGCTAATAGCCAATGAAATGATCTACAGAGCAGCATATGATAAAACGGATACACCCACTTTCACACGTTCGGGTAACTACCTCGATCTAGCGATAACTGATAATCGTATTACAGTCGCTACAAATGTCCATCATGAAATTCCATCTCACACATACGACAGCGAGCATAAAGCCATAGAAATTAGCTGCCGGAACATCGGACAACTGGAAATTGGTCAAAACACAACACAAAGACATCGATTGGACAATATGGCAGAATAATCTGAAGAAAATATATAGACAATATTTAAGAGAAACTGGTCAAGAAAACATTACAGCTAGTGACAGAAATTTAAATAACATAGAAATTGAAACAAGCATCAACACAATTACAAATTTAATTAACGAAAATATAAATGCGAATGCACCAAGAGTCCGGCGTAAAAACAGCATGAAAGTATCCACAAACAATGTAATAGAACGACTGTATAAACACAAAAGCAACATCATCACTATACTCAAACGTAATAGAAGGAATGGGTTGAATAACAAGAGGCAAAACAATTTACTTAAAGCGGAAATCAGGTGAACAAATGAACGAATAGAACAGAATATTAAAATGGAATACAACAAATTTTGGAAGCAAAAATTGGAAGCAATAAAACCAGGACCCAAAATAAAATATTCAGCAACATTAAAAATATTTATTATTTTATCAACTACAAGTCTCGGAAAATGAAACAACAAGCATGGCCACACTAAACGTAGACTGGTCGACTCTCCCAAAATCTAGGACGAGCTATATTAGTATTAGTTATAGTCTTCTGGAAGTAAAAAATCCAGTATGATTTTCAACATATGTAACGGCCTACAATAGGGATCAGTAACAGCTCATTTACTATTCAATTTATATACAAAAAATGTAATAATCAGCGAAAATTTAAATAGTGAAAATATTCGAACTATAGCTTACGCAGATGATATCGTAATCTACTGTTCCTTGCCTAAAATAATAATTGAACAGAAGCTTCAAACAGCACTAAATTTTATCGAAGACTATTTGCATACGTGGAGAATCGCGATCAATGTTGATAAACGTGAAACTATTTTATCTCGCAACCCGATCACATATGCAAACTGGGATACACGGAAAACTTGGAAACAATTTGCAATCCAAATAGGAAATACAATAATCCAACAAAAGGCAAATGACAAATATCTTGGAATAAATATCGATAGGCTGTGCTACCTTAATGAACATATCAATATACAATTAATAAAAGCTAGAAGAGCATTCATTAGTCACAGGAAAATATTCTACTCCAAATATGTGCACAAGGATGTGAAGACTATCTGTGTTATCAAGCACTAATCAGACCAATCATAACGTATGGATGCCCAATCTGGTTCAATATCAGTTCATCATATATGGAGAAAATACGCATATTCGAAATACGTTGCATACGTCATTGCAAGGGTATTTTTCGTAAAGCTGAAACGAATTTCCTTCACTACCAAAATCAATACGATAATTTTAAGCCGAATTGACGTAATTCGAAATCATATTCTTAGAACGACATCCAATCTTACAAATTCCCTGTTGCACGGTCCCTACTATACTGATAATCAAATCCTTTATTTAGGGTTTATACAAGATACAGAGCAGAGGCCAACAATTTACCACGTATCGAGAAAACATGCGAAAAACGATTTGATAACGAAAAGTTCAGCAATCCAGAACAGTATATACGATACAGCATTGCATTCAAGCAAGTAGACAATGAGTGTTCCTTACGAGAAAAATCCATATTTTGGTAGCTTAACAATATTTAGTTCAATAAGGATAACGTAATTTAGTAATAAGTTTTTTTTAGTGTTGTTTAATTTTATTTTAATTTATAATGGCAAAGTTTTAAGTATGCTAATTTTTTTTTTTTTTTTTTTTTTTTTTTTTTTTTGTTTAATTGTTTAAAGAGTCTTAAAGACTATGACAAACAATTTAAGTTAATATAAATGTGTACTAGCATATACATACATTAAATAACGTTAACAGAAAAAAAGACTATTTTTTATCAGAAAAAAGAGTTACAAAAATTGTAACAGCAACAAGAAAATTATGATTAAGTTCTAATAAATAATATATTTTACTCAACAATATATATATGTTATTCTTTTTTTTCCTCTCCATTATATTTTTTTTTTTATTTTCATTAATGAATTATCTAATAAACTTAATTGATTATTTATCCTATTTTTTTTTTTTTATTATTTTTTTTTTTTTATTTATGTTTTTTTTCCTTCTATACATTCATCTATGAATACTTCACTTCCTCTTCTCCTACACTTTCCGCAAGTAAACATTTTGTTCGCAATCGACAACAATCCAGAAACCGAGAAATCGCTTCTAAAAGTTTATCCGATTAGGTCTCGAGCCACTTTGTAATTAAATATGATTTTAGTGACATCTGGTATTTGTATATATTTTGCTCATTTTTTAAAGACCCTGGTAATTCATTAAATAAAAAGGTGTGGGTAACTGCAGCAGGGAAACTTTCGAATTTCAAAATGAAACTTGGCATACCGATTAGGCCCAATTTGTGCTAATTAGTGCTCACGGGAAAAAATTAGTGCTAGTCCAGGAGCCGAGAAAACGGGAAAAGAAAATTTAAATTTCGCCTGAAAGACGAAAAAAATAAAACCCAATTTCTAGAAAAAACCAGAAATAATTTAAGCTTAATTTTAAAACTTCACAAAAGCAGCTCCACCGACGAAATTTGTGCTTATCATAGAAATATCATTTTTATAAATTTTCATTAATAAATTGAGGAAAAACAAATTAACCCCTAAAAGATACTATATTACTCATACAAAATACACATGTATACCGTTCAATAATAATTTTGTTGAACAATAAATTAAAAAATAAAATAACTTATTATAAAATCAAAGAATAAGCATTTCAGATAGGAAATTCCTGTCACGCATGTTCATTGCCATCCGAAAAATATAGTGGCCGAATTTGTGCTAATCCACAATGTTTGTTCATTGCCATCCGAAAAATATAAAGGCTGAATTTGTGCTAATCCAGAATTGGCCCAATTCCGTTGAACAACAAAGACCGTTGAATGAACAATTTTCTGACAAAAAATGTTCTACAAACCAATGAAGTTGAAACTTCTGATTGCATATTCCTATCAGGTATGTTCATTGCCATCCGAAAAATATAAAGGCTGAATTTGTGCTAATCCAGAATTGGCCCAACTCCGTTGAACAACAAAGACCGTTGAATGAACAATTTTCTGACAAAAAATGTTCTACAAACCAATGAAGTTGGCACTTCTGATTGCATATTCCTATCAGGTATGTTCATTGCCACCCGAAAAATATAGTGGCTGAATTTGTGCTAATCCAGAATTGGCCCAATTCCGTTGAACAACAAAGACCGTTGAATGAACAATTTTCTGACAAAAAATGTTCCACAAGCCAATGAAGTTGGCACTTCTGATTGCATATTCCTATCAGGTATATTCATTGCCATCCGAAAAACATAGTGGCTGAATTTGTGCTAATCCAGAATTGGCCCAATTCCGTTGATCAACAAAGACCGTTGAATGAACAATTTTCTGGCAAAAAATGTTTTACAAACCAATGAATTTGGGACTTCTGATTACATATTCCTATCAGGTATGTTCATTATCATCTTAAAATATAGTGGCTGAATTTGTGCTAATCCAGAATTGGCCCAATTCCGTTGATCAACAAAGACCGTCGAATGACGCCACTATATTTGCCATTATATTTTTCGGATGGCAACGAACATACCTGATAGGAATATGCAGTCAGAAGTTCCAAATCATTGGTTTGTAAAACATTTTTTGTCAGAAAATTGTTCATTCGACGGTCTTTGTTGTTCAACGGAATTGGGCCAATTCTGGATTAGCACAAATTCAACCACTATATTTTTCGGATGGCAATGAACATACCTGATAGGAATATGCAGTCAGAAGTTCCAACTTCATTGGTTTGTAGAACATTTTTTGTCAGAAAATTGTTCATTCAACGGTCTTTGTTGACCAACGGAATTGGGCCAATTCTGGATTAGCACAAAATCAGCCACTATATTTTTCGGATGGCAATGAATATACGTGATAGGAATATGCAATCAGAAGTTCCAACTTCATTGGTTTGTAGAACATTTTTTGTCAGAAAATTGTTCATTCAACGGTCTTTATTGTTCAACGGAATTGGGCCAATTCTGGATTAGCACAAATTCAGCCACTATATTTTTCGGACGGCAATGAACATGCGTGACAGGAATATGCTCTCTGAAATGCTTTTTCTTTGATTTTATAATAAGTTATTTCATTTTTTAATTTTTTGTTCAACAAAAATTATATTGAACGGTATACTACTGTATTTTGTATGTTCAATATAGTATCTTTTAGGGGCTAGTTGGTTTTTCCTAAATTTATTAATGAAAATTTATCAAAATCATATTTCTATGACAAGCACAAATTTCGTCGGTGGAGCCGCTTTTGTAAAGTTTTAAAATTAGGTTTAAATTATTTCTGGTTTTTCCTAAAAATTGGGTTTTATTTTTTTCGTCTTTCAGGCGAAATTTAAATTTTCTTTTCCCGTTTTTTCGGCTCCTGGACTAGCACTAATTTTTTCCCGTGAGCACTAATTTGCACAAATTGGGCTTAATCGGTATGCCAAGTTTCATTTTGAAATTCGAAAGTTTCCCTGCTGCAGTTACCCACACAATAAAAAGAGACATTTATAGAATGGGTTATTTTGTCCGTGTATTGTGCTTATAGTAGGTATATAAAAGTTGGTATTGTTATTCCTTCGGGTGTTGTACGAATGTATCTCACCTACAATAGTAAGGTTAATGTTGGATTTAGTGAGACCTAACTGAAATTTTCTAATGAACGTCAATAATTGAAATTGACTTATTTTGGATTTTTAATTGGATTTACTTGCCGTTAATAAGGGTAAACGTTAAACGGTTTTAATTACCCGATTTTGTAAAACTTTCAGACTTTTCTTTGTATTTTGAGACGCAGTTGTCCAGAGTGAGCTCATATAGTTAAGTCTAGAATTAATATAAGCATTGTAGATCATCCAAGCGGTTTTTTCATCAATGTAGGTCCGTATTCTTTTTATTGCAAAAATGTAAGGCCAAATAGTTTTTTAAGTTTTATTGTGTGTTCTTTCCAGTTAAGATTCTCATCAATCACTAACCCCAAATAAGTCGTATTTTGAACTTGATCGATTTTGTTATTATTTACAAACAGATGAGATGGAATATATGTTGGAAAATCTTTATTTTGGAAAAATTTGTAATTAGTTTTCGACAGATTTATATTCATTTTGTTCGCACATAGCCAATTTTCAATTTTAAGTATATCGTTTGTGATTTGTTCGATAACCGTTAGAGGATTTTTGGATTTATAAATTAAAGTCGAGTCATCTGCATACATAAACAATTTGCCTGACAGTTCTAAATTAAACATATCGTTAATAAAAAAATTAAATGCTATTGGCCCAAAGACTGACCCTTGTGGCACACCCGTTAAGATTTGTAATGGTCTGCTTTTAAGACCATTTATAACAGTATATTGGACACGATTAACAAAATAAGAAGAGAGTAGTGAGAAAGTTGAGTTTGATGGATTTAGCCTTTTTAATTTTAAAAGTAGAATGTCATGCGGGACAGTATCGAAGGCTTTTTTAAGATCTACTGAGAGCATAGCAACATAGTCCTTGTTATCCATTCCTAATAATATTTCATTGAGAACAGACATTGCAGCTGATTGGGTACTCGATTTTTCAACAAAGCCAAATTGGTAGGGGCTTATGATCCTGTTCTTCAGAAAATATGTATGTAATCTTTCTACCATAATTTTTTCAAAAATTATCGAGAATACGTTCAATATAGAAATTGGACGGTAATTAGCAGGTATCATTTTATTACCTGATTTAAATATAGGGTGTACTTTCGCAATTTTGAGACAGTCTGGGAAATGTCCATTACCTATGCATTCATTGATTAATTGGACAATGTTAGGAATCAGGAAATGTTTACATAGCTGAATACATTTTACAGAAATTGCATCATACCCTGTCGCAGCCGATGTATTAAGTTTTTTGATTATATCATCTACCTCGTTATAATTAGTAATTGAAAAATCAAGAATAGGCAGCGCGTCATATTTCAAATAACTAGAAAATTCTGGTGCCGGATCATATTGTGCAGATTCTTTTATAACATTTGTGATGTTCACAAAATGACTATTAAAAGTGTTAGCTATTTGAAGGGAATCATGTATAATTTCTGAATTTTCATTAATTAGAGCAATTATTATTTGGTTAGCACCATTATCATCTTTATTAAATATCATTTTCTTTAAAATAGACCAAGTTGCTTTAGGATTACCTATTGATTTTTGTAGGTTGTAAATATTAAAATTTGATAAAAGTTTTCGTTTACAATAAACGGCTTGATTTCGAAAATACTTAAACTTTTCCTTGTAATATTTATTATTAGGATATTTCATTTGCAGTGAATAAAATGTATTTCTCGTCTTGACAATCAATAGGAATTCTTTAGTGATCCATGTGTTAGATTGTTTCCTTGGTATTAATTTGATGTTCTTTGCAATTAGATTCGACAGCATATCAATTAGTTCTTTAAAAGACTTGATTGAATGATTATTTGATCTCAATAAGTGGATGATGATTTGGGAATAATCAATCATACTAATAGGCGATTTACTGCAATTATTATTGACAATCTTGTCCGATTTATCTACTAGGATGATTCTATGATCAAAGTCAGGTGAATCAAACAACGCGATGCTTAATTCTGAATCAATTAAATCTGTGTAAATGTGATCTATTGATGATGGCGTTGTGGAAAATCGGGTATAAAATTCAGAATTGAGGTTATTAAGAGCCACAAAGCCACAGGAAGATACTATCGACTGTAACATATTTGTTTTATTCTCAGATATATTAAACAGATTAATGTTAATATCACCTAGGACTAATTTTATGCCAGCTTTAAAAAAAACTAACTAATTATTTTGAAATAACAATATTGCAAATAGAGATCTTAGTAATTTTAATCAAAACAAAAGAGATTTGGTTTGAGAATCCATTTGGGATCATAAGCCATTTAATTGTAAATTATTTAGACATTTTTTGTAATATTCTTTCGTCCACATTTAAATTTGTAAAGGATTAAGCCGAATTTTTTTGACTCTTTAGCAAAATTTTATGCAGAAACATTTGCTGCAGTTTGAAGTGAAGTTAGGAATTTATTTTAGTTAAGGTGCCTGCCTTCAGCAAATTTAACTACAGAATAAATAATTTTTATTCCGAAGAGGCAATAAGTTTTACAAAATGAAATGTAGGGGAAATTTGTTTACAAAATATAACCAGTTTAGCTAATTTGATTGGTTGTTTTTGCTCTCTCTCTCTCTCTTCGATTTTTATTCTCCAGCTAATTTTTCTGCAGAAAATTTTGCTACAGAGTCAAATAAATTCGGCTTTAGAGCATATAAAATACAGAATTATATGTTAATAAACACAACTATGACCTTCTATTGAAGTGCAGAATTCAGCGCCGACCCACCGTTCATGTCAATTAATATTAAGTACAGGTTGGCACGGAGCTTGCAGTGTGCAGGTTTTATATACTGTAAAGGTGTAAATGGGTGGTCTGTGCGTGAATGAAAAGGGAAGTATTAATTGACCTTCAAGGGACATTAAATCCACTGGACAATTAATACTTTCTTTTTTTTTTTTTTTTTAAACTGCCAATAATTTTTTGTACACATTTCCATTTGAAAAGAACTTATATGTCTACGATACAATTTATCACTTTAAAACAAAACGACAATAAAGCCGGACACTGATATGTTCATACAAACACAGTTCATCATATTTCAGCTTTTGTGTATGCATTATTGGGTGGTTATGAAAATCGTTATGAATAAAAGTTCCATTTTCCAAAATAATTCGTGACTAAAGGCAATAAATTATTTCCGACACAAATATTGTACAAAAAATCGATACACAATTTGAATGCGACAACCCTAGGAGCCCTAGATATTTACAGGTTAGGGTACGCTGAACTAGAATATAATTTTAGTTTTAAAATATTTAAAAATTAACTTGTACAACTGATATACAAATTATTATTCCCTTGTTCACCAAATTGAAGGTGTGGTACAAAAATGTGTTCGCCGAAAAATTTACAACTCCAACTGGAAAAACTATAGAAACCAGCAAGCAAATACGAGTAAGGAGTATATCCTCTATCCGGTCGCAGATTAGTTATTTGCGATCAAAAGTATGGTTACTAGATTTAATTTGCCATCCCAATTGACACATTTTTTTTAAATTTAAATTTATTTTGCGTTTGTAGAGTAGAAATCTACGAAAAGACTGCTACGCCTTTTCAGAGGTCGCAGTATTTTTATGTATTTCTACTTATCAATCGCAAAAAAAAAAATTAAATTTAAAAAAGATGTGAGAATTGGCATGGCAAAATAAATCTAGTAACCATATTTTTGATCGCAAATAACTAATCTGCGACCGGATAGAGGATATACCCCTAAGAAACGTTTTATAACACGATTTCTCTTTACAAATATAAATCACGATTCACGAACAAGTAAATGAAAAAAAAAACGCGCCTGCTGGAAATTTACTGATAAGAGAACCAAAACATAAATTTCTAAATCATAAAACTCAATTATTGTATTTTAGAAACATTTACAACAACAAAAAGCGATTCGACTAGAAAATTGAATTTTTTGTGTTCATTTTTTTGTTCATCTTTATATTTCCTTGGTTTGGTTTTGTACAGACGGCAAAAGATGAAATGTTTTTTTGGGGGGGATGGTGGGGCGCCGTACTCATCTATAAATTTAATTATAAAAATAATTATTAATAATGAGAAATTTTTAAGGATGTTCTTGTCTATGATTTAGTGGTTTTGGATTTTATGGAAATTTATGAATACGTATTAAACTTGGTATATACAGCCATGAATAAACACCAATTGTTTGTGGTTTGATTTTTGTGGCGCATACGATCAAAATAGGTCGTTTTGTAAAGGCAATTAATTTTTGCTTGGGGTAACATTAATAACACAAAGACATTTTGAAAGTTATGTCGGCGTCGGGTTTATTGTCATATAGTCAACACTGTCATTGATTTGACGCCCTTTTATTTAAGTACAGATGAATTTTGAGTGGTGGTGGTTCCATACAAACTTAATTTGTATGGTGTTTGATCACAATGAATTTTCGTAGATAAATTTGAAGATCAAAGTGATTTTGGTCGTAATTAGCCAACCAAACGTCACAGGTTCAATTTATTGTTTTATTCAATCTAGCACATATAAAAAAATGGACTGGTACCACTCTTGATTTCTAAAGCAAAAAAATAAATTTACCGGACTTTTGGTAAAACTGTCAAAATATATTATTCAAAATATTTATAAAAAATTAGAAAGCTCCTTTGAAAGCTGTAACTTCCTGTAGAACAATTTCGGTCAAGACTCACTGGGATCAGTGGAAAAAACTTAAATGTGAAGTTTATCCCGATTCATCAATTTGTCTGGGCTGTATAGAACCAACAACATTTAGACTGTACGCACACACGCACACACACTGACACACAGCTACACAGAGATTTTTTAAAAACTACTTTTTTGACTTCGACGATATAGCTCGCGAATGGTAAGCCCAAAAGCTCTAAAAAGCTGAACGAGAATTTGTTGACGAAGACGGATAACGGAACGCTTGAATGGGTTAAAAAGTTTAAGGAACCTTAAGAAAGCGTTTCGTCTCACGCATCTCAAAGAAGAAAGAGATCTCAGGATGAGTCGGAGGAAAAAGTTCCATTTGAGCTTCTGGAGGACAAATCTGGGATAAACTCCAGCCATAGAGAGGAGGATCTGATAAAAATGTACGGATTCAATAAGTAAGGATTCAATACTGTCATCTGGAGAAGAGGTATCAATTTTCGTTGGTTAAATTGATGAAACAATAATGTTCTGAATGTCCCAAAATCACCGCAGATCAACATTAAGTACAATGGCGAAGATTTGGTCAAAATCGGTTGAAAGAAGCAGAACGTTTGATCGTAAAATGCTGTGAAACCGAAAAAAGTAGCACACATTTTTTTTTTGTACATACAACATTGGGGTGTTATCAGAGCCACCTATATATGAGAGCCATAAGATTCATCAATTTAGATGAAGAGGAAGCTTTTGTAATTTCTCATACGAATCTGTTTGAATGAATTTTCATTGTAACATAATTTTCAATGAAGTTGTCCTATATGGATGATCAGTTCCTTCCAGTTTTCATTTGCAACAATGTATTTAAAAAACATAAAATTAATGTTTTTTAAATACATTGTTGCAAATGAAAACTGGAAGGAACTGATCATCCATATAGGACAACTTCATTGAAAATTATGTTACAATGAAAATTCATTGTAAACATTTAGATAATTTGAGTAATCCCAGTCCAATCTAGTCCTTACGATATTTTTTCCAACCAGTGAACACTTAATAACTTAAGTTGCGCTCCATTTGAACCACTTAGCGGAGTGATATGACCACAAAAATTGTAGCGGTGGTGATCGTAGCTCTAAACGAACTGGTACAAATTGCGTTCAACTTAAGCTCTTACTTGTTTCCTGGTTGAGGCATTACTGAATAACTCGTTAAGCTTCTTAAAATCGGCCTCATGAAAATTAAAAATATTCACGGTCGGTTTCACAGTCAATGTGAACTCTAGATTTTTAAGCTTTAAAATGTGATTAAAATAGATGATACAAATCAACAGTACTGAGAACCAAATTTATTCCCGAATTCTGCAATCATAGGCATCAGAAGATAACACTAAATCATGTTGAATGTTAAAATTGTTTTTGATGTTGCTGATCTGCATCAAACCAGAATTTTAAAAGTTATCGAAAATTTAAGTTATTTTAGCAACAAGGTCATCTAAAATATCCGTGAATATCGTAAACGGAATTAAAAGCATCTACGATGAGCTGGTAGGTCCCACATGACTATGGCAAATTGGCAACACATCACCAGTACTGCAGGTAAATTCCGGTTCGACGGAATTATTTTTTGGAACGGAATTTTAGACTAAAGGAGATTTTTATATTCCGGTTCAGTGGAACGAGAAAATAAATTTCAATTTTGTGGAATGAAATGTCAAATTTTCTCGTGGTGGAATTTTTATGTGAGACGGATCAAAATATCAAACACGATTACAAAAATAATACAAATACCAAAATACTAAAATATAAATAATAATAATGGAGAAAAATATTAAAATAATAATAAAGTCGTGTGCCAAATGCTTAGGAAATCGAAATAATTCCTGAAATCTAGCATCAGCAATATTAAATGGGTTGCTGCAATCCCTCAACTCTCGACGGCGTCTCAATAACCCTAGCCTTTCTTGCTTCCTTTTTGCTGCTATAAAGCGAATTTTTAGTGAAATGTCCATTTTCTTTTTAATGATCTAACAATAAACTTTTTATAGATGTACACACCACGTATTTTATAATTTTTTTTCTTTTTTAAATACACTTACATATATGCAGTATATATATATAAATATATATAATATATTATTATTTTATGTTATTAATAAAACACGAACAATATGACAGACAAATTCCAAAAGGACAGAAATTTTGACAGTTTTCGTACTAAAAATTAGTACTAAAAAGTTTATCTCGGAAAGAGAACGAGAATGAACATTTGTGGAACGGAATTATTCAGCGAGAAATCGAAATTTGAGAAAAATAAAAATTCCGTTCCAATCAAAATAATTCCGTCGAACCGGAATCTACCTACTAAGCAGGTAGAACAGTTAACAAAAATTATGTTGTTTCCATGCAAGGTTGAAGCAAGCTTTAGTTGGCGTTAGCGATTCATGGAAACAGAGTAGAGTTGAGTTCTCGTTAAATTATTTAATCTCGACGAAACCAGTGGAGTTGAGTCGAGTTGAAATTCAATATGGCGGAAACGAAAATATTTTGGAACGATTGGACTCGAGCATTTATTTGGTAGTTAAATCCATTTGAAAATTGCAAACAACATCGTTAACATGGCGACAAGGATATTATGGGCTGAAGAGAAATGCCTTTTACTATTAAATTTAATAGATGAAAAAAACATTTTGAAATGTTGTTTTGAATTGATAGATGGAAGAAAATATCGCCGAAAAGAGATATTTAAAATAGTTTTGGAAGAATTTATAAGAAGCAGAAAAATTAAAAAAAAATCGTACATTGCATTGAACAAAAAGTCCGTCACTTGTGATTATTTTGAAATTTGAGATAGCCTTTTTGAATCACGATCCAGGATCACAACAATTTCATAAGGAATTGATGCTGCCAAAAACCATTCAGGTATAATAAAATGTGCCTAGTTTGATAAGTGATTTTGTATTTTATTTAATTTTAGAAAATGTCGATCCTGAAAATGGAGTTCATATTGAAAATTTAGCCAATACTGATTCGGAATCTGAGCTGGCCCTACGACAAAAAGGGAGAAGTTCTCGTAAGCGACAGTGTGATATTACCAAAGAATTGGTCGCCGAGCAGGAGGCATACCGAAACCAGTAGTTTTTAGGAAGCATGCGGCAATTATGAAAGAGAATAATGAGATGTTCATTAATGAAATTAAAAATATATTTAATGAGCCCTCGAACCCAGCTTTACCCAGTATACAACGACGGACAACGTATAATACTATGGATAGTACCGTTAGTGAGGACAATTTTGACCTTGAGGCGGAACTCAACGAATTTATAAATATTTTAAAATAAATAATTTTTAATAAATTTTAAATTAATTTAGAAATTTTATTTTTTATAAAAAGAAAAAAGGCAACACTAACATATCAGTAACCAATTTGCTCTTGTGTGAAGTTAGCCCAGCCCAGAATTTCTATCAATTTTAATGAAAAAACGAAAAATTATCACTTTTATTAAATTCGATTTAATTTCATACAATAAAAAAAAAAAAAAAATGTAACGTATAAAAAACTGTAAAATTTCGAGTTGCATAATGTAATGAAAAATTTCAGGCAATGTAAAATTTGCTCCGTGGCAAGTTCCCGAAAATGAACTCTGGGCTGGGAATTTCATTGTTTTTATATATTTTTCGTCCCGCTCGATAAATTTAAAATTATTTCGCCAAAAAATAAAAATGTCTCGGATCAGGCTACATGATTTTGAAATGTATACACTAGTAGCGAAATTTAAGCTAAATTAAAAAAAAATCGTTCCGTGGCAAGTTCCCGAAAATGAACGCTGGGCTGGGAATTTGATTGATTTTTATATAATTTTTCGTCCCGGCTCGATAAATTTAAAATTATTCGGATCAGGACTACATGAATTTGAAATGTCTACACTAGTAGCTAATTTCAAAAAATTTTGTTATAATAATTTTATAATTTTCAAAAAATGTATCGGTTAGTAATGGACAAATAAACGAATTGTCCTAAATGTCAGGTCCAAAATTATCCATATAAAATTTTTCAGAAATTGATCTTCTGAAATTAGGGTTGAATGAAGGGTTTCTATGTGCCCAATTCTGGCTTATATGGAGTATGACACTCTTGAATTCTGGTCTTATTAGATTATATACATCTAGTCTAAACATTATGACTAGAAAACTATGACGTTTTTTTACATAGTTAATCTTTTTCAATAGACGTTGCACATATCGCATGTAAATGGGCAGAAATAGCAGTTCTTGGTAAAATCCTGACCAATTCTGAAGGAGAACTAAATTGATTTTGACATGCAAAGTTTTGCACAATTAAACTAAAGTAAACCATATGCATTAAACGGATCTCTGGTGTGATAATCACGTCAGAAATCCCACATTATCTCCCAAAATACATTATGCATAAATTTTACCGTTAGACACACAAAATTGCTCAATCAAATACTACTCGAAAAAATAATAAAACCATGGGATTTCCAAAATCGGATTTCTGACGTGACTTACACAAAAAAACAAACTTTTTTCGCATTTAAATACCGTAAGAGTGAGAATTCGTACGAATAAGCGTAAGCGTAGGTTTCCAATAAACATATCTTTGTTATTTTAACACAGCGATTCACAAAAATAGCGGCATAGAACATAAAAATTCCTAACCTAAAAAGTGTAACCGTACATATAAACTTACAATGATTCGTTTATTCTGATGAAATAGTGCAAATCTTACGAAAAAATTTTTTTTAATGAATTAACCATAAATATAGCCACATGTTTATTTTTCCAGAATTTCCGTTCACAGTAGGCCCTCTCTCAATTAGTTTTGGATCCGTTTGAGCAGGATCAACCGGAAAATCTTAAAATTTCCTTGTGGTTTCTGTTTATTTGATTTAATATACATTAAAATCGAAATCTTATCAAAACCACTTAGCGTAGGACTTCAAGCGTAAGAACCTAAACACATAGGTTTATATGACGATCAATTTTGGTCATCCAAATAGGAATAATGTCTCGTGAAACATTTTATGTAAAATTATAAAAGTGGTATGATTATATACTAATACTGCGTACTGCTGTTGAGATTCATGATAATGTGCCTGATTCAATACACTACAGCCTTCATAAGATTGACCAATTTCTCGCAAGCCAAACAATCTGTACTAAACAGACTACAATAACAGATTTTTTTGGTTTCAATTAGTAAATTTTAATTATAAGTTCATGTACATATGTACTTAAATACATAATGTATGTCATGAATATGTATGTACTACAATTTTAATGAATTCTGCTGAATAACGTATTGATTTTATTCAATTAATAATAAAAAGAATTAATTAATTCAAAATGAAGTAAATTGGAGTTGTTTTATTTAAGGACCTTCTATTTTTCGAATTTTCCCTAAGTCGAACCAATAATCGAGGCAACTAGTGATTCGACTTATCGAAGTTTGACTGTATGTTATTTGCCCTGTCAAATCCGGTTCGTATCACAAGATTGTAAATATCGTTATAGAATTTAACCATTACAACACAAATTTTCTGGAATATTCCTGAAAATGCTGAAAATATCTTAGAATAATTTTCCAACTATTTTCTTAACACTTAAAATCACAATAATGAATAATTTTTAGTGTTAATTATTAATTCACTTTCCACAATTTATAGTAAACCTCACAATTTTATTTAGCTTAAAACACCACAAATAATTTTTCGTAATGTTCATTTCCACTGTTCCGGCTGTTCGATTGGCTTTAGATTTTCAAAACTTTCCTAACGCTTTTCGACGAAATTTTGTGTCCGATCAGACATTTCGCACAATTCCTTAAAAACGATAAATTTTTTGAAAATAATAAAATTATTAAAACAAAATTTTTTGAAATGATTAAAATTTATTGATATCCATAAAAATATTTTTATAAGAACATCCGTTCGTATCAAAATCTGCTATCTCTAAAGCGTTGCGACAAATAAAAGTTCGTTTGGATGAACAATATTCGTCAAACCATTGAAAGTTATGTGCCCCGTGATCTCTTATCTCCAAACAGTTATCATATTCTCCATTCGATTTTTTGTAATTATCCGGTTGGCCGCTATTCCAGTTACGAAATACTAACGACTGACCTGTTATCATCCAGTAGTACTTTCCTTCGCTACCTAGATCGGTTCCGCTAGTCCAATAATAGGTTGTATTTAAACCAATTCGCTTTTGGAATTCGTTTGTAATATTCAGAATTCGATTGTGTTCCGCTTCACTTTGTATGTCGATTAAAAACATTCCGAGGGCTTTACAATACCGATATGATTCGTACCAGCTATATTTTTGAGGATAACTTAAATAATAGATCCGATTACCACGTTCAACGTATTCACCACTTTTGGCAATTTTACTCATTGCCAGTAATATAAGTAAGAAGTATTAGCGATTTCATCGTACTTGCGATACTGATTTAATTCATCGGAAAAACCTGGATTTTATACATCGCATTGCGGAAGTTAAATTACGGTTTTTTTACAGGATGCAAGTTGTTTCTGTTTTGCTAATTAGCAAATGGAGAACAACAATCATTACATATGGTTATGTACACTATATTGATAAGGAGTAGGTGAGAAATAAAAATAACCCATACTTGTTTTGATCAACATATTTAATCATATAAAACTTTTCGTATATCCAATATTTTGGAACACAATGTTTTAAACAATTTCGACTATCTTCAATTTTATCAAATTTAGCTTTCATTCAAATATATTCCTGGTATTTAAATATAAACGTACTGCGAGTATTTCCAGTTATGATTTCAACATAAAATTTTGAATGCAGCTAGGGTTTGAGGTTATTAAGATCGCATTAATTTAAAATCTTAACTATTATAGTCAGAATAGGAAATCTGTGGTGTTTTTGTACGCCTCATATGTTTTGTTAACTCTAAGAATTATCGATTACAACGTTTGTTCTTGCAAGAGGAGTTAGAATTTCATTATTCATCACCTTAATGACCGGACAAGTCGTGCAGTGGTTAAAGCTTCGGCATTTGAACCGGACATGTATAAGAAGTTGGCCCGAAATTTCTATCCCGAAAAGGCTTTTTCCGTGTAGTGTGTGTCTTTGCTAAACCACATAAAAATAATTCCATCCCGAAAATTTTATTGTTAAATTAAAAAAAAAAATAAATACTTAGCCCGAATAAATTGTAAAATTATATTACTGTTTGCAGAAAAAAGCTTCACAATATAATAATAAATTACATCTACTTTCTTGCTAATCCCGAAAACTATTTTCTATACATTCTTTAGTTGAAAATATGTTCATTACCAAATTAGCTGGTGCCGAACACAGAGATGACCCCCTCCCTTGGCATATGGAGTTAGATGTGCCAATGTGCATAGAACTTATATTCAGGCGCCCATTTGATAATCACGAGGAATGATGGTGAATATTGCTCATCCTGAAAACCACTTTCTATACATTCTTCAGTTGAAAGTATGTTCATTACCAAATTTCCTGGTGCCGAACACAGAGATGACCCCCTACCTTGGCATATGGAGTTAGGTGTGCCAATGTGCATAGAACTTATATTCAGGCGCCCATTTGAAAATCACTAGGATTGATGGTGAATATTGATCAACCCAAAAACTACTTTCTATACATTCTTCAGTTGAAAATATGTTCATTACCAAATTAGCTGGTGCCGAACACAGAGATGACCCCCTCCCTTGGCATATGGAGTTAGATGTGCCAATGTGCATAGAACTTATATTCAGGCGCCCATTTGATAATCACGAGGAATGATGGTGAATATTGCTCATCCTGAAAACCACTTTCTATACATTCCTTAGTTGAAAGTATGTTCATTACCAAATTTCCTGGGGCCGAACACAGAGATGACCACCTCCCTTTGCATATGGAGTTAGGTGTGCCAATGTGCATAGAACTTATATTCAGGCGCCCATTTGAAAATCACGAGGATTGATGGTGAATATTGATCATCCCGAAAACCACTTTCTCTTTCTTCACCTTGGCATATGGAGTGAGGTGTGCCAATGTGCATAGAACTTATATTCAGGCGCCCATTTGAAAATCACTAGGATTGATGGTGAATATTGATCATCCCGAAAACCACTTTCTATACATTCTTCAGTTGAAAATATGTTCATTACCAAATTTCCTGGTGCCGAACACAGAGATGACCCCCTACCTTGGCATATGGAGTTAGGTGTGCCAATGTGCATAGCACTTATATTCAGGCGCCCATTTGAAAATCATGAGGATTGATGGTGAATATTGATCATCCCGAAAACCACTTTCTATACATTCTTCAGTTGAAAGTATGTTCATTACCAAATTTCCTGGTGCCGAACACAGAGATGACCTTGGCATATGGAGTTAGGTGTGCCAATGTGCATAGAAGTTATATTCAGGCGCCCTTTTGAAAATCACGAGGATTGATGGTGAATATTGAACATCCCGAATACCACTTTCTATACATTCTTCAGTTGAACATATGTTCGTTACCAAATTTCCTGGTGCCGAACACAGAGATGACCCCCTACCTTGGCATATGGAGTGAGGTGTGCCAATGTGCATAGAACTTATATTCAGGCGCCCATTTGAAAATCACGAGGATTGATGGTGAATATTGATCATCCCGAAAACCACTTTCTATACATTCTTCAGTTGAAAATATGTTCATTACCAAATTAGCTGGTGCCGAACACAGAGATGACCCCCTCCCTTGGCATGTGGAGTTAGGTGTGCCAATGTGCATAGAACTTATATTCAGGCGCCCATTTGAAAATCACGTGGATTGATGGTGAATATTGATCATCCCGAAAACCACTTTCTATACATTCTTCAGTTGAAAGTATGTTCATTACCAAATTTCCTGGTGCCGAACACAGAGATGACCCCCTCTCTTGGCATATGGAGTTAGATGTGCCAATGTGCATAGAACTTATATCCAGGCGCCCATTTGAAAATCACGAGGATTGATGGTGAATATTGATCATCCCGAAAACCACTTTCTATACATTCTTCAGTTGAAAATATGTTCATTACCAAATTAGCTGGTGCCGAACACAGAGATGACCCCCTCCCTTGGCATGTTGAGTTAGGTGTGCCAATGTGCATAGAACTTATATTCAGGCGCCCATTTGAAAATCACGAGGATTGATGGTGAATATTGATCATCCCGAAAACCACTTTCTATACATTCTTCAGTTGAAAATATGTTCATTACCAAATTTCCTGGTGCCGAACACAGAGATGACCCCCTACCTTTGCATATGGAGTTAGGTGTGCCAATGTGCATAGCACTTATATTCAGGCGCCCATTTGAAAATCATGAGGATTGATGGTGAATATTGATCATCCCGAAAACCACTTTCTATACATTCTTCAGTTGAAAATATGTTCATTACCAAATTTCCTGGTGCCGAACACAGAGATGACCCCCTCTCTTGACATATGGAGTTAGGTGTGCCAATGTGCATAGAACTTATATTCAGGCGCCCATTTGAAAATCACGAGGATTGATGGTGAATATTGATCATCCCGAAAACCACTTTCTATACATTCTTCAGTTAAAAGTATGTTCATTACCAAATTTCCTGGTGCCGAACACAGAGATGACCCCCTCCCTTGGCATATGGAGTGAGGTGTGCCAATGTGCATAGAACTTATATTCAGGCGCCCATTTGAAAATCATGAGGATTGATGGTGAATATTGATCATCCCGAAAACCACTTTCTATACATTCTTCAGTTGAAAGTATGTTCATTACCAAATTTCCTGGGGCCGAACACAGAGATGACCCCCTCCCTTTGCATATGGAGTTAGGTGTGCCAATGTGCATAGAACTTATATTCAGGCACCCATTTGAAAATCACGAGGATTGATGGTGAATATTGAACATCCCGAAAACCACTTTCTATACATTCTTCAGTTGAAAGTATGTTCGTTACCAAATTTCCTGGTGCCGAACACAGAGATGACCCCCTACCTTGGCATATGGAGTGAGGTGTGCCAATGTGCATAGAACTTATATTCAGGCGCCCATTTGAAAATCACGAGGATTGATGGTGAATATTGATCATCCCGAAAACCACTTTCTATACATTCTTCAGTTGAAAATATGTTCATTACCAAATTTCCTGGTGCCGAACACAGAGATGACCCCCTCCCTTGGCATATGGAGTTAGGTGTGCCAATGTGCATAAAACTTAGATTCAGGCACCCATTTGAAAATCACGAGGATTGATCGTGAATATTGATCATCCCGAAAACCACTTTCTATACATTCTTCAGTTGAAAATATGTTCATTACCAAATTTCCTGGTGCCGAACACAGAGATGACCCCCTACCTTGGCATATGGAGTTAGGTGTGCCAATGTGCATAGAACTTATATGCAGGCGCCCATTTGAAAATCACGAGGATTGATCGTGAATATTGATCATCCCGAAAACCACTTTCTATATATTCTTCAGTTGAAAGTATGTTCGTTACCAAATTTCCTGGGGCCGAACACAGAGATGACCCCTCCCTTCCTCCCTACTTCCTCTGTAGATTTTCTCTCTATGAAACCGAATTGTTAGTAGAATTAAGGTTTTAAATGAAAAACACAGATTTATTATAATATTATGATTTATTTATTCGTATAATTAAAAACATACATATCATTGAAATTACAACAATAAATATATATTTCACAACTCTAAAATCAGGAACTTCTTGTTGCGTTGGTCTTCTTAGCATATGCAGATAATGTACCAATCTGCATTTTCGACACAGAGACACATAGGCACACAGTCACACAGCACACAGACGCCACAGACACACAAACACACACACACGCACACAGTCACAGACACACACACACAGATACAGATACAGATACAAATACATCTCTGTGTTCGGCACCAGGAAATTTGGTAATGAACATACTTTTAACTGAAGAATGTATAGAAAGTGGTTTTCGGGATGATCAATATTCACGATCAATCCTCGTGATTTTCAAATGGGCGCCTGAATATAAGTTCTATGCACATTGGCACACCTCACTCCATATGCCAAGGTAGGGGGTCATCTCTGTGTTCGGCACCAGGAAATTTGGTAATGAACATACTTTCAACCGAAGAATGTATAGAAAGTGGTTTTCGGGATGATCAATATTCACCATCAATCCTCGTGATGTTCAAATGGGCGCCTGAATATAAGTTTTATGCACATTGGCGCACCTAACTCCATATGCCAAGGTAGGGGGTCATCTCTGTGTTCGGCACCAGGAAATTTGGTAATGAACATACTTTCAACTGAAGAATGTATAGAAAGTGGTTTTCAGGATGATCAATATTCACCATCAATCCTCGTGATGTTCAAATGGGCGCCTGAATATAAGTTTTATGCACATTGGCGCACCTAACTCCATATGCCAAGGTAGGGGGTCATCTCTGTGTTCGGCACCAGGAAATTTGGTAATGAACATACTTTCAACTGAAGAATGTATAGAAAGTGGTTTTCGGGATGATCAATATTCACCATCAATCCTAGTGATTTTCAAATTGGCGCCTTAATATAAGTTCTATGCACATTGGCACACCTCACTCCATATGCCAAGGTAGGGGGTTATCTCTGTGTCGGCACCAGGAAATTTGGTAATGAACATACTTTTAACTGAAGAATGTATAGAAAGTGGTTTTCGGGATGATCAATATTCACGATCAATCCTCGTGATTTTCAAATGGGCGCCTGAATATAAGTTCTATGGACATTGGCACACCTAACTCCATATGCCAAGGTAGGGGGTCATCTCTGTGTTCGGCACCAGGAAATTTGGTAATGAACATATTTTCAACTGAAGAATGTATAGAAAGTGGTTTTCGGGATGATCAATATTCACCATCAATCCTAGTGATTTTCAAATGGGCGCCTGAATATAAGTTCTATGCACATTGGCACACCTCACTCCATATGCCAAGGTAGGGGGTCATCTCTGTGTTCGGCACCAGGAAATTTGGTAATGAACATACTTTCAACTGAAGAATGTATAGAAAGTGGTTTTCAGGATGATCAATATTCACCATCAATCCTCGTGATGTTCAAATGGGCGCCTGAATATAAGTTTTATGCACATTGGCGCACCTAACTCCATATGCCAAGGTAGGGGGTCATCTCTGTGTTCGGCACCAGGAAATTTGGTAATGAACATACTTTCAACTGAAGAATGTATAGAAAGTGGTTTTCGGGATGATCAATATTCACCATCAATCCTAGTGATTTTCAAATGGGCGCCTTAATATAAGTTCTATGCACATTGGCACACCTCACTCCATATGCCAAGGTAGGGGGTTATCTCTGTGTCGGCACCAGGAAATTTGGTAATGAACATACTTTTAACTGAAGAATGTATAGAAAGTGGTTTTCGGGATGATCAATATTCACGATCAATCCTCGTGATTTTCAAATGGGCGCCTGAATATAAGTTCTATGGACATTGGCACACCTAACTCCATATGCCAAGGTAGGGGGTCATCTCTGTGTTCGGCACCAGGAAATCTGGTAATGAACATACTTTCAACTGAAGAATGTATAGAAAATAGTTTTCGGGATTAGCAAGAAAGTAGATGTAATTTATTATTATATTGTGAAGCTTTTTTTCTGCAAACAGTAATATAATTTTACAATTTATTCGGGCTAAGTATTTATTTTTTTCTTTAATTTAACAATAAAATTTTCGGGATGGAATTATTTTTATGTGGTTTAGCAAAGACACACACTATATGGAAAAAAGCCTTTTCGGGATAGAAATTTCGGGCCAACTTCTTATACATGAACCGGACGGTACTAGGTTCGAATCCCACCAGAGGCTGGAAGGAAAAAAGCAAATTTTCGTCAACGATTACGATCGGTGATGTTAATAAACACAAATATGATCCTCTGTTGGGGTGCAGGATTCAGCGTCGACCCACCTTTCATGTCAATGTACACGTTGACATGGAGCTTGCAATGTGCAGGTGGTATACTGTAAAGGTGTGAATGAGTGGTCTGTGCAACGAATGAAAAGGGGAGTATTCATTGACCTTCAAGGGACATTAAATCTACTAGACAATTAATACTTTCTTTTGTTTAAAAAAAAAACCTGACAATAATTTTGTTTACACATTTCCATTTGAAATGGAACTTATATGTCTACGATACAATTTATCACTTTAAAACAAAACGACAATAAAGCCGGACACTGATATGTTCATACAAACACAGTTCATCATATTTCAGCTTTTGTGTATGCATTATTGGGTGGTTATGAAAATCGTTATGAATAAAAGTTCCATTTTCAAAAATATATCGTGACTAAAGGCAATAAACTCTTTCCGACACAAATATTGTATAACAAATCGATACAAAATTTGAATGCGACAACCCTAAGAGCCCTAGATATTTAAAGGTTCGGGTACGCTGCACTAGAATATAATTTTAGTTTTAAAATATTTAAAAATTAACTTGTACAACTGATATACAAATTATTATTCCCTTGTTCACCAAATTGAAGGTGTGGTACAAAAATGTGTTCGCCGAAAAATGTACAACTCCAACTGGAAAAACTATAGAAACCAGCAAGCAAATACGAGAAACGTTTTATAAGACGATTTCTCTTTACAAATATAAATCACGATTCACGAACAAGTAAATGAAAAAAAACGCGCCTGGTGGAAATTTACTGATAAGAGAGAACCAAAACATAAATTTCTAAATCATAAAACTCAATTATTGTATTTTAGAAAATAACATTTACAACAACAAAAAGCGATTCGACTAGAAAATTGAATTTTTTGTGTTAATTTTTTTGTTCATCTTTATATTTCCTTGGTTTGGTTTTGTACAGACGGCAAAAGATGAAATGTTTTTTTGGGGGGGATGGTGGGGCGCCGTACTCATCTATAAATTTAATTATAAAAATAATTATTAATAATGAGAAATTTTTAAGGATGTTCTTGTCTATGATTTAGTGGTTTTGGATTTTATGAAAATTTATGAATACGTATTAAACTTGGAATATACAGCCATGAATAAACACCAATTGTTTGTGGTTTGATTTTTGTGGCGCATACGATCAAAATTGGTCGTTTTGTAAAGGCAATTAATTTTTGCTTGGGGTAACATTAATAACACAAAGGCATTTTGAAAGTTATGTTGGCGTCGGGTTTATTGTCATATAGTCAACACTTTCATTGATTTGACGCCCTTTTATTTAAGTACAGATGAATTTTGAGTGGTGGTGGTTCCATACAAACTTAATTTGTATGGTGTTTGATCACAATGAATTTTCGTAGATAAATTTGAAGATCAAAGTGATTTTGGCCGTAATTAGCCAACCAAACGTCACAGGTTCAATTTATTGTTTTATTCAATCTATAGCACATATAAAAAAATGGACTGGTACAACTCTTGATTTCTAAAGCAAAAAAATAAATTTACCGGACTTTTGGTAAAACTGTCAAATATATTATTCAAAATATTTATGAAAAACTAGAAGGCTCCTTTGAAAGCTGTAGCTTCCGGTAGAACAATTTCGGTCAAGACTCACTGGGATCACTGGAAAAAACTTAAGTGTGAAGTTTATCCCGATCCATCAATTTGTCTGGGCTGTATAGAACCAACAACATTTAGACTGTACGCACACACGCACACACACCGACACACAGCTACACAGAGATTTTTTAAAAACTACTTTTTTGACTTCGACGAAATAGCTCGCGAATGGTAAGCCCAAAAGCTCTAAAAAGCTGAACGAGAATTTGTTGACGAAGACGGATAACGGAACGCTTGAATGGGTTAAAAAGTTTAAGGAATCTTAAGAAAGCGATTCGTTTGACGCATCTCAAAGAAGAAAGAGATCTCAGGATGAACCGGAGGAAAAAGTTCCATTTGAGCTTCTGGGATACACTCCAGCCATAGAGCGTAGGATCTGATAAAAATGTGGTGAAGCTAGATTTAGATATCAAACTAAAAGTCGTTTTATAAGTTCTGGCGGCCAGTAAGGATTCAATACTGTCATCTGGAGAAGAGGTATCAATTTTCGTTGGTTAAATTGATGCAACAATAATGTTCTGAATGTCCCAAAATCACCGCAGATCAACATTAAGTACAATGGCGAAGATTTGGTCAAAATCGGTTGAAAGAAGCAGAACATTTGATCGTAAAATGCTGTGAAACCGAAAAAAGTAGCACACATTTTTTTTTGTACATACAACATTGGGGTGTTATCAGAGCCACCTATATATGAGAGCCATAAGATTCATCAATTTAGATGAAGAGGAAGCTTTTGTAATTTCTCATACGAATCTGTTTAATTTTATGTTTTTTAAATACATTGTTGCAAATGAAAACTGGAAGGAACTGATCATCCATATAGGACAACTTCATTGAAAATTATGTTACAATGAAAATTCATTGTAAACATTTAAATAATTTGAGTAATCCCAGTCCAATCTAGTCCTTACGATATTTTTTCCAACCACTGAACACTTAATAGCTTAAGTTGCGCTCCATTTGAACCACTTAGCGGAGAGGTATGACCACAAAAATTGTAGCGGTGGTGATCGTAGCTCTAAACGAACTGGTACAAATTGCGTTCAACTTAAGCTCTTACTTGTTTCCTGGTTGAGGCATTACTGAATAACTCGTTAAGCTTCTTAAAATCGGTCTCATGAAAATTAAAAATATTCACGGTCGGTTTCACAGTCAATGTGAACTCTAGATTTTTAAGCTTTAAAATGTGATTAAAATAGATGATACAAATCAACAGTACTGAGAACCAAATTTATTCCCGAATTCTGCAATCATAGGCATCAGAAGATAACACTAAATCATGTTGCCTGTTAAAATTGTTTTTGATGTTGCTGATCGGCATCAAACCACAATTTTAAAAGTTATCAAAAATTTAAGTTATTTTAGCAACAAGGTCATCTAAAATATCCGTGAATATCGTAAACGGAATTAAAAGCATCTACGATGAGCTGGTAGGTCCCACATGACTACCGCAACACATCACCAGTAGTGAGCAGTGAACAGTTAACAAAAATTATGTTGTTTCCATGCAAGGTTGAAACAAGCTTTAGTTGGCGTTAGCGATTCATGGAAACAGAGTAGAGTTGAGTTCTCGTTAAATTATTTAATCTCGACGAAACCAGTGGAGTTGAGTCGAGTTGAAATTCAATATGGCGGAAACGAAAATATTTTGGAACGATTGGACTCGAGCATTTATTTGGTAGTTAAATCCATTTCAAAATTGCAAACAACATCGTTAACATGGCGACAAGGATATTATGGGCTGAAGAGAAATGCCTTTTACTATTAAATTTAATAGATGAAAAAAACATTTTGAAATGTTGTTTTGAATTGATAGATGGAAGAAAATATCGCCGAAAAGAGATATTTAAAACAGTTTTGGAAGAATTTATAAGAAGCGGAATTACAAACAAAAATGTGATTCAATTAGAAAATAAATGGAAATATTAAAAAAAAAATCATACATTGCATAGAAAAAAAAGTCCGTCACTTGTGATTATTTTGAAATTTGAGATAGCCTTTTTGAATCACGATCCAGGATCACAACAATTTCATAAGAAATTGATGCTGCCAAAAACCATTCAGGTATAATAAAATGTGCCTAGTTTGATAAGTGATTTTGTATTTTATTTAATTTTAGAAAATGTCGATCCTGAAAATGGAGTTCATATTGAAAATTTAACCAATACTGATTCGGAATCTGAGCTGGCCCTACGACAAAAAGGCAGTAGTTCTCGTAAGCGACAGTGTGATATTACCAAAGAATTAGTCACCGAGCAGGAGGCATACCAAAACCAGTAGTTTTTAGGAAGCATGCGAAAATTTTGAAAGAGAATAATGAGATGTTCATTAATGAAATTAAAAATATATTTAATGAGCCCTCGAACCCAACTTTACCCAGTATACAACGACGGACAACGTATAATACTATGGATAGTACCGTTAGTGAGGACAATTTTGAACTTGAGGCGGAACTCAACGAATTTATAAATATTTTAACATAAATAATTTTTAATAAATTTTAAATTAATTTAGAAATTTTATTTTTTATAAAAAGAAAAAAGATACGAACTATGAACAAATAAATACTGAATTATTTTTTAATTACAATGTTTTATTAATATCTTCTGCTTGTTAAAAGTGGGTTTCTTATATCACAAGCAGATAGTCGAGTTTGATTGACTACACAGTTGGATTGTGGATACAATCTGTCACTGCTTTCTACAGCCCTTATCCAACTTTCTCGGAATGGCAATTTCCTCTTTTCTGTTATATTATGAAGAACGCAGCAAGTAGCAACCATTGATGGAACGAAATCTATTTTCTTATCCATTTTCTTTGGATTATCCTGAACCTTCGTTTAAATCTACTGCATGCATTATCGACGACTATACAAGCTTTATTAAAACAACCTTAAAAGATTCTTCCTTGACATATCTTGGAGAAACATAAGCTTTCATCAACCAATCTTCAAGCGGTTTTAACATCAGGGTAATAACCGTTTCCTAATTATTTATACTTTTACATGCATACTAATTCTTTAAAACTACAACATCATGAGATCATCCTGGATGTTTCACGCTGTCAGAATTTCAACTCAACCTAACTATACTCATGTAAACACGAGACGCCATTTTGAAATCAACGAAAATCTAATTTCAACTCAACCTAACTCCAACCTGGTTCATGGAAACATGGTAAATACTACGCATGAATTTGTACGTAGTTCCCTTTTATTCTGGTAGAAAAGGCACAAATTATTCTGTTTTTTGTATGATTATTCTTAGTAACATAAAGTATCGTAACAGGAGAATATGTTCGGGCCAACACCCGACTTTCTTTTATCACGAATCAATCTACATAGATTTCGAATACACCACTCTTGATTTCTAAAGCAAAAAAATACTTACGGTACTTTTGATAAAATTGTCCAGCATCTTCACATAATCAAGGAGGTCCACTTTTATTGGTAAAAAATTTAATCTTTAAATTTATTCAAATCTTTCAATTCGACGTTGTTTTTCGTAAATGCTAAACTTTTCAACATCATTGTAAAAATTAAAAGTTCAAGCTTGAAGTTTTATTCCGAATAGTCTATCCACCTGAACTGTAGAGATTCCAAATTTTGGTGACATGAAGTCTTTTTTCCGACCAAATGGAACAGTGGTTAAAGCTTTGGCGTTTGTTTCGGGAGGTAATGGGTTCGAATCCCGTAAGAGGCATGATGCAAAGTGCAATTTCACCAACAGATCTACCAGACTATCTGTGGTGAAATGTAACACATCTATAACCTCCTGTCGATGTGTAAAAACCCTAGGCTTGCATGGACCTAGCAAGTCAGAACGTAAAAAAAAAACATAACCACGAAAGAGCAGGATAAGCCTTGAATCCCAAAACAGATTGTATCATTTCCGGTAAAAAATTAAAAATAATCTGAACAGATTTCGTTTGAAATTTAATTTACGGTCTTTATGTTTTTAATCGTTTTTTGTAAATGCTTTTAAAAATATTTACAAAAAAAGAAAACAAAACTCATATGGAAGCTGCACTTCCGGTGGACCGGTCGGCCAAAACTCACTGCGATCTTCCAATTTATGATAAAAGCATAAGTATAAAGTTTCATCCCGATCAATCAATCTGTATACAGATTACGGGTTGTACTGGGAACGAATTTTTTGCTAAAGAACAGTTTTTTTTGCCAAAAAGCGTCATTTCCGATCACGTTTTGGAAAACTTATCAGGATCAATATGGTTGCAAAATAAATTTAGAATCTTAAACGTTTTTCCAGTAAATGATATTCTTTTTAAAACATTTGCAAGAAACTAAAAGCTCCTAAGGACTAAGGAGGCTGCCACTTCTGGTGAACCGATTTGGACCAAAAATCATGGACATCAACCAATTTATGAGAAAAGCTTAGGTATGTGCCCAAACGGATGGGGATGAAACTTCATATACTTAAGCTTATCTCATAAATTCATAGATTCCAATGATGTTTGTCTAAAAACCGCCACCCGCAAGTGGCAGCCTACATTGGAGGTTTATGGAGTTTTGCAAATATTTTGAAAAGTATACCATTTATGAGGAAGATGATTAATTTTGCAACAATACCGGTCCAGATTAGTTTTCCAAAATTTAAGCGAAAATTACGTTTTTTGGAAACAAAATGTTTTTCAAAGTACATAAGTTCGGCCTCTGTACAACCCAGACGAATAAATTGATCGGGATGAAACTTCATACTTAAGCTTTTTCTATAAGTTGAGAGGACCCAGTGATATTTGTTCAGCATCGGTTTACCGGAAATGGTAGCTATAAATTAGAAGTTTTTTTTAGATGTACAAATATTGTGGAAAGTATTTATAGCATTTACGACGAACGATTAAAAACAAAAATAGTATTGTAAATTTGGCCAGACGATTTTTTTTAATTTTATCGGAGTTACTATAAAAAAAACTTTATTTCGAAAAAATTCGGCATTTCTACAGTCTAGATGGATTGCGAATTTTCGGAAATTTGGTGGAAATCTGTGTACCGGAAGTGACAGCTACCATGGGAGTTTTTTCAATTTTTTGTACTGATGTTAAAAAGTTTAACATTGGCAAATAACAGCAAAGAATTAAAAGATTTAAATAAATTTAAAGATTACATTTTCAATCAACAATCGTTAGCCATTTTTGGTTTTCTGTGGTTTAAGCAGGAATAATGTTTTTTTGATTATACAAAACTGTTTTACTAAAAGTTCGGTAAGATTATTTTTTACTTTACGAATTAAGTGTGTTGTATTCGGGATCTATGCGTAAACACGAGTACATTCGTAAAAATGATGAGCATTCCGGGCATGCGGATTTTCGTAGAGTACAATTACAATTACAAATGTAAATAATTTGTTAGTAAAATGTTAAAGCTGACTTACCCTTCCTTTTTAATTATTTAAATAAAATATTAATATTACAAGATGATTACCTGAAAAGGGAAAGCAAAGAAATAAAATTAGCTAAAATTATTTATGGATCGGCTAATCGATGTCTGGTCTTCACACCACGTAATGCTCGTAAAGTGTTAGAATACTATTTCTGTACAATTCACTCAGAGTGTAAGGAACTCATCTAGAATATCCATCAGAAAAACCACTAGCAGGAGCGATTGATTGCAAAGGTCTTAAACTGCTGCCAAACACAGAACGGTTTCTAACGACACACTATGTCGCAGCATCACTTATTATCCTCCATTCTTCACTCTTGTAAACTAATCGAAAATAGAATTCGAAATAGGATTGACAACTTACGAAAACATTTTGTGGCATATAAAATTAATCAATTAGTCATATGAAAACGGGCACGGCCCTCTCAGCGCACTCACTAGAATTTTAACAAATCTTGCGGTTTCGACATATCAATTTACGCCTTTTCAAGTTTTAAATTACAAAATTTTTTTTGATTTTCACTTTGTTTAAAATTATTATTATTGTCAATTTAATTATTTTGTATGGTAAGCAATTAAATTTTTTTTCACATGTTCAGAGCCGTCATTGAACAATATTTAAAATTTCGGATGCACCCTATCCAAATCCGTCAATAATTGTTTATTCAAAATATTGTATTTTTATTGGTCGTAAGCTATGAGTCTACGTAGACCTCTCATTTTTCAATGAGAGTTGGAAAACTTAATAATATTCATAACAGTATGCATATGAAGATCTGTATTTGTATATACTTAAAGCTTTACTTAATGAATTGAAAGAGAAATTTTGCTTCCAGCCAATAAATAAAAACAACTAATAATGAATTATTGATTCAAATACATAAAACGGTGGCAATCTCATAATGATTTATTACGTTTTAACACCCTCCAACACATCAATAACAAATCAATCAGTCAAATCAATCCTAATATACCGAGACAATCAGTCAGCTCAGATCAATTTGGCATTAAAAACATAAACTCAATTCAGAGTGACATATAAAATGATCCTTAAGCAATTACCAATAAATTATAAAATCAGTCACTGTATAGCATATAAAAAATTACCCGGCGGTTAAAAATAAAATAAAGTTTGCGGTTAAAACATTTTGTCATCATAATGTGGATGAATGTGTTGGGTGTGTACATGGGAGGGGAGTATAAACATATTAATAAAAGACGCGAAAGCAGACGTGAGGAATTTATATGAACTAATGCGACGCACGAGCGAACGATTTATGAAAGAATATTTTCGAATTATGTCAATGAAAGAAATAAGAATCCGTATGAATATGACATAATGAGAAGTAGAACAAAATATAAATAAATAAATTTTCTGTTTATTACAAAGTGAAAATATTACAAAGTCATTTTTAAGAAAATTTCAGAATTTTCCTTCTCGAAGATAATTTTCTTGTTTTGTGTTTATGATGGAAAACAACAAAGCAATTTTTCTTTTTATTTTGCTTCAGGTTCATTGTAAATTTAGTATTCAAGAATGCTTAAAGTTGTAGTTGTAATAAAGTCTTTATACAGGGTGTCCTGGTTTGGAGTACAAATTAGGGTACAATTAATGGACTAGTTAATTTTGAGATGGCATGAATAGAACCTTGTAGTTTGATACATACGGCGTTGAACGTCTTAAATATTTTATGTGCCAATAAGAATTTTCTCATTGTGATTGAATCCAAGCTAGAAGAGCGTTAACATACTATTTACTTGAGAACTAAAGCTCATTCATATTAAAAATGTAAAAATAATGGGTGATTCATTTTGAGGTACTTTTTCAAAAATAAAAAAACATGAAAAATTTCAATTTTATCGCCCGTCCATTCTGAAGTTCCAATTTTCAATGACGCGTTTGAGCATTTCGAGTGGTATTTGGCCAATGACCCGAGTAATGTTGGGTTCAAATTCCTCAATCGTAACCGGCTTATTCGCATGAATGTAGACTTTGATACTATTAAAGTTAGCCGAAAGTTTCCAGCTGAAAGTGTAAAATACGTCACCGTTGATCGGCATTTTTCAGCCGAAAGTTATCAGCCGAAAAATTTATTTCAACAACACATCGACAGAAACCAATTTGAATGTATTATTATGCGAAGTTTACTTGAAATGAACACAAAGTTTGGTGGGTGTAAAATACGCGGGGCAGTGGACTTTATACAACTTATACAACTTGCGGAGGTTTTACGCGCTTTCTTATTTGGATTCTAAGGATCCTCTGTTTGCACTTAATATACACTTATTTATTGTTGATCAGCTTATTTATTATTAACATCGATGTTACTCGTGCGGTGGTTACAATGAGAAGAGAGCGATTTACAAAATGCAATACAAAAAATGACATTATATACAATAAACTATGAGTGCGGTAAATTATACAAACTAAAGCTACTCATTGGTAGATGACATTAATCATATTCCACAAATCAAATATCGATGAGCGCAGTAAATTATATAAGCTTAAGCTATTCATCGATAGATGGCAGTAATCATATTCTACAATAATTATAAGTTATTGAGGAGTGACTGTATCCTTGACTTTTCTGGTTGACGTTTGATGTAAACCCAAAAAAGTAAGCAAATAAATTTATACATAATAACAAATCAATTAATTAATATTGAACTTAAATATAGAACTGTGGGCTTGCGCTGTTGGCTTAACGATAAGTATAAACTATTATATATATATACACATTTAACTAATTACTAACTTATTTTTAGATTAACTGGATGGTTTCGTTTGTAGTGACAGCTGTACTGGAATGGCAAATGATTTATTTATGATGTTTATTTCAGGTTTATGTGATGTGTTTCAGGTGTGAATTTGTTGCAGGTACGTATGTCAAGACATAATCTCCAATATTGAGACTGGAACGGCAAATCCACAACATACTCCGCCGCCTTGAATCGTTGATTCAAAATATTCTATGGTTGTAATAAATTCGTTACTGACTTGAGATGAGACCCTTGAAATTATTTTTTTTGAAATCATTATGGATGTGGTGATTTATGTGTTCATCGGTAATGCTTTGCGATAGTTTACATGCTCGCTGGATTTCACTGGATTCTTATGATATATAGATGCATTCATTTCATTCTACATCTATTACGTTTCCTACGATGCCTAGTTGTTAGAGGATGCAATTCTAAAGGTAAACATCTACTTCATGGATGTGCCCTGTTCATAAATGACATTACGGTAGGCAAGCTTCGCTGGTGAGCGATTAACATCATATTCGGCCGTTCTGTGCCGATCATCAACCATGATTTGATATCTGAAACTATGGAACTAGATAATAAGGTTCTTATAACATGATACGGACAACATAACTTAAATAAATTGATGAGAATAACATATTCGTATGTTTATAATTTCATTTAACCAAGGAGACTTTATTGTGTGGGTAATGGGCATAACTTATGTATAACCCTCTGAGTCTCACCATCAGCCGTCTTCAAGGTTACCAAACGAACCTTTCCATCTCCTCCAGTATGCAGTTTTAGCACCTTTCCAAGTCTCCAAACATTTACAAATGGATTGTTGTCTTTGATCAACATTATTTGATCTACATTTACGTTTGGCTCATTATGCTTCCATTTGAATCTTTGTTGCATACTATAAACGTACTCTTTGTACCATCTGCTCCACATTATTTGGACCATTTTCTGTATCGCTTGCCAATGATTCAATCGGTTATATGCTATATGTGTGATGTCCGGATACGGCAGCAAAACACATTGGGTACCAACTAAGTAATGTGCGGGAGTAAGCACATCTTGTAATTCCGGACCATTTGTACAAAGCGGTCGATTATTTAACATTTCTTCAATTTGAACTAACAGAGTGTGAAGTTCTTCGTTGGAAATAACTCGTTCACCAGATACACGTTGCAGTTGGGTTTTAATTGCTTTTACTCCGGCCTCCTAGAGCCCTCCGAAATGCGGTGAATATACCGGAATAAAGTGCCAATTCGTTTGATGTTGTCTTAATACTTGCGTTGCCATTTGTTCGCCATGTTCCAATATAAATTTGTTCAGCTCGTCGATGGTTTTCCTTGCACCTTTGAAATTGGATCCATTATCCGAGTATATATCCGTACACGTTCCCCGTCTTGCAAGGAACCTGTTAAATGCCACCAGAAACGATTCAGTGGATAGATCTACGGTGACTTCTATGTGCAATGCCTTAGTACACATGCATACAAAGACACATACGTAGCTCTTTCGTACCCGTTGACCCCGGCCATGAATTAGTACCGTTCGTATTGGACCCGCAAAGTCAACTCCTGTTCGTAGAAACGGTTTTACTATCTCCACCCATTCTTTTGGTAATGATCCCATTTTTTGATTAGGCCACCGAGGCCTTTGCTTTATACACTGGACACAACTGCGAAATATTCCTCGAATAGTGCTTCGAATGCCTAATATCCAATATTTTCTTCGCAGCAAGTGAAGCAAATAGGATGGACCGCAATGGAAATTGTTGATATGTTGCTCCACTATCATTTTACTCACTATCGGATCATGGTTTGGTAAAATGATTGGATGACATTGTTCATACTGGATTGGTGCATGCTCTATTCGCCCACCAACTTGTAGCACTCCGAAGTCGTCGATGAATGGATCTAATGTTACTAATTTACTTTCCCGTGGAATTCGTTTTCCAACTCGCAATTTCTGTAGTTCGACCCCAAACGCCTTACACTGCACTGCTCGGTAGACCCTCGAAATGGCTTGATTTAATTCGTCTCTAACTAATCTTCCCCTGGTTTCCTTAGGTCTCCTTCCTTTAACAATATCTAATACCCTATAGATACAAGCAACTACCACGCCTAATTTCGTGAAGTTGGAATATCTTTCTTGCAATTCGTAGATAAAATTCACTTCGTTATCTTGGCTATTTATCGTCATTATAAGGCATTTATGCTCCACCGTTGGGATTTTGAGGCGGACCATTTTAGGCCACTGATCTTTTGAACGTAGTATATATTCAGGACCATGCCACCATAAATGAAAACGTTGTAATTCACTGGGAGAGAGCCCGCGTGTGGCACAATCAGTCGGGTTTAGAGTAGATGGTACATGATGCCAATAATCTTTCGGTAGTATGTTTAAAATCTTGCTAGTGCGATTTGCAACATACGTTTTCCACCTCTGCGGTGTATCTGATAACCAGTCTAGCACGATACCGGAATCGGTCCAAGCAACCATATTGTCCTTTGGAACGTCAAGAATCTCGCCAACTTGCTTCATTAATTTGGCTAATAATAGCGCTCCACATAATTCTAGTCGAGCTATCGACACCGTATTAGTTGGCGCAACCTTTGTTTTTGCGGTGATTAATTGCGCATTGTATATCCCGTCGGTTTCAGTACACAAGTACACAGCAGCCGCATAAGCTCTTTCACTGGCATCCGAAAATCCGTGTATCGTAGCGTTACGGTTTTTGATGCCTAGCCATCGCCTAACACTGACTGCTCTCAGTTGTGGAATTTCGCGTCTTAAACTCAACCATTCCTGCTGCTCCTTGTGTGGTAACGGCTCATCCCATGTTATCTGCAGTAACCATAGTTGCTGGAACATGATTTTAATCTTTATTATAAATGGTGAGATTAAACCCAAAGGATCGAATATCCTGCTAAACTCGGATAACATTCTTCGTTTCGTAAAGGATGGCGTTTCGTTTAACTGAACCTGGTATGTGAATGTATCCGACGCCGGTCTCCATTGAAGTCCTAGAACTTGCGTTGCTTCTGTCGTTTTTAATTCTATTGGTGATTGCAATGCCGTTTCAGCACTCGTAAATCCGTCAATAAACTGTTGTGAATTGGACCGCCACTTCCTTAATATCATACCGGCACTCTTTAAAATAGCATCAACTTCAAGCGACAATTTTGTTGCATCTGCGATCGAATCTCCACCGCTCATCAAGTCATCCATATACATCTCACTCTTTATAGTTTGGACAGCCTTTGGATAATGGTTTTTATTTTCCTCAGCAACCTCTTGTAGCACCCGTGTGGCTAAAAACGAGGACGAAGCCATACCATAAGTTACGGTATTCAGTTCGTATACCTGTATAGGTTCCTCAGAGTTGTCGCGCCATAGTATGCGTTGGTATTTCCGATCGAAGGGTTGAATCGTGATTTGACGGTACATCTTCTCGATGTCCGCGGTAAAGGCTATTCGATGTTTTCTAAACTTTACCAGTATGTGGTACAAGGAATTTTGTATCGTTGGTCCTACTTCTAATATATTATTCAAAGACATGCCGGTGGAGGTTAGAGCTGACGCGTCAAAAACCACTCGCAATTTTGTGGTAGCACTTGACTCCTTAACAACGCCGTGATGTCATGTGATAGTCATGTGACAATAGTCATGTGATTCAACTCCCTGTACTCCCCCATAAACGATTTATAGCGGCTATGAAACCCCTCATTTAATGCGAACTTTCTTTCCATAGAAAGTAACCTGCTCTTAGCTGCGGTATACGAATCTCCCAACAATTGAATATCGTCTTTGAAAGGCAGTTTTACAATGAAACGACCTTGTTCATCCCGAGAATGGTTCTGAATAAAATGTTCCTCACAGGAATTGTACTCAAGAGGTTTATCTTCCTTTTCGATCTCTTCACTCTCCCAGAACCGGAGAAGCGATTGTTCAATCCTTTCGTCCACCCTCAAGGACATAACCGATGAGACTCGGTTATTGTTAAATGTTCCTGCTATTAACCAACCCAGTTTGCTATTTTGTCCGATGACCTTGTTGCCTTCTCGTAATTGACCCTCAGAAAGCAAAGACCAGAATTGATCAATCCCGATTAGAATATCAATACGCATGACCTTATCTGGACTTGGATCAGCCAGTTGTTTATCCTTTAGTATTTTTAGGACGGATGACTCGATGGTTGACGGAGCTTTAGTACTGGTTACATGCGTAGTTATGTATGCACTCACGCTGATCTCAAATTCTGAAGCAAAATGTGGTTTCAACGTAAATTGCGTTCTAAATTTCGTTTGGCCAATATTCTGATGGCCCAATCCACGGATGATCATTTTGGCTTCACTCCGTGCTAGTCCCAGCCTCTCTACGCATTCCACTGATATAAATGATACTTCCGCTCCGGAGTCCAATAGTACTCGGCATAGCTGCCAACTACCAGCACGATCTTGTACTCGAACAACAGCTGTTGGTAATACTGATATGGTTTCCGATGATACATCGGTCAACTCCGTAGACATCAGTTTGACGGCCTCAGGTGTAGCTGCGGTGGCTACTTGTTTTTTCGTGTTAGTTAAACCTAGACCCGTTGTGTTACGAGCTATCTTCGTTGGTGAGGTTTTATTGGGAGATGCAGTTGTTCAATTGACATCTCTGCGAATTTCTGGCACTTATAAATTGGGTGCTCCTCTGTTTTGCAAATTGGACAGTTGGTTATGATGCTAGTAAATGCTTTCACTGATGGCTTCGTATTAATATTTGAATTTGAACTTCTTGGCCTTTCCTCGTGTATTCTGCCTCCTTGGTATTCTAGCGCATCAGCTTGATTAATAATGAACTTGAAGAATGAATCTAAGCTTGGAAATTTCGTTTGAACTGAGTGCTGCATCCACAACGTACGAGTATCATCGTCTAATTTTGTGACCAAAATGTACAGCAACCAAACATCACGACCATTTGCCTCGTTACCCAAACCTTGTAGAGCCCGCACGACTTCATCGGAAGTATCGATCATTTTTCGTAAGTTTTTCGAGTTTAATTTGACACAGCTGGTTCATTTAAAAACATTTGGATGAATTTATTTACGATGTGACGCTTGCGGTCGTATCTTTCTCGTAGTTTATTTAATGCCAAGATGTAATTGGCTTCGGTAATGTCCATGTGCCGAATTAAACGTGCAGGTTCATCGCCCAGTGAATTAACAAGGAATTGATATTTTTGCACAGGATGCAAATTCGCGTTGTTGTGGATCGTGCTCGAAAATAGTTGATAGAACGTCTGCCATTCCGTGTAATCTCCATTAAATTTTGGCACTCGTAATCCTGGCAACTTTACTTCTGGTGCTGCAGTTCTGTGTCCTCCCATCGTGTCATTCAGCATCGAATCGACTCCACCCGTTGACAGCATCATTTGCCTCTCCCATTCGTTCAACCCCGCTAACAATGAATAATAAACTTCTTCGATTGCCTCGTGCTGTGATATATCATCCTTATTTATCGCATAAATCTTCTCTTCCACCTCCACAAATTCCTTATACAATTGCTCGGTGTCTTATCCGAATTCTTATTTCTTCAATTTTCACGTTGTTTAGTGATAAATTGGTTAAGTACGTTTTTACCTTGGTAAAACTGCTTTTTATATGCGATCGCTTACGCAGCAGTATTTCTATAGGGGTAGCCATGATTTAATTTTATCGGTTTTGCACCGGTTAATTGCGATTTTGTGTTGTTAAGTCGCTGCTGTATCCGGCTCGAAGGACCAATGTAAAATACCCGGGGCAGTGGACTTTATACAACTTATACAACTTGCGGAGGTTTTACGAGCTTTCTTATTTGGATTCTAAGGATCCTCTGTTTCCACTTAATGTACACTTATTTATTGTTGATCAGCTTATTTATTATTAACATCGATGTTACTCGTGCGGTGGTTACAATGAGAAGAGAGCAATTTACAAAATGCAATACAAAAAATGACATTATATACAATAAACTATGAGTGCGGTAAATTATACAAACTAAAGCTACTCATTGGTAGATGACATTAATCATATTCCACAAATCAAATATCGATGAGTGCAGTAAATTATATAAGCTTAAGCTATTCATCGATAGATGGCAGTAATCATATTCTACAATAATTATAAGTTATTGAGGAGTGACTGTGACTTTTCTGGTTGACGTTTGATGTAAACCCAAAACAGTAAGCAAATAAATTTATACATAATAACAAATCAATTAATTAATATTGAACTTAAATATAGAACTGTGGGCTTGCGCTGTTGGCTTAACGATAAGTATAAACTATTATATATATATATACACATTTAACTAATTACTAACTTATTTTTAGATTAACTGGATGGTTTCGTTTGTAGTGACAGCTGTACTGGAATGGCAAATGATTTATTTATGATGTTTATTTCAGGTTTATGTGATGTGTTTCAGGTGTGAATTTGTTGCAGGTACGTATGTCAAGACATAATCTCATAATCTCCAATATTGAGACTGGAACGGCAAATCCCTAACAGTGGGGATGCCACTGATATGGAAAAAATCTGATGAGGTTGCAGGCGTGTAATCTAGTCAAATTTCGCCAATTAAATATATCGAAAATGCATTGAATGACCTGTTGTGCCAGATTATTATGCTTTGCCATTATGGTCATTTGATAGGCCATAATGTGGGTGAACTTCGGCCTAATTATGAAGAAATTTCGATAGGGGTGCAAGGTCAAGGATTATAAGCTCAACAATTTCGCCTAATATATTTGTTTGTTGAGCACTAATCCACGGAACGGAATTGATTACTTTTGGCTGAGAAATCTAAGACACTATCTACCTTATCGACAATTGTTGCTTCGAAACTTTCGGCTAACTTTAATAAGGTTTGACTTTGGATTTTACGTAGCCTCAAAGGAAAAAGCCTAAAGGTGTGATATCACATGATCTAGGTGGCCAATTCACTGGTCCGAAGCGTGAAATTAACTGTTAACCGAATTGTTCTCGCAATAAAGCCTTTCAAATGTGGTCGAGATCGCGGGCTTTAATGTCAGGTAACAAATGGTCCGTTATCATAGCGCAATAACGTGCACCATTCACAGTTACGTTCCGTCCGGCCTGATTTTTGAAAAAAAAATGTGGACCGATAATTCCACCAGCCCATAAACCACACCCAACCGTTGTTTTGTCTGCACAAAATGGTAGCCCTTAAACCTTTTTGTGGGTTGCTCTTCAGCTTAAATACGGCAATTTTGCTTATTAATGCACCCACTAAGGCAGAAATGGGCGGAACGAAATTTTGATCGAAAGAAGTGGATCTTTTCCGCTTGTTACACGAGTTGAATTTTGTATGCTTTTAAACGTAAAATACGCCAAGTTGTTGCATAGCATAGGACAAGCTAAGATATTAAGAACGGCGCGAATCGATTCACCGCTATATTTTATTCACTACGTGCTGGATGTGGTCTATTTGGTCGCATAGTGTCTAATAATGAAAATTGGGTTTCAAATTTAGCGATAATATAGCGAATTTTGCGTTCAGTAATAGGCCGATTATGTGGACCGTAAATTGCTCTAAACACACGAAACGCATTCCTCGTAGAACGTTGATTTTCAAGATAGAGCTGAACAATTTGTAGATGGTCTTTTCATGATGAATTGACAAACAATACTGAACAAAAATACCATAACTGTTTGAGACGACTCACACGTGATCTGCCATAAAATCCCTACTGAAAAAGTACCGTTAAATGAATCACCCGTTGGTTATTTAGCACACCAGTAATTTAGTTAGACCATTCTTATTATTTCGCCAGTCTTATTTTATTCATTTCATAACCAGCATATGTGTGACGACGTGATCTATCACGTTGTAATGAAAGATACCATTTATAAATAAGGACAGTTGTAAATAACATTCACTATTTCTAAGGGATAGCAACTAATGGCCAATATTCTAATATATACCAACCGATATAAAAATTGGAAGATCCGTCTTACGTAATACATCATGAACTCCACAACTTGAGACATTCCTTGTTCATCTGTAAAACATTTTCATACGTTCAAAGAAATTCTTTCATCAATAACCAGATGATTTCTTGATTGAGTTCCCTTAAACCGCAGTGAAATTTATAACAAAAATAATGTTTTATTAGATCAACTTTTGGCTCGCCGACCAAACGACACAGTGGGTAAAGCTTTGGCATTTGAATCGGGAGGCACCGGATTCGAATCTCGATAGGGGCGGGATGCAAAAAGGAATTTTTATAAACAGATTATGATCTGCGATGAAATAGAACACAACTATGACCCCCTGTCGGAGTGAAAAACTCAAAGCAAAGATTAAATAATAAAAAATAAAAAAATTCTCGAAACAAAACTATAACATGATCATCCGAAAACGAGACACCCTGTCTACAAAAAATATAAATAAGACAATAACTTTGTACGTTGATATCATACTCGTATATCCATTTATAAAGTAAGAACTAAATTAAGAAACTATAGTTAAATTAGAGACTATAGGTTACACACGTTCACAGTCTGGTACATACAAATTGCAATCAGCACGTACTATATACCATTATTTAACTCCGCAAAGCTTTTAGTTGGCGAAAAAAAAGTATTTTTTATAGCTTTTAATTAATAAAACTTTTTCATAATGAATCTGCATAAGTTGGAAAAATTGCTTTTCATAAACTTAAAGCTTAAAGATTTTCTTCATTTTTGTTTTATGAAAAATTAGAAACAAATAATGAAAAACAAGTTCATAAAGAATATTTCGATTAAATTATAATTGGAAAGAAAATTGAAAAAGTTGTTATGAAAAATTTTCTCGTTGCTATTTTTGTACGTCATAATTTGGCATTGATATATTGTGCATAGTTAAAATGTACTTTCGGTGAGACGATAAAGCAAGGATTAAAATTAAACTCACTCAATTAAAGCGAGATTTATATCATGGAGATAGAGGGCACCATCAAAAAAGTTGTTTGTCAACGTTTGTGTCAAAACCGTATCTATCCGCTCGTTAATGTTCATCAGAGCAACATGTTAATCCATTTAATAGAGAACTGTATGTGGTGTGCAGTTCAATTGGCGAAAGCGCAGTTCAATTCGCCTAGCAAGAGCAAAGGTGTTAAAACACTTGCACGTTAGTGGCGAGCTAGAGAATTTGGTATTTCTGATGAAAAAGTTCAATGAGGCGCTTTCATTGAACAAGGCGTAAAACTGACTAAATCTAAAAGTATCCCTAGTTAATTATATGATTTTCTAATGATTTTGACGGGGTGTTCATATGTGATTTGAAAATGTGATTTTTATAATCAGCCTTAGCTACATTCCACAGTCATTTCTTGTTTAGCAAAATTAGGTCAAGTACTCTAGGAAATAAAATTCAATTCAGTTCGACACACTACGAAAAATTCAAAAATCTACTAGCAAATTCAAATTTTTCCATAGGTTGTTTGATTGAATTTTGCTAAACCAGTTTAACTAATCCGCAATCTGTCCACGCTATTAGGCTCATTAAAAAATCAAATGTTTAAGTCTCATGGAACACCCTGTCAGACCCATTATAGATACTCATATAATTTACTAGGGACACTCATTTGGATTTAGACAGTCTACCAATGTCACTAAAGTTCATGCTAAATGCTTAGCAAATACTTAGAATGGCTTTGGAATGAACCTAAGGCCCATTTAACCTTCACTCTGTCCATCTCCATTCTTCTATTGTTACATTATTTGTCTACTGGGGTCAATCTGACCCCAAATACATTTTGTGAGTTTTTTAGTTTAGTTTATAATTTTCATTAAAAAAAAATTAATTCATCAAAAATATTTGCATCAATTTATTTTAAAAATACCAGTGAAAAATTAAAGGAACATTTAATAAAAAAAAAGTACAAAAATACTTTTTAGTCAAAGTCTTCTTGGTCAGTCAATTCTTCTTCTTCGCCAGAATTCGTTTCCGGTTGTTTGATACATTCTGTGCATAGAGACTTAGTGTGATTTGCACAAGATGGTTTATTACATGAATAACATTTGAAACTGGTCTTAGTATCAGTGGATCTTGGGCAAAGATACCATCGCTGTTTAACCTTCCGCTGGAACTCGTCCTATACGTGTAACATTTTATTGCAATTTTAATATTTTATTTGCAAATTGCTAATTGTTTTAGAAATAGTTTCCATTCTGAGGTATTCTGTTTTTTCGAATAATTATAGGGATTGGCATACTTATACAAATTGAATGCTGCTATTCCCGCAAGGTCAATCATATTAAAAAATAACACCATTGGTCAACGTTTGGTTTTCATTGTGCATGTGTATGCCATTTGTTTTGTGTAGTCGAGAATGATGTTTGGTTTTCCAGATTCAGTGTAAACGCTAGCATCATTGTGCAGAGTTGACAATAGACATATATGTTTTAGTTTGCCTTCGGTTTATAGCTGACCAGAGCCAAATGATTGTCAAAACCGAACGTTGAAGAATTGAGCTACTGGCATGTTGATTCCAATTTTCCAGTAAGTTCTTTTGATAGGTTCGGTTTACACTTGCGAAATGTGCCAATTATTGTGGTCTTTTTGCAGCAATTTTTCTGCAAACACGCAACTGGCAAAAAAGTTGTCGATTATAATTGTGTAGCCTTTGTTTACATGTAAAGATGCATAATCTCTGGCACGTGGCTCATCCGGTCGTTTTCCCACATAAATTTCAGCGTTCAGCATTTTTTGAATAGCACAACCAAAATATAAAATATTTTTTTGCCGTATTTTTCAGGTTTTAGGGGCATAACAGCCCCGTAAAATGGACAATTATCTAAATAGTACAGCTCGTCCAACCGTTCATCCGAGTTTTTGTGAACCCCGGCGTACATCAAAATACCAATTACTCCGTGAATCTCCCCTGAATTGGTTTCATACCAAATACGGTGCACTTTTGATGAGTGTCTATTCACAGTATAGAGTTGTCGGGCATTTCGACTGGTTTCAGCAATAACGTTTATTAGCATCTTCGGTAAAATTGTTTGAAACGCGTGTATGTTGTGTGCCGTTTGAAGTGTTGCGCCTTCCTTTTCTCGCATTATTCGAAAATTCCGTTTGATTTTTTGTTTTGAGCGAAATACCGAGTACCAAGTGCCTTGAGCTGAAATTTCAGGCACGAAATTATTTTCTGCTTGGAATTTGGTAGATCATCTACAGAACTGTCTGAATCGTAATCGAGTTGCTCTGCTTGTGGATCACTATCGCAATCAGAGAAAGCAGCAATATCGATATCATCATCTACTATTTCATAATCCTCCTCTGATGCTTTAGGCGTTGGGATATCATTGAATAAATCGCTCTCTTTTATTTTCACGTTATTTCAGTATGAAATATATTCGAAAATAAACACGTGCATTATTACTTGCATAAAACATTACTTGGGGCTAGCCCTGTCGGTTAAACGCTTTCTATGATGAGTGTGAAGTTTATACCAATTAACAAAAATACGCATGTATTGGAAATCACACTGTTAAAATATTTCTTATAGGAATTTTGAGTGAAAATTTAAATTTCATGCAATTTAAAATTAGAATAATATTTAATAAATTAATTATTCTAATACTATGGTGCGAATGTATATAGAGATGTTTTTTGTGGAAAACTATCACATTGCTCAGAAAAGTTTTTTGAGTAAAACTATTATCGGCTCCTATTGATTTTCTGTGTATCCAATTCTGGCAAATGACAAGGCATCACGGAGGCTACACGAAAAATCAATCATAAATATAGTTGTTTTTACTTATCAAGCAGGCATATTTCGGGCCGAAATAGATTGACTCAGGACGTTTTTTCGAGCAAACTTCTCATTGGTTCCTGATAACTCTGTATCGAAACAAAATGCATCATTCCAAAAACCAATGAATCGCAACTCAACATCAACAAACCTTGTCGATTATTGCTGACGCCCATTCGAATGTATCAGAAATCACGCCAAAGCCGAATGGTAATGATAAACCTAAGCGAGGAGATTTTGTGGAAATGAATGCAACAAAATTGCAACCCTTTATTGAAACAAAATGCACCATTGCGAAAAACGATGAGTGGAGACTAAAATTTGAAATCCAATTAAAATATATTGAAAATTCTAAGGAACACATTCGCAACACTCACAATAATGTTTTGATAGAAGTCGGTAACCCCTGTGTTGTATCGTTTGAAACGATACACCTACAAAATTTATTACAAAAGAATTATGTAATTTATGGTCAATTTGTAAATATGGTAAGCACGATCAAAAATATAAATTTGTTATAAACAAAATTCAAATGCTTTTTGTTTTTGTCCGAGGTGACAATGTTATGGTTCATTTGGGCCCTAAATTATTTATCCAAATTAGAGGGGGTCGTCGAGAAAAAATAAAAAACGAACTGAGTAATAAAACACCGCACAATTATGAATTGGAAATGTTTAAAAAATTGGACTTTGAATTGGCTCGGAAAGGAAACACCCAACTACTTACTTCGACGAATGTTATTCGTAAAAATTAAGTCCGAATATTAAAAAAAAAATGATACAATAACAACCTGCGACGTCACGGATATTTTTCAAAAACGTGTTAATGAGCAAAATAAAAAAGATAAATATATTTACTCGATCGCTTATCCAAAACTTACGACCAACCGTAATACACATGGATGCTACATGTAGCGTAGTAAGAAATCCAACTTGTTGTCTTCATAACTTTAAGCGTATATTGTACTATGCGTGCGTTATTAAAATCAATAACCAAATTGTACCAATTGCGGAGATGGTATCAAGTCAACATGACTCGAAAACTATAACGAAATTCCTAATTGACGTGCAAACTCAAATGCTAAAACTACCTAAACCTACATCAAACTGCTATGTTGTGGATTAGTCTTGGGCATCGATAATTGCAATTTTAAGTGCTATTAATTTAATGAGTATATCTGTTTATATTGATTATACTTTTAAAATATTGATACATCATGACCTTCCGCAAAAAAATAAAGCAGCAGTGTTTATTTGTTGTACGCATTTTGTTAATATAATCGCAAAGCAAATTACCAAGAAATGTGTAAATATTAGTATCAGCCAAAAAAATTTAATATTAGATTTTTTCTGCGCTTTTCTCAATTGTGACAATTTAGAAGAAATCGAGGAACTTTTTACCGCATTTTGTATAACATCTTCTGTAGTCCATTTAACTCAACGGATGTAATTGAATCCACGGAAACTTTCAATAGACTGACGCATACATTTTATTCGACCGACGAGCCTCGATTTTCGGAGTCTGACGCAGCTGATACAAAGTTTTATAAGGAGTTAATTGAACACGAGCATACAAGTAGCCCATAATATAGAATGTTTGCAAAGATGCATGAAAACAATATATCGAAGATCAATGACAATAGTTCTAATGAAATTTTAAATAAAAAAAATGAGTACTTTTATCCAGATTTTGTAAAATTTGTCATCAGAAAATGTTTTTTGTGTTTATCCTTCTGGGCCACCTGCTATTCTAAAACACTCGGTATTCCTGGCCGCTTATCCAATGCTAATGTTGAAAATTAATTTCGATTGGTTAAAAATCAATATACCAACTACAAACAGTTCAAAATAGGGCGGTTTGTTGATCTAATCAAAGAAAAGTTAGATGGAACTCTATTAAGGTATCTTGCCACCAACGAAAAAATTACGAAACATTTTTGACAAAGAAAATATTCCGAAAAAATTAAATTTATCACCCGATCCTGTTGATCAAAATAATGCAGTAAACCCCGAGGAAATGTGGAATAAGAAAAATAAAACCGTTAGGCCGCCTAAACATATAGGTCAAAGGGTGCTAAAAAGATATGCTAACAATTGCGCGTTTGACTCATTGTCACAAATATTTTATTCAATGGCCGTAGATTTTGAATTTTATAAACTTTTATTCGAAAGGACTAAATCTCCGTATTTTAATTTTATTTTGGATTTAGCAAAAATGGAATTAAACATCACAGTAAACAGTTATGTCAATAGAAGTGCAATTTTAATGAATCGCTGTCCAAATTCTATCTCAAACACAAATTCAAAATTGCATTTATCATCTGTTTGCAATGTACTTGAATTAGTCGTCATTTACAAATTCCAACATTATGTGTAAATTACGCTTGTTCTGACAGTTGTAAAGCCATTACAAAGGAAATTAGATACCTGAATATTGATCATTTGGGATTCTCTGATACTGAGTTTCAATTCATAGAGAATAGAGTTAACTTCCAATCTAAATCGGAACATAACATGCCTCGTTTGATAGGTTAAACCCGTAGGAGTTTTTTACATATGGTTTCATTATGAGTGTGAAGTTTCTAACAAATAACAAAAAAAATATGTATTAGTAAGTATACTGTTAACCCTTTTGTGTTTTACTATCAAAATTGTGCGGGTAGGGCAAAAGTACCATGTCAAAAATTTAGTTTTGTATGTTTTTTGAACCAACTTACACATTTGTGAATTCCTTTTTAACTTATTTTCGTCCGAAAAAAACACTATATCTATACACACAATTGTGTTGGGTTTACTTCAAATCAAGCGACATTTTTTTATCAACAACGCCATTACATACTATGGTTTTAAACTCACACATTTCTGTGGGTTGCACTAAAATTGAGCCAATTTTTTTGTATTCTTGGTTGAAAAAGGGTTAAAATATTTCTTATAAGAATTTTTGAGTAAAATAAAAAAAACTCAGGAAAACCAAAAGTAAAATTTAAAATGTAAGAATACATGAGTGTGAAGTTTCTAACAAAAAAATAACAGCTATACGAATCCAATAAGAATATTCTAGAAAATTTCACGTGTTAGTTTTTACACTGTTAAACACATTGTTGAAAGAGACAGTTCTACGATATTAGCAAGTGATGAAATGCTCGCCATGTTTTTTTTTTTCAAATAAGAAGTAAATTAAAAATTCATTTCGTCTCTTTCTAATGATATTCAGTTCACTCGCACTTTCATATATAACTCATAATGGAATCCGATTTATTTATGTATGTTGGTTGAGTGTTTGATTATTAAATTCAACTTTTCCAAAAATATTTCATCGAGATGTAAATCATAATTTTGATCAAACATTTAAATTTCCCATCGCCAAAGTATGTGTAAACAAAACTCGTTTATATAAAAAAGAGATGTCACATTTTAAAGTCTTAATAACAGACCGCCGTAAAGTTTATACCAAACGGTTTGGTACCGAACGATTTTTGAGTAGAAGATATTCGACAAGTTTGGACCATCATTGAGTTTGTACCAAAATGCCACTATTATCGGACGATTGATATAGGCTTAACCTTTCAAATAGAACAGGTTTGATACCCAAATGGATGGGTTGCGATATTTTATTTTGAGTAAAACTCGTTCCTGGAAAAAATGAAACTACAATATAATCATACATCAACCATAATATAGACAATATTATAGACTTCCGGCAAGCATAGTTGCAAACGTGAGAACCTACGGATAAACTTGCTTCGCTTTGTAAATTAACAAAGTCTAGATCTGTTTATCGGAAGTGAGAGCTGGATCCTAACCTCTAATGACTGAAGGATGCTATTTATTTTATTTATTTATTTGTTTATTTATTTTTGTACAATTTATAATTTTGCAAAACCGCATACCCCATTTTGAGCATCAAAGCTCATTCACAACGAGAATGCAGTTCTAGTTTTCTCCAAAAGTTTTAGGTGCAATTTACAAGCACAATTATAAAATGGATGTAATTCGTAGCTCCATAATTTTATCGTCTTCAAAAGATTGCAGTTGCTCAGAATTGCACCAAATATGCATGATCGACATGCATATAGTCATTGTGTGTTAAACAGCTAGTAGGTGCCAATTGCTAGGAGGACAAGCGCAATATTACCTTTCTTCAAATTCACACAGCAACAACATTTTTCAAGTATACAGAGATATCTACTTTTAAACGACATTTAACATATGACGCACTACTTGTCAATTGGCCGATCGTTAAATGCTCATGTAGTGTGTTTCAGCAAGCTGCTTCAAAATATATCCTACAATCGATACCGGTTGGGGTATATTAACTTTTTACTGGAGGGCACTGTTTCACTTTAACAAAAATAAAATTTCCAATTTCTCGGTATCATTTTGGATAGAGCTGCTAAAATGCCTGCACAGATTTTTTGTTTTTTCCATTTTGGGTATTGAAATAAAAATTATAAAAAAATATATTTTGAGGAAAAACAAACGACTGGTTGACGCGAAAGTCAAAGCACTCATGGTAGTTCGTTCCATGTTTAGTCAAATTAAAATTACGCACAGCAAATATGATTGGAATGAAATACGAGATAAATCAATTTTCGGAGGAGATCGCTGAACCCGTTGCCAGGTACCAATCCTAACGCGTGATAAAGTGTTCCATCAACAACTACCCGGAGGGCATCGTAGAGGAAGACTCTGATGGCGCTAGTGTAACGACGTTGCACTAGACTATTATACCGCGTATAAAGAAGTCGAAACTAGAAGGCGAGAGGCCCAGAGTGCAGCAGATAAAATTCATTCACAAGATTTGAAAGCTAGAGAGAGAATTGAAATTCAACGAAGTCGATAAATGAAATAGGCTAAAAAAAATGTATTCTAACCAATTCTTCACAAAATCAGTTCTATATTCGAAAAAGAAATGTTAAACTTATAAGAATTATCTGATAAAAGTGGCATTTTGGAACAAATCTTGCGATGTTCTGTTATTGGCCGATTAAATGGTACCGCTAAATAAACTCTATGAATGAGTTTTACTGAAAAAATCCTAGTTCCAATGTAGGAGCTCCGAAATAAGAAAATTCTTTTTAACCAGCCAAGACCTTCTATTGCTAGTATCAGACAGCCTTCATGCTCAATACTAACCTGGTTAAAGGATGTCCTCTTGATTATAATCGATTAAATTCACAAAGCTTTCTAACAGATAAAATTGGTAACCAAAACATAGTTTGATATAAGGGATTTGTAAAAATGCCTTCAGTATGCAACTGCAATTTGCCAAAAACAAGGCGAGCTCCATTCATCATTCAGTCGTTGGCGTTATTTTATATTCTATTGCTGAGTCAAATTATGTGATTTTTCACCAACGACCGGGGCAGATGAGCTTTATTCTAATGGTTCAACCTATTTTTAAAAAATATGGATGTAAACGTACAAAATAAGTCTGCACAGCCCACCGCCAGATAAAATTGTTTTATTTTTTATGGCTTAACTGAAAAGTACAAATCAAGTAAAATAATTAATCCTCCTGACAAATTATGTTCTGCAAAGCTGCATAGGTGCAATCTATAGTTGTTAGCTACCTTGTTACGTACCCTGAATCATTTTCACTTTTCATACGGTCTGCTCCTTGTCATATATAACAGCTGAGAAAAAGTAAGGAAACTCTAGAAATAGGAGAAAATGATTTCTGGTATGCCCAGATGCGTCTGCGGGACATAGGTAAGTTGAAGTTTTGTTCAAAAAATTTTTGATTCGTAGATGGTGCTCAAATCATAATAAATTTCATAGACACGTCTAGGGTGACATGTTGTAACATCACATTTTCGACACTTTAGCGAAGTTTATGTCTCTTTTTCCTATAACGAAATGGTCAACTGTTTCGTTTATAAATATCACAACTTTCAATTTAGCAGGCTAGTATGCTATAGATAGATATCTATAGATGGTATAAATTTTGAAACAGGGGGTGGGATGTCAGAACATCACATTTTCCATGCTTTATCGAAGTTTATGTTCTTTTACCAGGTTGCTAGATTGAAAAATTGTGATATTCTACCCCGTTTCTATCACGAAATAATAATTTTTTTTCGATACTTGAACGAAATTAGAGAAAGACAATTTATTCGCACATGTACTAGTAGGTTGTGATAGCAATACAAATTCATAAATGAAACAGTTCTCCATTATATGTAGTTTAGGAAAACGAGAAATAAGCTTCGATAAAGTATCGAAAATGTGATGTTACAACATGTCACCCCTGATCGAGAAAATTAAATTCCTGGGTTAGGCTAACAGTAGCGTATTAAAAGGGAGTTTTTATTTTTATTTTTTCGATTTAATTATGTAATTTAAATTTCACAACATGTCATCGATAGTACGCCTGTCACGAAAATATTTTTATTTCCTTAAGACAGTTTGGCATCTTGTTTTTTGCAATATACTTTGCAGTTTCCTTTTTGCTTGGTTAAAGTTGGGTTCCTAAGCAGCGTTTTTCTGTGTACATTTTTTCTATTTCAGCGGATGTTATGGTGTGTCTTGTACTAGGTGCGCAACAAAATTTTCTAATTTTTTGAAAAATTAAAAAAGGAAACTTTTTTTTTTTGTGTTGATCTCTGCAATCTGTTCTGGGGCCTGTTCAGCTCTCCCTGCTCTTTCGCGGTTTGCTTATTCCGTCCTTACTTTTACGCCAGTCAGCCAATTCAAGGACGTACGGCTATGGGACCGATTTAAGACCATCTGCACATTGCAAGCTCCATGCCAGCCTATACTGACATGGAAGATGGGTCGGCCCACGAGTTTTGCACTCCGACAGGGGGTCATAGATGTGTTACGTTTCATCCCAGATCGTAATCTGTTATGATATTTCTCTTTTGCATCCTGCCCTTATCGGGATTCGAACCCGGTACGTCCCGATTGAAATGCCAAAGCTTTAACCACTGTGCCATTTGGTGGGCGAAAGAAAACTTTCAATAAAAATATAAAAAATGGTTTATTCATAGTATTGTCCTTCGCTATCTACACATATTTTTGCCATCTCTCTGGCAATACATGAATACCACGACGATTAAACGACACGTTTTTGGATCCGAACCATTCATCCAACTAATTTTGCACATCTTTGAAACTAGCCAGAGGGGGCCAGATCTGGCGAATAAGGCAGGAGTGTTAGCAGATCTGAGCGTTTTGATGGTGTCCTGGGCGATGGGAGTGCGATGGCATGGATCGTTGTCGTGCTGCAATATCGCTCGTTCGTATCTCATGTCCAATTCTGGCCGTTTTTCGAGCAATGCAAGGTTCAGATTGATGAGCGTTGCCCATTGACAGTTTCACCCTGTTACAGTAGCTCATAGTACACGATTACTTTCCGGTCCCACCAATAGCAGAACACTGTCTTCTTTCCGAAGCGATTTAGCCTTGTCGTCGATGATGATGCTTCGTCAGGTGAAATCCACGACTTTTTGCATTTGGTATTCTTAAGAAAGATCACTTTTTATCTCCCGTAGCAGTTCGACACAGGGCGCTCTTTCTTTCATGCCGTGAAAGCAAAATTTCGTAAGTGGCTCTTCGGTTTTCCATCTGTTTCTCAGTCAACTCATGCGGCACTCATTTTCTTTCTTTTTGAATTTTCCCCATAGCATGTAATCGTTTGACAATACCTTGGCGTGTCGTGTTTAATGCCACTTGAACATTTTTATGTCGAAATTGCCACTTCTGAAGCGTTTATTGTTCGCCATAGGCCTCCTTAAACAAATGACATGCTTCCGTTGCATTTTTTTTCAAGTTGAAGTAGAAAAGCAAAGCTTCCCACAAATGCTGTTTGTTTGTCAGAAAACTCGACATTTTCGTTCTTAGAAAAAAGATTTTTGCGTTGCGATATGTGCTGGTATTACAACTGGTTATCTTTAACAACTGTCCACGCTATGAATAAAATGCGACTTCTGACATAAAAGACAACTAGATGTATTGCTAGCAACATATCTGTGTGAGACCCGGAAATTTAGTTGCGCACCTGATATATTTGCTCTTTGGTTTAGGCGAGGCTGAAATATCTGCGTTGATCAGTAAATCATTTAAGTTTTCCATAGCAATGTTAAAATCGTTAGCGGTCTGCAGTGTAGATGTCAGGCCGATATGCGAACTGTTGTATGTCTTGAATTTCAATCGAAAGGTGTTCGTTAGATGGTTATTTGTAGATGGCGTGTCGTCATCTCAGTATTGTAGTAAGACCGGAGAGTGATCAGAAGAAAATTTCAAAAAGTGGTTTAGTCTGGATTATTTCTCAGTTTATTTTCCTTGTGACTACAAAATCAAGGACGTCAGGGATTTTTCGACGATCTGTAGGCCAATAAGTTGGATGGCCATACGATGCGATATTTTAGTGGTTTTCTTGAATAACATTGATTAATTGACGTCCCCTTGGAGTAGCCGGTCTTGAACCCAGTAAGCTTTCTTTATCGAGGTCAATACATACAGAGGTTGCTTGAATTTCCTCAGTGCTACATTCATTCCCGAACCGAACGCCACAACTTTTACTGTGTGGGAAGAAAATTTGACTGAGATTTGTAATATTACCTTGGATCAAATCCTAGGACAACGTTACATACCATTCATTAACTATATTGCTCATTTTGAGAGAGCATAGCTCAAACAGCTATTCATTAGGGTACTAAATGTAACACAATGTACTTGACATCCTTATAAATGCAAATTCATAGAAATCATTTTTATTATTACATTTATTTTCAAGTAGAAATTCCAGAATTAGAAAACAAGCTTTCACTCCAATGACAATAACAATCAATTTTCCTATTTATTTCTTGTTATCTGTTCTCACGCCCAAGACATCGTTGTATATAAAGACGTAAAAATATTGAATATTTAAACTTTTCAAATAACTTTATATCCAATTTTTCTAAAGTCATAAGCGTTTTTCGTTTTATTCGCGCCTTCCTTCTACCATTATTGTCGTCTTCGACGATGTCGCTTTTCCCGCACAGTACTCATATAAATAATAGTCGTATACATATAGTCGAAATGGGAAAAATCCATAAGAGAAACATTTTTCACTTAAATTTAACATTTTCATTTACCGTGTACAAGAAAATGACAAAACAAATATATAACAGAAATGTGAAAATATTACAGAAGAAAATGAAAATTGTTTTCCATTTCGTCTTCTTTATGTCGGTTTAGATTTTGATGAATACATCACTCAGTTGACTGATGTGCTTGATGTATTTATTGTATGCCGTTACGTAGGAGGATAATGTGTGGTGAATAATATTCAATTTTCATGCCCATTTAATTAAATAAAATACAAAAAGTGACAAACTCTTAGACACTGAAATGTTATAAAGTTGTCACTTACCAAGAAAATCTACATACAATACATAAAAAGGAGCAAACGTCTTCATCGTGTACCTTACATACATACACATATAAAGAGATAGACCTTTCTATCAAGATTGTTGTTAATACTGGTGGAAAAAAAAATTGTTTGGGGTGAAAATTTGAATAAGATGAAATCAAATTTTATATAATTTTCCATTTTTCCTTTAAGGTACATTTTCAGAACATAATTCTCAATTTTCTTTGTTGTTTGTATTAGGTACGTACATAAATTTTCTAAAATTAGATGTTGCGAATACTTTTCCAAAGAAAAATCAAAAAAATAAATCTGAGCATAAATATAGATTGTACCCTAGAAACATATATTACAATGGTTCTAACATTTTCACGTATACTATATATCACTGATACAATTGGAAATGTAATCTGCCATCTAAAAATAACTCGAATTAAATAAAATATCCCAAGCTTATTATATCCAGCTGAGTTATATGAAGTTTTTCATTATGTTGGAACGCTATATGCTTTTGAATAATTACCTATGTGACACGCTGTGCGCTTTCGAGGAATATGATTTTTGCTAGTATCGCATCCGTGTCGTACGTTGCTTTTACGTTCATTAGAATTTTTTATGTTTAATTTCACAGATTTTATCATTTTCCGCACATGAGAGCTTTAAAATGGTATCATCATATTGATTATAAATTTCACATGGATTTATGATTATCAGCTAAAGCAAAATTATTTTAAGACTGATGTATTTATTTCAAGATAAACGCACGCATCTATGCGATAACGGTATATGAATTTATATTCGAAGAAGCCAGTATTAGAAAAATGACAGGGGAAAATCAAGCGAATTATTGCAATTTGGTTAAATCAAGATGATCCCATCAAAATTTCAAATACCATATTTATACAGATTTCTTCAAACAAATTAAACTTCAAAGAAATTTTTATTTCCAACTTTGGGGTAACAATCATTTTACGCACTGATTTGCATACGGAAAATACGGTATTCTTTATAGAAGTACTAGGCTTTTTACTATCTATTGATCGGGCTGTTTATCTTCTTATTTCACAATTTGGGAAGGTGTAAAGAGATCTACTATATTTTGTCATGTAACATAAAATAAAAACATGAAATAAATAAATTTAATGTTGGTATGACGTCAATTTATCAGCATAATAATGTTAAGATATTTACACTTTAATCCCGCTTTGCGGCGAACGCAGGTTTTAAAATTAAGCAACTTAAAAAAAATTAAAAAACTAATTCGTGAAAATTAGAAAATGGGTTACTGAAAAATTTCAAATGAAGTGAATAATTAAAGCAAAATTATTGATTTTACCAAAAATTATGTCACAACTTTAATATGTATTTCTTTTTGTTATGTGGAAAATAATCATACTGTTAAAGTTAGGCGACTCGCTCCAGCCGAAAAATGTTGATACTGCAGCTTCGGTTGTAACTGCTAAAATGTACCAATCGAAAAATGACGATAATGTAGAGTTCACTGTAATAACTAGAATTTATCAATAAAAAAATGCCGATAATGCCGATTCAAAACAACTTACATTATTGTTCATGTTCATCAATGAATCCATTTGTTGTAAACGATATCAACCACAAACCTTTGGACCCTCCAAGAATGAAATACAACTTCAAAAACGCAATTAAGGGGTAAATTTGGGCTCTAATTTTAAATGTTGACGAATGTGAACGAAAATGTTGATAAATTTTATAACATCATTCACCAATGCTTTAAACTCCATGTGCCTTTTTACAATAAAGCACCGAACGCTCATCCTCCGTGGTTCGATGACCTTTGATTGATTGATTGATTCTGAATGCACGACCAAGTTCTTACACAGGAGCTCCCGGGTGACGCCGGGCCCACCGTACACTCTTTTTTACATATAACAAAACCGAAGGATTGGATAGGTTAGTTAAGTGGGACAGAATCGGCCCGGTTACAGACACCTAGGTATAGCCGATAGTTAGTAACACAAAGACAGCACAAAACTAATCTACTAAGGAAGGATAAAGGTTTAATAGGTTTAATGGATAACGATGGTATTGGTCTTCAACAATTGCTTCTCTAAATCAGCAACCTGAGAAAAAATTTGTATTATTTCACGTACATCTGGAAATTTCCTGAAATGTAATTGTAAATTAATGCAAAATTTAATTGATTAAATCGGCCCAGTTGCAGACCCCTAAATAAAGTCGATAGTTATTAATGCAATGACAACACCATTCTAATCTACACAATCAACAATTAATATTTCAAAGAAATATTATTTCACGTCTGTAGATTTTCTGAAATTTAATTCTAAATTAATATTTTCCGGCTTCCTAAATATAATATAAACATTTATTAATTTAATCCTCCTGCAATTACACGACTTACAATAGGATTTCCTGAAACCATAATTATTTAAATTATATCAAACTTAGTCTAAAATTCATTAGTATTTAACCCTTAAATCGAAAAAAAAAAAATAATAATAATAATAAAAATAAAAAAAATAAAAAAAAAAAAAAATAAATAAATATAAAAAAAAACAAAAAATTTCATATGTAAGGCATCCCAAAGGCAATGGTTCCCGGAAAAATATCAATGTTATTCAATACCAGATTTACTACCTGATAGGATATTTCAAACAATTTTAATTTAATTCGCAAAAATTTCAAATATTTTATTAGTTTTGTTCACCAAAGAAGAGAATATTCGATTAATTACCAAGTATAATTATAGTGCACAGGATATTTATATCATGCTCAATGGAACTTTACTATTCCTCAACCAATAACTGTTAAATATGGTACGCAGAATTGGATTGGCACTCTAGCATGTTCAATAGAACTAAGCAAACTCAAAACAAATGATGATCAAATTCGGGGTGCAAAGCCGAATTTGACGAAATTTTAGGATTCAGCTATAATGAATGAAATAGGCCGTTTCCAACCGAAATTTTCCAGATCAGATTGTAGAGCTGGGCTAGGATTCTAATAAATTAGGATCAACTTGTATTGGGATTTTAAAGTGTCTTTTTGATAAAGTTCTAAAATTCGATAATTCTGAATGGAACTTGGCCATACCTCGACCAATTATTGTCAAATCAGGTAAGCAGAATTAAATGTGAATGTAAAAATGGATTTTAGAGAAGTTCTGGAGTTCGGCCGTGCTAAGCACTGTCTTAACTAATCATGTTCGAATCTGATATGTTAAGCTGAACCGGGATTTCAACATAAATCCCGGGTGAAGTACTGGATTTTTCAACAAACAAATCCGAAAATAATTGGCCAAGAAATTTTCCTATTCCTCCATTTACACGTCAAAACAACCAGTTGACAGATGACCCAGCCGAACTAAGCCTCTCCCAAATTAATGCTAATTGCTAGAATTGCGATTTGCTAGAATTCCAATTAAGCCCAAAAATGATTTTATGCATCTTCCGCAGTATACTGTCTCAATCAAACAAAAACGATCATGATTTATGTGAGGTGATGACACGAACGGAAGATAGAACCACGCGGAAGGCTTTTTACACAATTGGTGCATGAGCAGGTCGTTGATTAGGATTTAGAATTCAAATCAATCGATATTCGTATATATCATTCCCATGCAAAGACGAACCTGTTTCGAGAAATATTATTGAGCCAGAAATTCTTTTAGATAAAATAGTGCCAGCAGTAAGCAATTTAAAAAAAAAAACAGTCAACATTAAAAGGTCGAAGGATATCACATCAAAGATTTAATTGTTATTACAAATGGAAATAAAAAATTAAAAACCATTTTCCCTTTGCCATGCCGTAACACATATGAGGTCTCATCCCTTTAAATCAATCTACAAAAAAGTCATGAATATTTATATATATATACACATATGCATACATATATACACACATACACACACATATACACATATACATACATATACATATATACACACATACATACATACACACATACATACATATATACACATACATTTACATACATACACATTTAAAATATTAATATTTTAAAATATTAAAATGATTATAAAAAGGTAAAAACATTCAATCATATTATATAAATATACACATGCGTATATATAACTAAACATATACATAAGTATAAATACTTATGAACCTACACACACATGCATATGCACACAAATCCACACATACGCCTATATCAGGGTTTAAAAAAGTCGCTCGTTAAAATGTATTGTTCACTCTACACCGATCGAACAGTGCCATGTTCCTATTCCATGGGAAAAATCTGCTGTCAGTAAAAATAAAAGCGAGCAAAAAAATATAGACTTTAATGGTTGTGTACGAAACAAAACATGTTGTCAGTAAAATTTTACTGAGAGAATAGTTGTGATGGTGGTAGTTTACTAGCATAATACTGCCATAAAAATGTAAATTGGACTTTTTTTATGGCAGTATTTTTCACATACATATGTACAAAAAATGTATGTAAAGATAAAAAAAATTTGTCACACTCATACAAAATAAGTCGTCCGCCATTTTTATACTCAGATGTCAATTTGTTTTTTTTTGTGTTGAAATTTGTTAACGTTAGAGGTTTTTAGTGGTATTGGATATTAAAATTAAAATATATAAACAACAAAAATCGAATTGTACGAAATAATGTACAAATTAAAAATTTTAAGAAATTTGTAGGTTATGCGAAAATGTAAAACCATAAAATTTTACTATAAAATGAAAATAAAAAATATTTCTGTTCTTTATCACTCTTATGAAATTTTAAAGTTTTTTTTGCGTATTATCAGTAAAAAAATTGCTGTCAGCAAATCTTTCCACGGAATTAATGCATTATTTGTAAAACTGATATCAACAAGAAACATGTAAAGGAACAAAAAATATTTTGTTTTACTATTCACTTATCAAGAATAAAGTAGAAAGAAATGATATGTATCATCAATTCGATCGTTCAATACAGGCAACAATACATTTTATCCAATCAGTACTACAATGAATTTTCGCTTTCTTATTAGAATAGAAAAGTAAAACCAAAAGAGCAGTAGATCCCGTACGCTAACACATAAAATAAGATCAACATTTTTAGTTTCACATTATTCGCTCACTAGACACTATTCATTTTTTACTGCATAACATTTCTGAAAATTCATTTTACTATTCAAGAGCGAAGAGAAATTAGCATAAAAAACTTCATATGAAAATGAACGGAAAATGAATGATTAGCAACTGAAGAGTATTATTATTTTCAGCTTTTTTGTTTTATTTGTCTTTAAACTAGACTGCGTTATATTTGACTGCGTGAATGTATGTACATATACATCCCTTTTTCTACCACAATAATCAAAAATTTCGCTTGATTTGAAGTACAACCAACACAACTGTGTGTTTAGTCATAGTGTTCTTTCAGAACGAAAATAAGTTTGAAAGGAATGCACAAATGTGCAGGTTGGTCCAAAACACATACAAAAATAAATTTTTGACATGGTTTTCCTGCCTTACCGACAGAGTTGTGTGGGCAGGCAGGAAAAGGGATATAATAACTAATGTTGCTGTGCACACACACACATACACACACACACCGTAAACCATACCACAACATTACTACGACACATATTACAAATGGAAATAGTAAAACATATTTATATTAATAAAATTAAAATTTAGATAGATTTTTAAAAAAAAATATAAATTAAACAAAATATAAATAAAAAATATGAAAAACAAAAAACACTTAGCTTATGATGTTCATCATTGCTGCGTCACTGCGTCACACAAATTATTTTATTTATATGTATATTGACATATTTTCACATTAATTTAATTTTAATTTTAATTCACTAATATTTATTTAATAACACTTTATTTTATATATTTTATTTAATTTAGTTAATAACTTTTATATATAACATATTATTTATTTATTTAAATCACATAAAATTTAAGTTTTAATTTTTCTATACAGAGAAAGATAAAAACGCGTCTTTCTCGTACGACGATCGATCGCCGACCGCTCATCCTCCGTGGTTCGATGACCTGCTAACTAATTTAAAAAACCGAAACGCAGTGATGAATTTGACGTTTAATTCAATTTTAAGTACAGGTCTTACCTTGGAAGTATTGAAACAAAAATTAAATTAAATCCTTAAGAATTTTGGAAATATTTTCGAACCAAACGAGAAATCGAGGGATATCCTTCCAATATGTCTTATAATAATACAAGCTCCTCAAACTCAAACGTGATAACCGACATGTTTGCAGCATTTTTCCAATCAGTCTATAGCCCTTGTGATAATGTGGGATACAATGATCAAATATGAAGAGAATGTAATATGAACCTTAAAGGAATTTGGAGATAGATGTGGGCCGGATGATATACCCGCCTTTATATTAAAAAGGTTTGAGAGTAGCTTCACAAATCCACTCTGCAAACTTTTCCACCAATCAATAACCAAAGCCTTGTTTCCTAAGGGGTAAGAGAGAGGATGTCTCATGTTACAGAGGAATTTCAACATCTTCGTCAATTCCTAAATTATTTGAGCTGATTGTGTGCAATGCTTTTAAATCTACTTTGATACGCCTCATCTCTATCTACCAACAGGGGTTCATGCACCAATCTGGTCGAATTTACCTATAAAGTGTCAAAACATCAACAAGTATACGTAGCGTATACAGATTTTATTCATTTCACTCTATCTGCCACCTCAAAAAACTCCAAAGTCTGCGCGCATTCGGTTTTTCGACCAGATTTGGTCTCTGGTGTCCCTCGAAAATCTCATATTGGACACGGGATTTTTATTGTGTTCATCGATAGAATACCCAAGTTAATTAAACACTCAAATGTTCTAATATTTGCTGACGACGTAAAAAAATTGCATACAATTAAACATGAGCATGATGTTGATAAACTGCAAGATGAAAGACTTAGTGAGTGGTGCGTCCAAAATTTATTACACCTCAATATTAAGAAATAAATGTAAAATTATGTCGTTTCATCGGAAAAAATATCCAATAACTTCGGTGGGGAAGTCCAAGAAAATAAATGGCGGGTAAGTTCCAAGAGTACGTGAGATTATTGATCTGGGAGTCACATTTGTTGAAAAAGTTAGTTTTATCCGTCATATAGATAAATGTATTGCTAAAGCTAACTACATGTTTGGCTTTGTTAAGCGGTAGGCTGGGGAATTCACGGATATACATACTCTACGCACATTATATTACGCTTATATAAGATCCCAAGTGAAGTATGCTGCAACGGTTTGGAGCCCCTCTTACGCTGTGCCCATGAACAGAATCGAAAACATATACAAAAAAAAATGTTTATATGCCCGTTGAAAAAACTTGCTGGAATTATGGCTGGCTCGCTTACCTCTACAAGGTGCAAAGAATATAACATGTGCACGCTTGACAACAGGCGTCTACTTCTGGATGCTGCTTTTATCGGAAATGTCCTTCTCGGCCACATCGATTCATACTTCATACTGGAAAACATATCCATAAATGTAATCCGAAAATGAATTTTTGGGTCTCGAACACCACCTAACCAACTATGGCGAGAACAATCCCATTAATCGATCAGCAAAAGCATATTTCAGGCCAATTTTCATATGACGAGTCCGCACAAATTCAGTTGAATAAAAAATATAAAATGGTTAAAAATCCACAGAAATACCCAGCCGAAAAATTACGATAATGCAAATACAAATTTTATGTCGGAAAATAATTTTTTTAGACCTTTCATTTGAATTTATTTGAAATGTTTTCCAGATGTTCGCATGATTAAAACCTTTCATTTGAATCTTTCCAGCCATGGCATTTTAAACGGGCAATTTTTAGAATTTTCAAATTTTTTGTGTGCAATATATGTATTCAATCGAGTTTTCGCGTTCCTTCATTAGATGGCACTTTATGTAAAATATTCTCCAAACATGAAACTATAGATGCATTTCACCTCTTACCTCCCCTAACATCTAATACACAGCTTAGAGAAATTTGGCTTGATATAATACACTTGGATGCAAAAAAATCGCACATGGCTCAGTTTGCCACAAAAGTTCAAAAATATCAACAAAAAAAATCCAATATTTGTTTTATTTTTTTTAAATGCAGATTCAAAGTCTATTTCAATACCTATCCAGTGGTACCTTTTTGTATTTATACATGCCATCAAACTGATTTTTGGGGATAAACATCTGAGGTACACGTTATTGTGAATTTTTCAGCATGAAAATTAGGGGTAAAAATCGAATTAAAACATGCAAATAAACAAAAAAAAACAGTTTTATTAATAAGAAGTATTTCCTTCCCTGGCCCGAATGGCAGCTTCTATTCGATGCTGCACTGATTTCACCAAAGTTTTCACATAATCTTGAGGTATCGTCTCCCATTCCTCTACGATCGCCTGTTGCAGCTCCTGGAGACTCGTTGGAGCAACATCTCTGGCTCGAACTCTTCTTTTCAACTCATTCCATAAATATTCGATGGGATTGAGGTCCGGGCTTCGAGCTAGCCACTCCATGACAGACACATCCATTCCTTAAGGTACTATAGTAGGTATTGGCTCTTGTGATGAATACAAGGTTTTTCTTCGTCTCTAATGATATGACTCCCCAGAACATGCACGATCCACCGCCATACGAGAGACGTCCTTCAATGAAACATTGTGCATATCGCTTTCCTTGTCTTTTGTATACTCTTCCGCGTTCATCGGTGCCATATAAACACATCCTGCACTCGTCAAAGAACAGGACTGTTCTCCATTCTACTTCTGTCCAATTCAAATGCTCTCGAGCGAATTCACGACGGGCTCGTCGGCAGGCTGCGGTCAATTTCGGGCCGTTTGCCGCTCTGTGTGCAGTCAAATTAACTTCTCGAAGCCGTCTCTTAACTGTGCAGCGACTGACTTTGACTTCACGAACTTCTTCGAGCCGCCGTCCCAGTTAAACCGTTCATACGGCGATTTCAAAACGAAGTTGTAACAACAAAGTGGTCATCACACTGTGCTGTAGCACGAGGTCGGCCAGATACTTGTTGCCTTCTCAAGCCACCAGTTTCCTAATATCTCTGCCATACTCGACGAACGGAGAATCGGCACAAATTTAGTTGTAGAGCCACTTCATTTTGGTGTTGCCCCGCATAAATTAGTGCAACCACTTGTGCGCCTACCTCTGGTGTGGTATCCATTTCTTTGCTCCGTGCAAAGCGTAATCAATATCGTCGATATGCGAATGATCACAATTGCGGGCGAGATATTTCATGGCATGCTATGATGTATTGATCTTGTTGAATTATTTTTAGAATTTAATTCGAAAGCCTGCTATATGCATTTGTCAAAAAATCACTTTGTTTGAATGGTACAAGTTTTTAAAAAGAACAATATACAAATTTCTAATATTTCTGACATTTTTTCGGCTGGGATGTTACCGACAAAAATCGGTTGTCAGTTTCGTTTGATTAGTTTGATTCTGCATTATTGACATTTTTCGGCTAGAAGTCGGCCTAACTTTAATAGGGTAAAATAATCGATTAAAATTTCAATTACTTGTAAAATTTTATTCACAGTTTTATGACATCTCGGACAGCGCACTTCAGAAATGTTAGTTTCACAAAATTTATAGAAACCGCAGGATGTAATTTTTCTAAATTTGATAAGTGTTTTTACTACGATACGCCAATAACTTGGAATTTGATGATGTTAGAAATGAAATACGCTCATCCCCCGATTGTTTGTAACAATCAAATAACAGAAATCATAGAGATGTTCACAGGGTCACGTTACACTTTTCGATAGTTCAAAGTTACGACTTTTGATAGTTCTGGACAGGGTTCGGTTATGATGATATTTACTGTGTCATACACACCTTAGAAGTTTGCCAAATTGATCAAATTTACATTCCCAAATTATACTTTTTTCATGCCTATTTTCACGTTTTGTCACATTAGGATAACATGGAATCTATAGATAGAAGAATGAAGCCACTTATTGTGTCTTCTTATTGTGAAACTGGTTTCTAAAAGTAAAATCAGCAACAGAAGAATCTTGAAAACATAGTAAAAATCATCATAATAGACTAGGCGCTAGTCAGCGGTACAATCATAGCTTTGGAATTCCAAAAGTATAAACGTGGCCCTGTGAACATCTCTAGGATTTCTTCTTTTCGAATGTTTTTACAGTAAACTGGGTTCGTAACTTATTTGGGGATGACAATTAGGTAAAATTCCAATTTAGCGGCCAACCATAATGAAAATGATCAAATATGTCTCGTTTTTACAATATAGATCCGCCATCATAAAAAAATCCGCCCTATTCGAATATATGAAAGAGATCCCGTGAAAATTTCTAGGATAGGCGATATAACCGTAAACGTAAAAATGTCTCTAGACAAGTTAAAAATCATCATAATTAGATCTCGTTCACCACACTCATAGAGTTTTGACTGAAATATCTGGCCAGGTAGGTGAGACCCCGTGAACATCTCTAGGAGCGGTAACAGTAAAATTGAAAAGTAGATTGACATCAAAAACCACAATTGTTTAAATACCCTGGACAAGTTAAAAATTATCATAATTAAATCATGGCAACCACGCAAATGATGAGACCCCGTGAACATCTCTAGGATTGGAGATATAAAAGTATAAACATTATCTAAAATAGCCTTCTTTAAAAATAAAAAAAAACTTTATGTAGTAAATTGTATCACAATTTTCACGTGTTTATCTCTGATTGTTAGAAAATTGATGCTACTGAAGTTAGCCAAAAATTTCAGCCGAAAAAACCTGCATTATCGACATATTTTGTATCAGGTGTTAATACAAATTTCTGTTGATATGAGCCGAAAATTACATGTAATTGAAGTTGGCACTTTGGCAGATTCTTTTGAATTTAGCCGAAAATTTTAGCCGAAAAAATCTGCATTATGGACATATTTTGTATCAGGTGGCAATACAAAATTCTGTTGATATTAGTCGAAAATTACATGTAATTGAAGTTGACAGTAAATTTACGCCAAAAAAAACTGGAAAAAATCAATATCACATAATCCGAATGTTTAAAGGTAATATGAAATAGGTGAAGTTAGACCTATTCGGAAATAGTTGAATTCCTTATTTATAATTTGTCGCGTTGTCCATCTATTTACGAATTGGACTAACTTCACCCAGTCCAAATTACCACTAAACATGCGACCAGCTTTTATTTTATTTCACTATGATGCTACATAAAATATGGCCTGATTTTTGGCACAAGTGTTCACTGTTAGTGCCACAATTCAAATTCATTGCCCCCTAACACGAAAATATATTATATATATTTTACCCAACAGTTTACGAATTGGTCTAACTTCACCTAGTTCATATTACCTTTAAACAAAAGATTTATGTGATTTTGATATTTTGATTGGAACGTTGGAAATGGGATTTTAAAATGGTTTTTGGAAGAAGTTCTGGAAAATAGCCACATGGGATGAAACTCAACCAGTTCATAACCGATCATGATAAGATTGTATATGTTGGATGGTGCTGATCATTATCACCATGGCTCCTTCTGTTGGTATATTGTCTTTTAAAGTGAACTGCTTGTTGCTGCATCTTTTTACTATACTCTCGAATATTTTGATGAGTCCGCTAGTAAGAAATCTTTCAAGAATTTTATATAAGACGGAAAATATACATGTAGCAGGAAAAATGAGTTTTAATGCTCGCCGCTAGGAGCAACACTATCACAAAAAATATTTTTTTTCTGCTGATATTTTTACAATCTAGCCTTAAGCAGAAAGTGTTATAAAAATTCAAAAGATTTATGAAACATAACAGAAAATATTCATGAAGGATTACCGACAGAGCAGTTACAGGAAGGTTTTTCTAACACTTTCGTTAAAAATCTGAGGACATTTCACACTAAAATGACTTAATAATTCATGGAGTATTACCGACACAGGCGATTTATTTTTCTTTGCCACGTATTTACATTATGGTAAATTCAGGTAAATTCTTTCATTGATTGTGGTAATTTCAGGATATTTTGAGAGTCATTCACTATACGCAAACCGCTTTTAAAGAAAATTATCATTTTCTCCTGTGTTTAATAAATTCTTTGAATTATAATAAAATTTTGTGCTGGTTTCTAAAAATATCAGAAGAAAAATTTGTTTTCTGTGATAGTGCTGCCTTTCTTGCTGAATTTCAAAACAAATTTTTTTCTGCTGGAAATTTTTTTGCTGTCTTATATAGCATGAAACAGCCGTTTTTTGAGTTTTTTAGCAAAATCCTTTTTTGTCCAGACATGCATTCAGCAAGCTAATTATACGCGATCCAACAATTGGTCAAAATCTTTATATAATATCAATATCTCGACTCGATGTTGTCTAGGCTGGGCATTTTTCCTTTTCCATAGACATGATTGCTATCGTGGTTTTTTAACTATTGAATTGATTCAACCGATTTGTGTTTAGTGAAAAAGAAGATTGAGAATAGCTTAGCAAACGTTAGAGCCGGTTAGTATTTTCTTCATTCCCCACTATTTCAACAAACAATCATCCAAGAGCTTTAACCAAAGTTGTGTGTCAAATTCAACGTAATTATGTTTGGAAGCTAAAAAGTATTTTCCATGCCAGAATGTATGAAATATGTCCCGCAGAAGAGAAAACCCATATAAGCCATTTGTAATTTCTCATTTAAAAGAATTTGCCATTTCCCTATTGTTATGTCAAGCAACTCATAACAATACAAAAATCCCTTGTAGGCTATAACCATATAAAATTTCCATTTTATTTATGAAAATCTCCCGCACACATTCAATTTATTCTTATACATATACACATACATAACAAGTTTTATTTGCCAATAAAATTCCTATCGTATAAAAAATGCTCGTTTCTCGTCGGGAAAAGTACTTTCAAATTTATATACGACCTTTTATACGTACGAATCAATAAAACACAAAATTTTCAACAAACTAGGTACGTTTATATGGGCTTGGGCATTATGTACGGCAATAAAATTCGATAACGTTAGAATATATTTTATTGTTCTATCTCTGCCGCATATTTTAGTTTTTCGTTATGTATACGGCTATAAATGGTAGTGAGATAAAAGATTTTACTATAAAAAATCTAAGATTTAGTGCGTAACTAACTATGGCATAATAAAAAGATGGAAAGATCGTCTAAATGTTATCGATGAGAAACCTCAGCCATATCGTATTGTATCGTAATAAATTTAAATACAAAAAATACATCTATAATGGATACAGATACAGTTATGTAGGTCGAATCTGTGTATGAGGAAAAATCGGAAAATCTCACTCAATTAATTATGTTATGATATGCGTGGTATACGAGTATACCAAGTAATAAAACTTTATATATATTCTGGTGGCTTTGGATGCGGGTGATGGCGTTACGTAAATATTGGAATATAAATCGATTTTATGATCTCACATAAACTTTCCGAACAACAACAATACGAATCACACACACATAATATAAAGCTGTTTAAGTGTTCCACTTAAATAATAACGTCGTCGTCATCGTCGTATAACTTAAATAAATCATAATCTCAACTTTAAACAATAAAAAACTTTAAGCTCCCTCATCAAAAACCTAAATAAATATTTGAAGTGCGTTCGGTAATGTTTCAATGTTTCGAGTACACAGCCACACCAACAAGTGAAAATCGATAAGATAAGACCTACTTCCGACCGATTATAGCCAACTTTACTTTATTCATTTTTTTTTAAAGATTATATTTCCGTTTCCTTTTCCATATATACATACCACATCGAGTACCAAAGTTATGATACACAAACGGAGACATACCATAAACAATTGTACCAAATATCTTGATACAATATAAAATATTTTTTTGTATTTTTCACAAAGATTGTTATTTTTGGAAAATATACCCAGACACACAGGGAGGACGATGCTGCAAAAGAAACGAACGAACGATGAAATTTCATAAATAATAATGAGCTGGAATGGAAAATAAACAACACCGTACAGAAAATAACGGAAAATGGAAAATAATAAAAATCGTAATAATAACGAATACGATTCCGTCTTTGTGAAATTTTAATGTTAAAGTGAAAAAATCGTTTGTGTATAGTAGTATACCAACAGCACGGTATGTGATCGTCCTCGTGCAAAAGATGGTGATGGTGGTGTGCTTTTTACACAGGAAAGACGTAAAAAGAAAAAATGGTATAAGTCGTTTGTATTTTATAAACAGTATAGAAAAATTTAAATGAAAATGAAGCAATTTTTAAAGGATTAAAAAATATTTTTATTTTTAATTTATTTCCTTTTTTTTGTACTTTTTAAAATTGAATCTAAGTTTTGTTTAAACAAAGTAAAAGTTTATGCAAATAAGAGATTATAAGGAATTATTTTGCCCGTTCCTAGCGTTTCGTGTTTGTGTTGGGAATTATATTCATAATGTGAAGGTTTACTTAGAACTAAGCAAGTTTTACGCGTAATAGATGTGCTTTCTGTAAAATTAGCAATTTTTAAAAGAAATCTCCTTTAAAAATTCTATATTTCTCAGTTTTACCCACAACAGATGAAAGTTAACATTCCAATATTTTCCGAAATTTAGATTTGTGGAGAATGCAGATAATCCGGAAATCTCAAATATTACCAGAAGCATATGGATCCTGCCTGTAGATCCAGAATTTAAATGTTCGAAATCTCACGGTACCTAAAAAATATGAACGGCTACATTAAACTAAATTTTCTCACGAACAAATTTCACTCCACCATACTGTCGGCGAAATCACAACCAAACGACATTACCACAAAGAAACCTGGCATATAACATTCAACAACAGAACATCAAAGCACCACCCAGAACAACATATCCCAAGCCAACTAGCGTTTAAACGAGAAAAAAAAAATCGAAATCAGCAGGAAAATATGCGGAATTTTTTTAAAAAGTATTGGGATTAACACAAACATGGAGATGACACACTAAAAGAGTTCGGTGTAGGTATTGATGGAAAAAATAACATCCTGACACTGGACTCACACTCATCTCAGGTAAATAATTTAGAAATTCAAGATAGTCATATCTCCCCGATTTAAAAGAAAAACTCCAAATGATGCTCTCAAAATACAAAACACTGTTTAATCCCCAGTGAATAACGTAACACCAATCGAAAGGGCAGAAATCAGAACAGCTATAGTTGAAACAATCAAACCAGGTAGAGGAACAAATTGACAAATTTTTAAAAGATGGGACCATACAACCTTCAAAAAGCCCATTTAATTCACCAATCTGGATAGTGAAAAAGAAACCATATGCTTCCAATACGCAAACATATAGGATGGTTATCGGTTAGAAACGACTAAATGCCGTAATCATCTCAGACTATCCAATTCCGAACATCTCAAAGAATTCTTTCTCAACCATGAATAGGAAATATGAGTTTTTGAGACCTCCCTTTGGTCTTAAAAATGCACCTGCAATATCTTCCAGAGGATGATACACGACGTGCTAAAGGAGTTTATTGGCAAAATTTGCTACGTCTACCTATTGAACACTGAAACAATATTCTCCAAACTAGAAAAAGCCAACCTACGGATCGATTTGGACAAAACGGAATTAATTAAAACAGAAACTGAGATTCACCGATGTGAAACTAGCACGTAGAGTTAGCACGATTTTTTTAAAATTGTACGTATGGCAATAATTTTTATCACAGATCTTAACCAATTATTTTATATCAAAAAGTACTAAAAAAATGACAAAATGTCATAATTTTCATGTTTTGAAAATTAATTATATTATTTAAGTAATTTATAGAAAGGAATTAAATAAAATTAAAGATAGCCTACCGCCAAATTTAATCATACATTTATATTATTACTTTAAAAAAACTTTAATTGATTTGTGTTCTGAAAGTGGTTTGAGTATTCGATAGAGTTAGCACGAAATTTTAAATATACAAAAGGGAAATGAAAATAACAAAGAAATATAATCAATATATAGAAAATAATATAGAAAATTAATTATTCATTAATTTGAAGTTAATATTTTCAATTTTATCGTATTAGATGATTAATTAAATATTTCGCACAATCGGAAATTTCAAAGCAATCATCTTTCAACCAGCAGGTATAGGTGAGACAAGAGAACTAATGGTTCGAGCTGGCCTCTTCTAAGCATCTGTCGGACATGGAATTATTTTTTTATTGTAGAAGAATCCTTAATGAACTTTTTAGACAAATTTCAAAACAATCGTATGGGTCAGACGGCAGTACTAATGGTTTGAGCTGGCCTCTTCTAAGTATTTGTCGGACATGGAATTAATTCTTTATTGTAGAAGAATCCATAATGAACTTCTTAGACAAATTTCAAAGCAATCGTATGGGTTAGACGGCAGTACTAATGGTTTGAGCTGGCCTCTTCTAAACGTTGGTCGGACATGGAATTAATTTTTTATTGTAGAAGAATCCTTAACGAACTTCTTAGACAAATTTCAAAGCAATCGTATGGGTCAGACGGCAGTACTAATGGTTCGAGCTGGCCTCTTCTAAGCATTTGTCGGACATGGAATTAATTTTTATTGTAGAAGAATCCTTAATGAACTTCTTAGACAAATTTCAAAGCAATCGTATGGGTCAGACAGCAGTACTAATGGTTCGAGCTGGCCTCTTCTAAACGTTTGTCGGACATGGAATTAATTTTTTATTGTAGAAGAATCCTTAACGAACTTCTTAGACAAATTTCAAAGCAATCGTATGGGTCAGACGGCAGTACTAATGGTTCGAGCTGGCCTCTTCTAAGCATTTGTCGGACATGGAATTATTTTTTTATTGTACAAGAATCCTTAACAAACTTCTTAGACAAATTTCAAAGCAATCGTATAGGTCGGATGGCAGTACTAATGGTTCGAGCTGGCCTCTTCTAAGCATACGATTGCTTTGAAATTTGTCTAAGAAGTTCATTAAGGATTTTTCTACAATAAAAAATTAATTCCATGTCCGACAAACGTTTAGAAGAGGCCAGCTCGAACCATTAGTACTGCCGTCTAACCCATACGATTGCTTTGAAATTTGTCTAAGAAGTTTGTTAAGGATTCTTCTACAATAAAAAATTAATTCCATGTCCGACAAACGTTTAGAAGAGGCCAGCTCGAACCATTAGTACTGCTGTCTGACCCATACGATTGCTTTGAAATTTGTCTAAGAAGTTCGTTAAGGATTCTTCTACAATAAAAATTAATTCCATGTCCGACAAATGCTTAGAAGAGGCCAGCTCGAACCATTAGTACTACCGTCTGACCCATACGATTGCTTTGAAATTTGTCTAAGAAGTTTGTTAAGGATTCTTCTACAATAAAAATTAATTCCATGTCCGACAAATGCTTAGAAGAGGCCAGCTCGAACCATTAGTACTACCGTCTGACCCATACGATTGCTTTGAAATTTGTCTAAGAAGTTCATTATGGATTCTTCTACAATAAAAAATTAATTCCATGTCCGACAAACGTTTAGAAGAGGCCAGCTCGAACCATTAGTACTGCCGTCTAACCCATACGATTGCTTTGAAATTTGTCTAAGAAGTTCATTATGGATTCTTCTACAATAAAAAATTAGTTCCATGTCCGACAAATGCTTAGAAGAGGCCAGCTCGAACCATTAGTACTGCCGTCTAACCCATACGATTGCTTTGAAATTTGTCTAAGAAGTTCATTATGGATTCTTCTACAATAAAAAATTAATTCCATGTCCGACAAACGTTTAGAAGAGGCCAGTTCGAACCATTAGTACTGCTGTCTGACCCATACGATTGCTTTGAAATTTGTCTAAGAAGTTCATTAAGGATTCTTCTACAATAAAAATTAATTCCATGTCCGACAAACGTTTAGAAGAGGCCAGTTCGAACCATTAGTACTGCTGTCTGACCCATACGATTGCTTTGAAATTTGTCTAAGAAGTTCATTATGGATTCTTCTACAATAAAAAATTAATTCCATGTCCGACAAACGTTTAGAAGAGGCCAGCTCGAACCATTAGTACTGCCGTCTAACCCATACGATTGCTTTGAAATTTGTCTAAGAAGTTCATTATGGATTCTTCTACAATAAAAAATTAATTCCATGTCCGACAAATGCTTAGAAGAGGCCAGCTCGAACCATTAGTACTGCCGTCTAACCCATACGATTGCTTTGAAATTTGTCTAAGAAGTTCATTATGGATTCTTCTACAATAAAAAATTAATTCCATGTCCGACAAACGTTTAGAAGAGGCCAGTTCGAACCATTAGTACTGCTGTCTGACCCATACGATTGCTTTGAAATTTGTCTAAGAAGTTCATTAAGGATTCTTCTACAATAAAAATTAATTCCATGTCCGACAAATGCTTAGAAGAGGCCAGCTCGAACCATTAGTACTGCCGTCTGACCCATACGATTGCTTTGAAATTTGTCTAAGAAGTTCGTTAAGGATTCTTCTACAATAAAAAATTAATAATATGTCCGACCAACGTTTAGAAGAGGCCAGCTCGAACCATTAGTACTGCCGTCTGACCCATACGATTGCTTTGAAATTTGTCTAAGAAGTTCATTAAGGATTTTTCTACAATAAAAAATTAATTCCATGTCCGACAAACGTTTAGAAGAGGCCAGCTCGAACCATTAGTACTGCTGTCTGACCCATACGATTGCTTTGAAATTTGTCTAAGAAGTTTGTTAAGGATTCTTCTACAATAAAAATTAATTCCATGTCCGACAAATGCTTAGAAGAGGCCAGCTCGAACCATTAGTACTACCGTCTGACCCAGACGATTGCTTTGAAATTTGTCTTAGAAGTTTGTTAAGGATTCTTCTACAATAAAAAATTAATTCCATGTCCGACAAACGTTTAGAAGAGGCCAGCTCGAACCATTAGTACTGCCGTCTAACCCATACGATTGCTTTGAAATTTGTCTAAGAAGTTCATTATGGATTCTTCTACAATAAAAAATTAATTCCATGTCCGACAAATGCTTAGAAGAGGCCAGCTCGAACCATTAGTACTGCCGTCTAACCCATACGATTGCTTTGAAATTTGTCTAAGAAGTTCATTATGGATTCTTCTACAATAAAAAATTAATTCCATGTCCGACAAACGTTTAGAAGAGGCCAGTTCGAACCATTAGTACTACCGTCTGACCCATACGATTGCTTTGAAATTTGTCTAAGAAGTTCATTATGGATTCTTCTACAATAAAAAATTAATTCCATGTCCGACAAATGCTTAGAAGAGGCCAGCTCGAACCATTAGTACTGCCGTCTAACCCATACGATTGCTTTGAAATTTGTCTAAGAAGTTCATTATGGATTCTTCTACAATAAAAAATTAATTCCATGTCCGACAAACGTTTAGAAGAGGCCAGCTCGAACCATTAGTACTGCTGTCTGACCCATACGATTGCTTTGAAATTTGTCTAAGAAGTTCATTAAGGATTCTTCTACAATAAAAATTAATTCCATGTCCGACAAACGTTTAGAAGAGGCCAGTTCGAACCATTAGTACTGCTGTCTGACCCATACGATTGCTTTGAAATTTGTCTAAGAAGTTCATTATGGATTCTTCTACAATAAAAAATTAATTCCATGTCCGACAAATGCTTAGAAGAGGCCAGCTCGAACCATTAGTACTACCGTCTAACCCATACGATTGCTTTGAAATTTGTCTAAGAAGTTCATTATGGATTCTTCTACAATAAAAAATTAATTCCATGTCCGACAAACGTTTAGAAGAGGCCAGTTCGAACCATTAGTACTGCTGTCTGACCCATACGATTGCTTTGAAATTTGTCTAAGAAGTTCATTAAGGATTCTTCTACAATAAAAATTAATTCCATGTCCGACAAACGTTTAGAAGAGGCCAGTTCGAACCATTAGTACTGCTGTCTAACCCATACGATTGCTTTGAAATTTGTCTAAGAAGTTCATTATGGATTCTTCTACAATAAAAAATTAATTCCATGTCCGACAAACGTTTAGAAGAGGCCAGCTCGAACCATTAGTACTGCCGTCTAACCCATACGATTGCTTTGATTTGTCTAAGAAGTTCATTATGGATTCTTCTACAATAAAAAATTAATTCCATGTCCGACAAATGCTTAGAAGAGGCCAGCTCGAACCATTAGTACTGCCGTCTAACCCATACGATTGCTTTGAAATTTGTCTAAGAAGTTCATTATGGATTCTTCTACAATAAAAAATTAATTCCATGTCCGACAAACGTTTAGAAGAGGCCAGTTCGAACCATTAGTACTGCTGTCTGACCCATACGATTGCTTTGAAATTTGTCTAAGAAGTTCATTAAGGATTTTTCTACAATAAAAAATTAATTCCATGTCCGACAAACGTTTAGAAGAGGCCAGCTCGAACCATTAGTACTGCTGTCTGACCCATACGATTGCTTTGAAATTTGTCTAAGAAGTTTGTTAAGGATTCTTCTACAATAAAAATTAATTCCATGTCCGACAAATGCTTAGAAGAGGCCAGCTCGAACCATTAGTACTACCGTCTGACCCAGACGATTGCTTTGAAATTTGTCTAAGAAGTTTGTTAAGGATTCTTCTACAATAAAAAATTAATTCCATGTCCGACAAACGTTTAGAAGAGGCCAGCTCGAACCATTAGTACTGCCGTCTAACCCATACGATTGCTTTGAAATTTGTCTAAGAAGTTCATTATGGATTCTTCTACAATAAAAAATTAATTCCATGTCCGACAAATGCTTAGAAGAGGCCAGCTCGAACCATTAGTACTGCCGTCTAACCCATACGATTGCTTTGAAATTTGTCTAAGAAGTTCATTATGGATTCTTCTACAATAAAAAATTAATTCCATGTCCGACAAACGTTTAGAAGAGGCCAGTTCGAACCATTAGTACTGCTGTCTGACCCATACGATTGCTTTGAAATTTGTCTAAGAAGTTCATTAAGGATTCTTCTACAATAAAAATTAATTCCATGTCCGACAAATGCTTAGAAGAGGCCAGCTCGAACCATTAGTACTGCCGTCTGACCCATACGATTGCTTTGAAATTTGTCTAAGAAGTTCATTATGGATTCTTCTACAATAAAAAATTAATTCCATGTCCGACAAACGTTTAGAAGAGGCCAGCTCGAACCATTAGTACTGCTGTCTGACCCATACGATTGCTTTGAAATTTGTCTAAGAAGTTCGTTAAGGATTCTTCTACAATAAAAATTAATTCCATGTCCGACAAATGCTTAGAAGAGGCCAGCTCGAACCATTAGTACTACCGTCTGACCCATACGATTGCTTTGAAATTTGTCTAAGAAGTTCATTATGGATTCTTCTACAATAAAAAATTAATTCCATGTCCGACAAACGTTTAGAAGAGGCCAGCTCGAACCATTAGTACTGCCGTCTAACCCATACGATTGCTTTGAAATTTGTCTAAGAAGTTCATTATGGATTCTTCTACAATAAAAAATTAATTCCATGTCCGACAAACGTTTAGAAGAGGCCAGTTCGAACCATTAGTACTGCTGTCTGACCCATACGATTGCTTTGAAATTTGTCTAAGAAGTTCATTAAGGATTCTTCTACAATAAAAATTAATTCCATGTCCGACAAACGTTTAGAAGAGGCCAGTTCGAACCATTAGTACTGCCGTCTGACCCATACGATTGCTTTGAAATTTGTCTAAGAAGTTCATTATGGATTCTTCTACAATAAAAAATTAATTCCATGTCCGACAAACGTTTAGAAGAGGAGAGCTCGAACCATTAGTACTGCCGTCTAACCCATACGATTGCTTTGAAATTTGTCTAAGAAGTTCATTATGGATTCTTCTACAATAAAAAATTAATTCCTTGTCCGACAAATGCTTAGAAGAGGCCAGCTCGAACCATTAGTACTGCCGTCTAACCCATACGATTGCTTTGAAATTTGTCTAAGAAGTTCATTATGGATTCTTCTACAATAAAAAATTAATTCCATGTCCGACAAACGTTTAGAAGAGGCCAGTTCGAACCATTAGTACTGCTGTCTGACCCATACGATTGCTTTGAAATTTGTCTAAGAAGTTCATTAAGGATTCTTCTACAATAAAAATTAATTCCATGTCCGACAAATGCTTAGAAGAGGCCAGCTCGAACCATTAGTACTGCCGTCTGACCCATACGATTGCTTTGAAATTTGTCTAAGAAGTTCGTTAAGGATTCTTCTACAATAAAAAATTAATAATATGTCCGACCAACGTTTAGAAGAGGCCAGCTCGAACCATTAGTACTGCCGTCTGACCCATACGATTGCTTTGAAATTTGTCTAAGAAGTTCATTAAGGATTTTTCTACAATAAAAAATTAATTCCATGTCCGACAAGCGTTTAGAAGAGGCCAGCTCGAACCATTAGTACTGCTGTCTGACCCATACGATTGCATTGAAATTTGTCTAAGAAGTTTGTTAAGGATTCTTCTACAATAAAAATTAATTCCATGTCCGACAAATGCTTAGAAGAGGCCAGCTCGAACCATTAGTACTACCGTCTGACCCAGACGATTGCTTTGAAATTTGTCTAAGAAGTTTGTTAAGGATTCTTCTACAATAAAAAATTAATTCCATGTCCGACAAACGTTTAGAAGAGGCCAGCTCGAACCATTAGTACTGCCGTCTAACCCATACGATTGCTTTGAAATTTGTCTAAGAAGTTCATTATGGATTCTTCTACAATAAAAAATTAATTCCATGTCCGACAAATGCTTAGAAGAGGCCAGCTCGAACCATTAGTACTGCCGTCTAACCCATACGATTGCTTTGAAATTTGTCTAAGAAGTTCATTATGGATTCTTCTACAATAAAAAATTAATTCCATGTCCGACAAACGTTTAGAAGAGGCCAGTTCGAACCATTAGTACTGCTGTCTGACCCATACGATTGCTTTGAAATTTGTCTAAGAAGTTCATTAAGGATTCTTCTACAATAAAAATTAATTCCATGTCCGACAAATGCTTAGAAGAGGCCAGCTCGAACCATTAGTACTGCCGTCTGACCCATACGATTGCTTTGAAATTTGTCTAAGAAGTTCATTATGGATTCTTCTACAATAAAAAATTAATTCCATGTCCGACAAACGTTTAGAAGAGGCCAGCTCGAACCATTAGTACTGCTGTCTGACCCATACGATTGCTTTGAAATTTGTCTAAGAAGTTCGTTAAGGATTCTTCTACAATAAAAATTAATTCCATGTCCGACAAATGCTTAGAAGAGGCCAGCTCGAACCATTAGTACTACCGTCTGACCCATACGATTGCTTTGAAATTTGTCTAAGAAGTTTGTTAAGGATTCTTCTACAATAAAAATTAATTCCATGTCCGACAAATGCTTAGAAGAGGCCAGCTCGAACCATTAGTACTACCGTCTGACCCATACGATTGCTTTGAAATTTGTCTAAGAAGTTTGTTAAGGATTCTTCTACAATAAAAAATTAATTCCATGTCCGACCAACGTTTAAAAGAGGCCAGCTCGAACCATTAGTACTGCCGTCTGACCCATACGATTGCTTTGAAATTTGTCTAAGAAGTTCATTAAGGATTTTTCTACAATAAAAAATTAATTCCATGTCCGACAAACGTTTAGAAGAGGCCAGCTCGAACCATTAGTACTGCCGTCTAACCCATACGATTGCTTTGAAATTTGTCTAAGAAGTTCATTATGGATTCTTCTACAATAAAAAATTAATTCCATGTCCGACAAATGCTTAGAAGAGGCCAGCTCGAACCATTAGTACTACCGTCTAACCCATACGATTGCTTTGAAATTTGTCTAAGAAGTTCATTATGGATTCTTCTACAATAAAAAATTAATTCCATGTCCGACAAACGTTTAGAAGAGGCCAGTTCGGACCATTAGTACTGCTGTCTGACCCATACGATTGCTTTGAAATTTGTCTAAGAAGTTCATTAAGGATTCTTCTACAATAAAAATTAATTCCATGTCCGACAAATGCTTAGAAGAGGCCAGCTCGAACCATTAGTACTGCCGTCTGACCCATACGATTGCTTTGAAATTTGTCTAAGAAGTTCGTTAAGGATTCTTCTACAATAAAAAATTAATTCCATGTCCGACAAACGTTTAGAAGAGGCCAGCTCGAACCATTAGTACTGCTGTCTGACCCATACGATTGCTTTGAAATTTGTCTAAGAAGTTTGTTAAGGATTCTTCTACAATAAAAATTAATTCCATGTCCGACAAATGCTTAGAAGAGGCCAGCTCGAACCATTAGTACTACCGTCTGACCCATACGATTGCTTTGAAATTTGTCTAAGAAGTTTGTTAAGGATTCTTCTACAATAAAAAATTAATTCCATGTCCGACCAACGTTTAGAAGAGGCCAGCTCGAACCATTAGTACTGCCGTCTGACCCATACGATTGCTTTGAAATTTGTCTAAGAAGTTCATGAAGGATTTTTCTACAATAAAAAATTAATTCCATGTCCGACAAACGTTTAGAAGAGGCCAGCTCGAACCATTAGTACTGCCGTCTAACCCATACGATTGCTTTGAAATTTGTCTAAGAAGTTCATTATGGATTCTTCTACAATAAAAAATTAATTCCATGTCCGACAAATGCTTAGAAGAGGCCAGCTCGAACCATTAGTACTGCCGTCTAACCCATACGATTGCTTTGAAATTTGTCTAAGAAGTTCATTATGGATTCTTCTACAATAAAAAATTAATTCCATGTCCGACAAACGTTTAGAAGAGGCCAGCTCGAACCATTAGTACTGCTGTCTGACCCATACGATTGCTTCGAAATTTGTCTAAGAAGTTCATTAAGGATTCTTCTACAATAAAAATTAATTCCATGTCCGACAAATGCTTGGAAGAGGCCAGCTCAAACCATTAGTGTTGCCGTCTGACCCATACGATTGCTTTGAAATGTGTCTAAGAAGTTCATTAAGTATTCTTCTACAATAAAAAATAAATTTCATGTCTCATAAATGCTTGAAAGGGACTATTATATGAAGTTTGATCATATGTTTTATTTTAAATATTTTTATCAGTCGTTGCGTTTTTCGTGCTAAATTTTATCATGTATATACTTATTTTATATTGATAAATTTTTCACATAATTTTTTTATTGAAATTTTTTTCGTGCTAACTTTTATAAATTTATATCATATTTCACATTTTTTCGTGCTATCTTGTACTAAAAATCCAATATTCAAGATTCAAACCCAAGAGTGTTGCCATCGCAAATATCGTGCTAACTTTACGTGCTAACTTCACAGACATCTGAATTTCAAGGTTATGTCATCATGATCTAAGGTATTAGGGCCTACCCAAAGAAGGTACTTGCTATTTATAATCTAAAAAACCAAGAATATCTGAACAACATAAAATCGTTTCTCGGATTGGCATCATACTACAGGCATTTCATTAAGGACTTCGCGATGTTAGAAAAACCTCTGACAAACTTTCAAGAGGCGAAAGCACTCAAATTAAAGCAAACCAATCGTATAAAAAGTAAAAAAGCAGTATTCAACAAACCTTTCAACCTGACCACCGATGCTTCGGACGCGGCAATAGGAGCCGTACTATCACAGAGGGATATTGGTAAAAACGGCAATCACGTATATTTCGAGATCCTTAAACAAAACGGCGGAAAATTATGCGGTCACCGGACCATGGACAATTTAAGAAATTATTTACTATGGTGCAAAGAAAATTCAAATCCTTACGGATCATCACCCACTCACATTTGCTGTCAACAACAGGAATAACAACGCCAACTTAATGAGGTGAAAGGCGCCCTTGGAAGATTATAATTAAGAAGATGTTTACAAACCTGGCTGCACTAATAAAGTTGCTGATGCACTATCAAGATTGGAGGCGGATGGAAACACGTTGTCCACTGATGGAAAAATTCACAGTGCTGAAGAGAACTCTACGGACCTGATACAATAATGCGGTGCACCAATCAACGCATTTAACAATCAAATCGTATTTCAAAAAGGTCAGGATATTTATGTTTACCAAGAACCGTATCCATTATACCACAGACACTATATTACCCTACCAGAGTACGCTCAATGAAATAAAATTACCTGAACAATTCATACAAATTCTACAAGAAGTTTTTAGAGAACACTTTTCCAGATATAAAATACGTCCAACCCAAAGAATCGTTACAGACAACGCCAATGAAGAAAATAAATTTACAATTGTAAAAGAAGAACACAAAAGGCACACCGAAAACATAGGGAAAATGGGAAACAGATTTGGGAAAGCATGTGAAATTAGCCCAGTTTTTCATCTCACAAAAAAAAAAAAAATTCCTCAAACGTTACTACTTCATCTCCCAGTTTTTTCTATTTAAACTTGTATAAGACGGAATTTTTATTTAATTGTTGTGCTTGTACTCGACGTATGAATAAATGATTTGTAGTTATTAATTGTTTGTTTTGATTAAAGAAGATTAATGATACTGTTTTGAGTACGGGCTTACAATTACTATGGGGGCAGTACGAGCAGCATGGTAGTATTGGCACAAATAACCAAGTTCCATATGGCCCCATATAAGAATATGAGAAAATCGTGCCATTTTCCTAGAAATATGATTTGCCGGAAATGATTCTTTGTGTTTTGAATAACCTATGGTATGGACTAACTGTGCCCAGTCGGACTGTACCATTTCCGGCAAATCATATTTCTAGGAAAATGGCACGATTTTCTCGTAATTTTTATATGGGACCATATGGAGTTTGGTCATTAGTGCCAATACTATCATACAGCTCGTACTTCCACCATAGTAATTGTAGGCCCGTACCTATAAAACATTTATTCATACGTAGAGTACAAACACAACAATTAAATGAAAAAATCTGGGGGTGAATGTATTTTGTTGTTAAGAAAAAATTTAAAAAAATATTCCGTCTTATACAAGTTTAAATAGAAAAAACTGGGATGTATTAAACAGTATTGTTTGAGGAAATTTAATTTTTTGTGAGATGAAAAACTGGGCTAAATTCACATGCTTATTTTGGAAAAGTATTATTTACAGTATGTTCCACAAGAAATTGTCTTAAAAAAACAATAAATAAACTAGTTTATTATAGATTGACATCTCCTAGTCCAAATTTCACTTAATTTGGCCGCATATTCTGGAGTAAAGTCTTTCCAAATGTTTTTGAGAACGCGGAAAATCTGCTGCGTGGTTGTTATTGTTTTTTCTCTAAGCCTTGTTTTCATAAGACCCCAGACGTCTTCGAACGGATTAGCATCTGGACTCTGTGACGGCCAATACAAAATTTGAATACCATTTTGCTCTTTCCACTGGGTGCAAAGGCAACTACGATGTTTAGGGTCATTATCCTCTTGTAAGATCCAATCTTTATTTCCAGATCCAAATAGTATCTCAGCGGAATTTAGAAAACCATTTTGGTATAATTTCACCATAAATTGAGACTCCAGGTTTCTTGTGCAGATGACTAGTCGGGTGTTTAACGGTTCGTTGGACAAATCTGTGACTTTTAGTTGTCCAGTCTTTCTGCTAATAATTGTATACCACAAAAGATGATTCGTCCACGTCAGCCTTTTTTCGATTGTATTTATTAACACTTCAACACCTTTCTGAACTAGTTTTGTATTGCTTGCCATCCATAAGTTTATTGTCGGATTTTTCTCGAAAAACTTCAAAATGACCGACCAAAAGGCACAGTGATTAAAGCTTTGGCGTTTGGGAACCAGATTTGAATCCCGATAGGAGCAGGATACAAAGGAAATTTTCATCAACAGATTACGATCTGTGGTGAAATGGAACACATCTATGACCCCCTGTTGGAGTACAAAACTCATGGGCGATCCATCTTCCATGCCAGTATAGGATGGCATGGAACTATGCAATGTACAGATGGTGATAAAATCGGACATATGGACGTACGTCTTCGATTTGGCGAGCAATGCGTAAAGTATGACGTGAAAAGCGAACGCGAAAGAGTTGGGAGTTAAAGAAAAACGACTTTATCGTCCTTTTTAATAGAGTGGAGAGAATAATTTTACTTGCTAAATTGTTTTAGGGTTAAACAGAAAGCATAATCAAGATACTTTCTTGTGGAACATACTGTATTTCCCCCGAATGGTAAATCTAGAAAAAAAATATACGCAAACCTGCTACATCTGCAACATCAATAAGTATAATAGACGTTTAAATGCACTGCATATCCAAGAAACACCCATCCCGATGTATGTAGCGGAAATACTCCACGGTGTCATAATGAAAATTAAGAATGGGAAGTTCATTTCGTATGTGGACAAATTTTCTAAATTTGCGAAATTTTTTCGCATCAAATCTAAGTTCACCACACAAATATCAGTAGACAAACTAATTAAAGCACTGCACTATTTCACCGTCCCTAAAATGCTTGTAATGGACAATGATGAAAAGTCAAGCTTTACCTAGCACCGACACAAAGAAGTGAGGTAAATGGGACTGTTGAAAGAGTTCACTCTATACGATAATTGAAAATTGTAGATACCCGCATGATGAACACAAGGAATTGACAGTGGCGCAATTGGTCAATATAGCGGTAGACTGCTACAATGATTCTATACACTCAGTCATCCAACAGAAACCCAGCGATATATTTTTTTGAAGGATATATCGGATTTGGTAACCAAGATAAATATGTAATCGAACAAATCAGAAAGGCTCCCAAATTGCAAACGAGAATTCACAAAACATACGAGCCTATCGTGATACGATCTTCAAAGTAATTAAGCAAATTCAAGTCAAACACCAACATCAGGAAAATGAATCCAAACAGGTCAGTTAACACTCCAGTATAATATAAAACGTGTTGAGTCAACAAAATTTACTGATTGAACAAAAACGCGCACTCGGCATCCAGCCTAATTAGCTCGATACCAAGAATGTTGAATATGCAAATATTTTATTAAAAAATCAATTAACCTTAATATGGTTACGGCTGGAAGCTTATATCTTGCACAACTATTTAAGCACATTGTGCTCATTGTGAAAGCTCCTGCTGGCCTAATGTTGGTTTCGTTATCAGCCGATCTGAATAATGCACAATATGTATTGTGCTACTTGTGCCATTGTTGGTTGGGTCCTGACTGGCTTTATAAGGTTTCGGATGGCATTATATGGGTCCGGCTGAAAAACCAGGTAGTGCACAATAATGCATCATGCATTATGTTTGTTGTGCCATAATTGATGTGATTCTGGCTGGCATGGTTCCAACTCGCTTCATATGGTTTCGACTGACATTGTAGTGGTTCCGGCTGCCCTTATTATGGTTCTGGCCGAAGCTCTATATGGTTCACAACAATTAAATTTCATTGTGCAAGTTCTAATGGTTCCGGTTGATAAAACTTTGATTCCGGCTGGCTCTAATTGTTCCCTAAAGCTCAATATTGGTCACGGTTGTTATTGCTGGTTGGTTCCAGCTGACAGTGTTCCGGTTAGCTTTAGATGGTTACAAGTGCCATTATATGATTCCGGCTGAAAGACCATAGAGTGCGTAATGATGCACAATGGTTCCGGCTCGTATAGTTGCGCCTGAGAATTTATATAGTGCACATAATGATAATAGTGACAATAATGATACACGCAATGCATCATATGATTCCCAATATGATTCCCAATGACTTTATATGGTTCCGAATAGTGTTTGCTGTTTTTGGCTGACATTGTAGATGCTCCAGCTGATATTGTTATAGTTTCGGATGAAAGCTTATATGGTCCACTACCATCTTAATTACTCTGCGTTCCTTGTGCTAGAGAAAAATGGTTCCGACTCATAAAACTCAGTTCTAAAAAAACAGAGATCAGATGCATTGAGCTTTTTGTGCTGGCTTTTGATTATTGACTAATGGCTCTGGCTAATAAAAGTCTGGTTCCGGCTTACTTAATATTGGTTACACCTGATAAATCAGATAGTGCACAATACATAATATATTGTGCTTCTTGCACCATAATTTGTTCGATTCCGGCTGGATTTATATGGTTTCGGCTGACCGTGTTATGGTTCCTGCTGAAAGCTTGTATGTTGTACACCATTTAAGAGCATTATATGCACGTTGTGCAAGCTGCTAATAATTCTAACTGATAAAACACGGATTCCTGTGGTCGTTGGCTTTAATTGATTCCGACCAGATATACTAACGGTTCCAGCTGAAAAATTAGATAATGCACAATGCTTTGTGCTACCTGTGCCATAGTTGGTTTGGTTCCGGCAAGCATATGGTTTCGACTGGCCTCGGCTGATTTATGTTATGGTTCTTGATGGAAGCGTATACCAATCTATAATTGTGCCATGCACAACCATTTAAGCGCATAGTGCAAGCTCATAATGGTTCCGGCTACTGGTGCACAGTAAAGCACGATGCATCTGCTACTTCTGCCATAGTTGAATTGGTGCAGACTGACTTTATATGATTCCAGCTGGCCTCAGGTTGGTTTGGGATGAAAAACAGGTAGCGAACAATAATGCACAATGCATTGAGCTGCTTGTGCCATAGTTGTTTGGTTCCGACTGAAAGCGTATATGTTTCTCGACCATTTAAGTACATTGCACTCATTGTGTAATTTTTTAATGGTTCCGACTGGTAACACTTTGGTTCTGGCTGGATTTAAATAGTTCCGGCTGGCTTAATATTTGTTCCAGTTGAAAAATCAGAGTGCAGAATTATGTATAGTGCATTTTGCTTCTTGTGCCATAGTTGGTTTCGTTCCTGCTGACGAAGTGGACACTAAAATTTCATGACGATAGGTATAGATGACGAAGTGCCCATTCGACACAGACATACATGATGAAGTTCTCTTTTAAATATTGTAATATAAATTAATTGTTGGTTATTTCTGAGTGTTGCATAACTATATAACCACGCGTTTTTTTGATTTTTTAAAATAACAGATTTAAAAATTTCAAAACTTTTAATGCAAAAAGTTGCGTAAGGATGAAATATGTAAAATACAAAATACAACCGTTACAATATTCAATCGTTTTAAACAAAAATAACAAAGCTTTGAATTTTCCTTGTTGCATAACTACTATGTGTTGCATTAATATTTGTGCTCATGAAAAAATTATTTTAGTTATGTTTCCTAGATTACAAAACTCATGTAATTTTTTTTTTTTTTTAAATTTTTTATCACAATGTAATTAATTATTAAATTACGTTTCATTTGGCATATAATTTATAAAAAAATTATCAGGATTTACGTATAAAAAAACGAATTTACTCTGTTGCAAAAGTAATTGTGTTACAAATTACTGTTGCAAAAGTATTTGTGTTAGCAAAATTCTAAAAAAAATCAACAAATGGTGCATTGAAATAACTGTTTCAGCATTTGTTTTTCAAAAATACACGTTTTCAATAGTTTTGCAAGTTTCATTGAATTGTGAGCATTAAAAATCGTGACAATATGCCAAAAACCCGCGAACTGAGTATTGAAACCCGATCTGCAATTGCGGCAGAATATAATTTGGGAATCTCAGCCGAAGAACTGGCGAAAAAGTACAAGTGCCATAAAAATACCATTTGGTATCAAGTTCGGAAGCAAAATATTTGCGGAACGGTGCAAAATATCGGAGTACGCCAACGACCAAGAATAACTAATGCCCGAGAAAATGCTTACATCACTCGATGTATGCTTACAAATGCACATTTAAGTCAACGAGGTCTCGCTAAAACTTTAAAGGATAACAAAGAACTCCAAATACACCATTCCACAATTTCTCGTCGTTTAAAAGAAGCTGGGGTACAGGCATATACATGCACCAAAAAGTTTTATATTTCTAAACAAAATAAAATAAAACGGCTGTTGTTTGCAAAGCAGCATATGAACAAGCCCCCCGAATTTTGGAGAAACGTTTTGTTTACTGACGAATTTTCGGTATCGTTAGACGGATCTTGGGGTCGCAAATTTTATTATTCGGAGCCAGAAAAGGTAAACAAACGTCGTGTTTATGCTACACAACGTCAAGGCGGTGGAGGAAGTCTTATGGTTTGGGGTTGTATAACCAACCTCGGAGTAAGACCACTAGCAATGGTGTCTGAGAAAATGAACCAAATGACTTATTTGGAACTGCTGAATGATGTAGCATTGGCAAAAATAATTGGGCTTGACTTTATTCTTCAGCACGACAACGCCCCTGCCCATAAAGCATTTATTGTGACCAAGTTTTTAAATGATTTAGACCAACAACGCATAAATTGGCCACCGCAAAGCCCGGATTTAAATATTATAGAAAATGTTTGGGCTTATGTAAAACGAAATATACCATATAGAGTTGGACGAAGCAAGCAGGAGTTATGGGATGAGATTGTTGAGGTGTGGAGTAAAATACCTCTAGAATTTATTTCCAAATTATTTGACAGCATACCCAGAAGACTAAATGAGGTCATATTAAATAACGGTGGGCAGACTAAATATTAAATTTAAATAAAATCAACAACATAATATAAATTAGTAACGTTTTTTATTAAAACTGTCCCAACACAAATACTTTTGCGACAATAATTTGTAACACAATTACTTTTGCAACAGAGTAAATTCGTTTTTTTATACGTAAATCCTGATAATTTTTTTATAAATTATATGCCAAATGAAACGTAATTTAATAATTAATTACATTGTGATAAAAAATTTAAAAAAAAAAATTACATGAGTTTTATAATCTAGGAAACATAACTAATTTTTTTATCAGCACAAATATTGATGCAACACATAGTATATAACCAGTAGGCCTTTTGATGGTTTTTTCTCGCTCAGTTTTATAAATTATAAAAATTTAGTATTAGTTCACCTTGCTTCCTTACAACTACAGTCTTAGAAAAATAATGCCACGTGGAAAATATTTATCGGACGAAGAAAAGGGCAAAATTCTGGCCCTTTCCGAAGAAGATTTTTCGTTAAGACGAATCGGGCAAAAATTAAACCGCAGCCATGTTACCGTTGGCAATTTTTTAAGAGATCCGGTTAATTACGGGACAAAAAAAACGGAGAGCCAAAAAAAAGATGAGTTTACGCGAAACCCGCGGGTTGATTAAAGCCGCGAGTAATAATTTCAAAAGCCTTAAGCGCCTGAAAAGCGACCTTAAATTAAATGTATGTCGGAGCACAATCTGTCGGTGTTTGAAAGTTGCTGGACATCTGAAACACAGTAAACCGAAATCAGCGCCTAAGTTATTGCCACGGCACAAAGCCGCCCGTCTTGAATTTGTTAGGGCAAACATGAGTCGCGACTGGTCAAAAGTAATTAAAAGAATAATTGTTTCGTTGTTATGAAAACTATGCGATTTTATCAAAACTAACCCATTAATCAATTACAGGTGATTTTTTCCGATGAAAAAAAATTTAATCTTGATGGTCCGGACGGCATTCAGTACTATTGGAGAGATATGAGAAAAGAGCCATAATACTTTTCTAAACGAAATTTTGGTGGTGGTAGTTTAATGATATGGGGTGCTTTCTGTTCAGCGGGAACTCTTACCTTAGCGTTTCCATCCACCAAAATGAACAGCGTAGAGTACATTGGAGTGTTAGAAAATTATCTATTACCTTTCTTGTACATAAACCAAGATGAAAACTGGATTTTCCAACAAGATAATGCTCCAGTACATACGAGTCGGAGTACAAAATCATGGTTTGAAACACACTACATACCAGTATTAGATTGGTCCGCTTGTTCGCCAGACCAAAATCCGATCGAAAATCTTTGGGGAATATTGGTAAGAAAAATTTACGAAGGTAACCGGCAATTTGACACTGTAGAAGAATTAAAAGTAGCTATTCAACATGCCTGGGAAGAAATATCACCCGAAATTATCCATTCGTTGGTTAGAAGCATGCCGAATAGAATTTTAGCTATAGCGGAAAACAAAGGTGGACCAACGAAATATTAACATTTTTGTTTTTATTTATTTTTATTAATTTTTCATTGAGTTAAAGTTATTGAAATAAAAGTGGTTATATAGTTATGCAACAAGGCAAATTCAAATATTTATTATTTTTGTTTAAAACTATTGAATATTGTAACGGTTGTTTTTTGTATTTTATATATTTCATCCTTACGCAACTTTTTGCATTAAAAGTTTTGAAATTTTTAAATCAGTTATTTTAAAAAATCAAAAAAACGAGTGGTTATATAGTAATGCAACACACTGTACATGATGAAGTTCTCTTTTAAATATTGTAATATAAATTAATTGTTGGTTATTTATTGTCATTTATAATGTTTAAAGCAACACAATAACCGCTACTTTCCAGAAAATCAACCATATAATTTTTTTAAAAAAACAATGCACCCACAGTGTCAAAACTACACTCGAGTGCTACTAAATCGACTCAAACCTTCAGCGCTCACAGGATGGCGAAGTTTTTTAAAACGGTTTAATCGATTTTCAAGCCAAATTTATTTGACTCTGTAGCAAAATTTTCTGCAGAAAAATTTACTGGAGAATAAAAATCGAACAGAGAGAGAGAGAAACAGCAATAACAACCAATCAAATCAGCTAAATTGGTAATATTTTTGTAAACAAATTTCCCCTACATTTCATTTTGTAAAACTTATTGCCCCTTCGGAATAAAAATTATTTATTCTGTAGTTAAATTTGCTGAAGGCAGGCACTTTAACAAAAATAAATTCCTAACTTCACTTCAAACTGCAGCAAATTTGTCTGCAGAATTTTGCTACATTGCTACAGAGTCAAATAAATTCGGCTCCAAAATAACACTATTTTCATAAAAATTGGTTCAGTACTTTTTTTATAGTGAATTTGGAATAAAAACGAAACCAAAATTGATGATTATACAAAAAATACTGGGGATATATAAATTTAAATTACAACAAAAAATTCAAGCAGCTGAGGGCTGGCTACTTCATCTTCTGGAGTACAATCTCATTCATGAACTGCCGCTTGGTTCAAGCTGTGTGATAACGGGCATTGTCATGCATCAAGACGAAATCTTGCCCTCTATATCCTGCGTAGGGCACTACATGATCCAAGGGGCCTACACCAGGTACGAAAACAAGATCTGTTTTTCCCTCAAGCGATATGCCAGCCCACAACATGTACGAACCGCTGCCTTACGAAACTGTTTTTGCAAAACAGCACTGCAAAAATCGCTCTCTTGGATGCCATAGGCCCGGCGTCTCTTATCACTACCATGGAGACATATTCTGCACTCGCGAACAAATTTAAGTCGTTGTTTGCGGTGACGTGCTGTAAATTTTGGGCCTCTAGCAGGCCGTCTCCATTGACTAACAGCTCCATCTTGAACTTGTCTTAGCTCCTGCTGCACATCAACGTCCGTGAGGTTGCGATTTCGCAGTGAAGCTAGTACGATAAATCATTCGTCCCTCTCATACACCGTAGCAGTTCCCTGAAACGTTGGCTCGTGTTTAGCTGACGAGCGATTTCTCGTTGATTGCGTCCTTCTTGCAATAAAGCAACAACTTTTCTGTTTTTTTTGGAGTAGCATCCATGATTTTGAGGAAACAACGAATGGAATATCGGTCAACATGGAATTATACAGAAGATTCCAGCACGCAAATTGTTTTCACCGAAACATGACATGTTGCTACAATTGCTTTAATTTGAAAAGTAATGTATGTATACATTTTTATGATGGATTTTTATGCGCCCTTGTAAGAATAAAATATTAAGCGGTCAAAAAAAGCTGTTTTACAAAAATCGATTGAGCTGTTTTAAAAAAATATGACTTTTTGTATGCGCAGAGGTTTTAGCCGATTTAGCTGCTCACGAGTGTATCTAAAATATATTGAGCGATAAAGCAATAGAGAAATCACTTTTGCTGTTGGTTTATAACGTAATCTGGAATAAAAATGAAGCGAGTGCTGAGGCTGTCGCGAACTAAGATTAAGTAATAGTTTCTATAAATAAAACTTTAAATATCCACATCCACGTCCGATTTCTTCTTTCGTTCCGAAGATGGCTATCGATGGCTCAGACATAAATTGAAGGCTGCAACTCAAATAGTGTAAAATATTTGCAGAAACGATTAACGATGAATGAAAATGTCATAAAATATGAAATATTTGTTACTTACGATAAATTATATACTAAAGTGACAGTATTGACATACCTAAAACAAAAGAAAAATACATATTAAAAATTATGTTTGATGATTAAGAAAAGTGTTAACATTTCAAAATAAATATTTCATCCAAATAATTTACGTCTCACTTGTAATGACAAAAAAACGATCAGATTCAAACACCAACAGTTAAAAAAATCCACATTTTGTTGTTATCCGACGAGACAAATCACCGCCAGAGTAATTTACACAAAACCAAATAGACCGCCAAACAATAGAATTAATAATTAGTATTTACTGTGACGCACAACACAAAGCACGCACCCAGATTCGATCTGAAGTTTTCGTTACCTTCACAATTTTCAGGGCTTTATTTGTTTGGGTTTTTGTTAATATTGTGTACCGAACCACCATCAAACGGATGAAAGGTTGTTGAACAACAATAATTAAAAATGTTAAATAAATTAGCGGAAATATTAATTTGGATATACACGTAAAAAATCTTGTACGGTGCGGTTAAGGTGATGTTGTATCCTGTTTTAAGAAATTATTCCGAGATAAAAATTTAATTAAGTTATGTGTTGGTTATTGCACATACGATTTCCTATATATGAATTCCGTTATTTTGCGTAACCTCACTTTTTTTATATAATAGGTACGAGATATTATAAATAATTGATGCGAACGGAAATTAAATTTCACACTGCTAATTAATAATTTTTTATTGCAATGAAATATTAAAAGGCAGTTTAAGTTTGATTCATACCAGAGTCAAAATAATCGTATATAAGCACATTAACCAAATTTACGATAATGTAGTAAAGTATTAGACCGTTAAGATTGGTCATAGATAAGAACGCACGGATCATTCGTTTGGAGGAATTTTATGTAGGGGAAAAAATGTTACTACAAAATTTCATGTTAAATAATCGTGAGCTTTTTTTAAAGAAATGTTTTCCTACAATTATTTTGTTGAGAATTAGTTTGATAAAAATTGTGTGTCGAGTGCCAGAAATTGATTGCGTTGACTTAGAATTTCAGGAATATTCGTTTATAGGGTTTTTAGTAAGACCAAGATTCACTTTTAAACAAAATCTTTCCCAATCGATTCGGATACAATTTTGTGAGACAGGATTTTTGGAGGGCAGAACATAACTGCGATATGTCCTGATTTCGATATAATTCATTCAAGAGTCGTGCAGCTCAGACCTCTTTTAAAACTTTTCGTCTTGAAAGATTTTGATAAAAATTGAAGAGGGGGATTTTGAGTACTGGAAAGCGATGGCGGTGTTCAGTGATAATTAAATGATAAATAGTGCAAGGAATTTGATCAGTGAGCCCGAGTTCCCTTTTGAAAATAAGGTATTAAGCACATTTTTGGTATAATTAACTTCGGTCTGTAACACCAACTTATTGAAATCCTGATAAAACTGACGAAAAATGGCCCTTGCAAATGCAAACTATGCGATGAATTTTAAGACATGAAGTTAAAATGATTCCGAGGCAAGACTTCCAATTTCGAAGACGTTCAAAAAGCAGCCACTCCAGCAAATAATGAATTATGATTCGAGTATGAGCAAAAATAGCGGCTAAACCGGACTACCTCTATACAAATTTTCATCATCAATTGCAATCATTTCCTGACATTCGAAAACATCCTCTCTCAATTTTTTATCAAAACCGTTAGAGCCAAGCTTTTTAAAAATAAGGACCCTCCCATTTGAGAACCCTTTAAATAAATTTTCTCGAAAAACTATAAATTGATTTTCACAAAGTTTGGACTCATCGCAATCAATTCCTGGCATTAGAAAACCCTTAACACCGCAATTTTTACTAAATCTTTCGTGCCGAAAAAAGAGTCCCGGTTCCCACCGAAGGATTTCCTAAACGAATTTTCCCGAAATCAATACCCAAAAAAATTAGATAATGAGACCCGGGCGACACAAGACGACATCAACATCAAACGATGGAACAAAATGTAAAAACTGGATCAAGGTCAAAACATTAATTAGATAGCAAATGCTACAAATCAATATTGTTTCTCATAATAGCCAACATTTTCAAAAGAACACGACTAGCGCAACCTTCTAATGTTACCATAACGCAACCAACAAAACATGGTGCATCATTCCGCAATATGATGGAACATAACGCCATATATCTTATTAACGAAAAACACAGGATACAGAACGAAACAACATAACGGCAGCAACATAATATAAAATTGCGCAGCATGGTGCAACATCACGCTGCATAGTATAGAATGGTATACACATGACGCAACATGGTGCAATATCTACCAACATCGCACACCATGACGCAACATAACGCAACATTGTGCAACATTACGAAACATTTGCAATGCCATGGTTAAACATTATGCAACATGATGGCCCATCCAGAGGACTTCTAAATGAATTATCCAGGAATCAAAACTCCCTGTAATAATTTCCATGTATTCGAAAAATCTGCAACGTCATGCAACATGGTACAACATCATGCAACATGGTGCAACATCACGTAACATGGTGTAGCATCGTGTAACATGGTGCGGTGTAACATGGCAGTTTATCCGAAGAATCCTAAATGAATTATCAAGAAATCAGAACACCTTGTAATCGTTTCCTTGCTATCGAAAACCCTGTCCCGCTAAATTTTATAAAAATTCCTCAAGCCAAATAAAATATTATAAGAAGGCTAAGAGCTTCTTCGCCTTCACCAGATAACTTCTTAATAAATTTTCACCCATTTTTAAAAATTGTGCGAGTCTAAAAAAATTAAAAATCAGGACTCGGGCCCCATTGGACGACCCACTGAACGGATTTTCCCGTAATTAGTACCCATTGCAATCAATTCGTGGCACTCAAAAACCAACCATAACGAATTTTTAAAAATTCGGAAAGCCAAATAAAAATTAAAGAAGGACCCGGGGCGAACCATTCGACCCTCTGAACGAATTTTTCCGAAATTTGGACTAATCTTTATCGAAATCATCTTTATCACCTCATTGGATGACCACTAAATGAATTTTTTTGAAAACAAAACCCATTACGGGCCCCACCGGACGTTACTATGAACGAATTTTTTAGATACTAGCATTAATCGCAATCGGTCCCTGGCACTCAATAACGCTCCCTCACCAATTTATATAAAAATTGTGCGAGTTTGGTAGCCAATTCTCTTCGTAATTATTGGATATTAGACGGTCATTAAACTTTTCACTCAATAAATCGTTGATGTTGAAATCAATTAACTCATGCCACAAAAAATCAGTAATCATTCATCAATTACACCTCCAGGCCATTAACCATATATTAAACAGCTCATTTTTGTGGCTGCAAACGTGTTCATGAAACATGATGTGAGTTTTTCGCACTCCAAATGTAACAATTGTGCTTATTAAGGAAGTTGTTTAACCAGAAATGAGCTTCATCGCTGAAGATGATTTTTCCATGAAAACATCGATCCATTGGAATGAAATCATCGATCATCATTGGTTTCAGGTCTTGGGTCAACTTAATTACGCCTTGAAATGCAAATCTTAATGAAGAATATTTCATGTGATGCCATAAGAAAATCCAAATTCTTGAGAACGGTGTCTAATTGATTGTTCTCGATTTTCATCTACACTTTGTTTCACAGCATCGATATTTAACACCGGATTTACATAAAATTTCCGCAATATGTAAACGATAATCAGGATGCCTAAGTGGTACTCCAGCAGAATCGTCGTAATCAAAATTTCTCTTGTAAAGTTACCATGCAGTTACTGTTGTATGTTACCTGAGAGATGGCGCAAGGTCATAAAAAACGATGGAGAATATTTCCAAGATTAAATTCGTTGTTGAATATTTTTTATATTAAATAAATTGGCTAAAACATTTGTTAGGTTTTTTTTGTTCATTTGTCGGGAACTTCACGCTACTGGATTATCCAGGGTTTGTTAATTATCGGACCGAAATTCTGATTACCTGATGAGGTTTTAACCCATAGCACTTTTGATTAGTATATTAAATGTACAGTCTTGGCCTAAAGTATTGAGCACCCATGACATCTTACAATTTTTTGTGGGAGTATCAATTTGAAATAAATTAAAACAATTTTTATAGGTTCCCATTACTATTTATTTATATAAAATTATTATTTCGTTGGTCCACCCTTTGCCTTAATTACGGCAAAAATTCTTTTGGGTAGAGAGCTTATGAGTTTTTTACATTCTGCAGCACGTATAGCTCTCGTGTTTTAGGTCTTCTTTGTTATTTATTGTGTAGCGCCTGACTCTGCGTTTTAATAAACTCCATAAATGTTCTATGGGGTTCAGGTCCGGGGACTGGGCAGGTCACTTCAAAACCTCAATGCAGATTTATGGCGCGTTATTCTGCTGGAATTTAACGCTTTCCATATTTGTATTACCAAAAAGTGTTAAAAATGAGGGCAGAACCGCAGATTCTAGGACGTTTATGTATTTTGAAGAGTTCATCTGGCCCTCACACACGAACATTTCGCTAACTCCAGAATTAGTCATGCAGCCCCAGACCATTATGCTGGCTCGTCGTGTTTTACGGTTTGTACCACACACTCTGGACTAAATGCTTCGCCTACCCGGTGACGCACAAAAGGCACACCAGGTGTACCAAAAATCCGGATTAAAGAAAATGTAGAGACTTCGGAAAGCTAAAATATTTGTATCGATCAATTTTATTTTAAAATCATATTGTTTAATATTATTAGGGCATAGAATTATCAACTTACTTCAAAGTTTGATTCGTCTGACCACACGATAATTGACCAATCTTCTTCGGTGAAACTTTGGTATTTTAAGGTCCATTTATACCGAGCCTTCTTGTTTTTTCGGAGAGCCTTGGTTTCTTCCTGGCTTTACTGCCTTTTAAACCAGCTTTCTGAAGCCTTTTGCAAGTGGTGCGAGCAGAGATTGGTTGCTTAATTCCTACTGACAACTCAGCAGCGAGGTTTGAAGAAGTTTTTTTCCTATTTTTTAAAGCTTCTCTCACTAACTTTCGGTCGTCACGGTATGTGGTGATGCGTTTGCGCCCGGTTCTGTACCTATTACTGTGTGATCCACTAGCGGTGAATCGCTCAATAGTATATTGCACAGGTTAGCGTGAACATTTCACAGTTTTAGAAATCTTTACTTGTGATTTCCCTTGCTCATGCAGAAGCTGTATCTGCAGACGTTGTTCAAAACGTAACTCTTTTTGTTTTTTTCGGCATATTGCAATAATATCATTAAATTTAACAAATCAAAACACCAAAAGCGGACTAGAACACTGGATGTGTATACAATGAGCGAAAGAAGCGAACTGACGAATAAATACAAAATGGAAAAATAACAAATTTTATTGCTCCAGATGGTTTATTGCCACCCCTGCGGTGTGAGTCACTGTTTTTAGTCTTTTTTAGATGTCGAAAAAATAATAAACAAACGAATGGGGTTGTTTTCTGTTATACTTACGGTAACCATTCGTACTTTATTTCAAAGTACTGTACTTTATTTTCAAGCACTGTACTTTATTTATTAATGTACCTTAAACTGTCCTTTATTTCCTTACATGTACTTTAAAACGTTTTTATACCTAAAAACCATAGTAATGAATTCCAGCTGACTTTTTTCCATAATTTCGTATGTTGTATGTATGTATTGCTTATTGGGTGACAATTAATTTTTTTTGCTGGTTTAAAAATTTTGACATATCTATATTGGTAGCAGTGTAGTCATATGTCAATATAAATGAAAAAGTTCGGGTGAGTGTGATGTTAGGTTTGTCGTGCGTTGCTATCCAATAATCGAATAAAAAGTAAAAATGTAGATATATATTATATTTTTTTAGATTTTAAACAACATTATTAAATAACTGACGTGAAATATTTACTAAAAAAATCCTAAGTAAAAATTGTGTGTGTGGTGTGTGTGTATTAGTGGATATACACAAAAAACTAACATTAAGGCGTAAATGATTTTTTAAAATTGTTTAGAAAATTTCACCATAAAGTAAACATATTGTAAATTTTCAATACGTATATCTCCAAATTCTACCGTACCAATATGCTTAAAATACTATTAATTATAAAACAATTAATAATGTGATATAAAAACATTATGCTATACGAGTATATCGTAACAAGATAAACTTAAAATTAAATTAAAGTTTGTTGAATTTTTAGATTTCCTAGTCAAAATTTAGAAAAATGCTCATCAATCTCGCCATGCATTTATGATACTAAAATCCAATAAACGTAATGATTTTAAGAATTTTGTCATAGTTCTGGCATGGGCAAATATGGCCCCGAAGCGTGTGAGTTATAATTTACAGTATTTTGCCATTCAAACGATTATTAATCGATTCGTAATCGTATGAATGGCAAAAATACTGTAAATTATAACTCACACGTTTCGGGGCCATATTTGCCTATGCCAGAACTATGACAAAATTCTGAAAATTAACATGGATATTTAAATTTGATATATTTTTCTGGAAAACATAACGGGATCGATGAGAACCGGGCAAAATCTCGATTAGTAATCGTTTGAATAGCAAAAATACTGTAAATTATAACTCACACGATTCGGGGCCATATTTGCCCATGCCAGAACTATGACAAAATTCTGAAAATTAACATGGACATTGTCATTTAATATATGTTTCTACAGTATTGAATCTGTTGTCAGTTCTTATTTGGAAAATGAGTGTAAATTCTATCTAAATTACTATCGTTTATCATATCTGAGTGAACTTTTACTTTAGTTCTTCTCTTTCACCATCACCAGATTTTATTTCTCCATTTGTAATTAGATGGTGTTTGATGATTCAATAAAATTATTATATTGGTAAAAAGTAAAGTTGATGGTGGATGGTCAAAAAATTAAATTGATATTTTATACGGCTAACATAGAAACATAGTGGAATCGATGAGTACTTGGAAAAATTTCCAGCAGAGTTTAGTTGTAAATGTTTTTTATGTTTAAATTTAATTTAAATTTTTTAATTCGTTTGTATCAGCTAATTTCCATATTTTTTAAAATAGGAGTTTCTCTAAAATATCTTCTCGCCTAAATGTTCGCTTTTAAGACTGTTTTCACTAACACTAGTATACATAGGATTTCGTTAGGAAATATTTCACGGCTGTCTGTAGGAGTGTGAAATTTTTCCTAAACCATTCCTAAAAAAATTTTACACTTAGGATAAATTTAGTAAATATTTCACGCGCATATTAAATATTTAATAAAGAAACTAGCACCCCCAAACAGAAGATGCCTCCACATCGCAGAAAATGTGCATTTAATCAAGATTTACAAAAAAAGTATCCATTTATTAAAAAATATAATTCCAACAACGATTTAAAGTACAACAAATGTCTTGGAATTTTTTCCATTTCAAATATGGGGAACGCATCAATCGAACAACATATTAATACGTTAAAACATAAAAAGGCTGACTTTGTGGCAAGTTCAAGCGAAACACTTACTAATTTATTGATAATGAAAGTATTCGGAAAAGAAGAAGAAATTCTTGCAAAAAAGGAGGCAATCTGGGCATTTCATGGTGTTCAACACAACCATTCCTTCCGTTCAAATGATTGTACAACCCAAATTAATAAAACGATGTTTTGAAGAAAAATATTCTTCTGCAAGGACTAAAAATCAAGCAATTGTTAAAAATGTATTTATATCGCTATCTTTGCAAAGTCTAAGAGATGATTTGTCAACAACGAGCAGCGTTACAATATATTCCGATTGTTCTAATCATGGCAATATATAATTGTGCCCTCTTTTATTAAGATATTTTTTACCAAACAGCGGTGATAAAGTAAAAGTTCTTGAAATGAAAGAGCTACCTGTGGCACTATTCTGGTTTTACCTGGGAATAGGGGAATTGGGAAAAATATTTTCATAGCATTTTTGTCTAAATTGTAATTTTCGATGGGGCAGGATGCAAAGGTAATTTTCATCTACAGATTACGATCTGTGATGAAATGGAACACATCTATGACCCCCTGTCGGAGTGCAAAACTCATGGGCCGGCCCATCTTGCATGCCAGTATAGGCTGGAATGGAGCTTGCAATGTGCAGATGGTTATAAAAATCGGACCTATAGCCGTACATCTTCGATTTGGCAAATTATGCGTAAAGTAAGATGAAAAAATAAACCGCGAAAGAGCAGGGTGTGCTTCGGCCCCAAAACAGATGGCATGGACTTAAAACAAAAAAAAAAAAAAAAAAAAAAAAAAAAAAGATATATTGGGAATTATTTTTCCCTATAAAAATAGTTTCCCAATCAACTTTGTTTCGAAAACATTATTTACACCAAACTAAATCCAACAGTAGGCTAGAAAAATATAATTTAGACAAAATTACTATAATGAAAATATTTTTCCCAATTCCCTATTCCCAGGGAAAATTCCAGCGTAAACTTCAGAAAACCAACAAAATCAACCCTTGTTGTAAATTTAATCTTTAAATTTATTTAAAACTTTAATCTTTAAATCTATAACTTTTTAACATCAGTGAAAAAATTGAAAAAGCTTCCGTGGAAGCTGCCACTTCTGGAACACAGATTCCCACTAAATCTCGCAAGAATATCGCAATTAATACAAATTGATACAGATTAGTTAATCCGACTGGGCTATATAGATGTCGAACTTTTGTGACATAAAGTTTTATTTTAGAAAAACTCATCATTTCCGATAAAAATTAAAAATTAACCAAACTAATGTTATTGGAAAATACGAGTATGTTATGAGTAAATAATAGTAAATATAAGGTTTTTTTGGTATATGGCTCAGATTTTAAATTTATAATAATTAATTTATAAGCTTTCGATGTCAATTTGACATCATTATCAAAGCTTAACTTCAAACTAATGTGTTTGAAATTAAATTTACGAGGATGCTCGATTTTTAATTGTAAATAAAACATGTTGTGTGAAATTTTTTGTTTGTAATAATATTTTATGGTATTTAAGCTTGGAATATATTCAAATGTCCGTTGGGGTTTTGCTTGGTGGGACGTATTGGGGAGGTACAATTTTTAATGAATCGAATAAATCTCGCTGAATTTGCTGCATGGCGTTCGTTATGTTTACTTTGAGGGCATCAATTGTTTGCGATTTACTCGCATAGATCTGCAATTTAAGGTAGCCCCAAAGGAAGAAGTCGATAAAGATGATTTTTTTAGCGAAGTTAACTTCTAACTGCTCCAGAGTTAAACCAGCTAGCTTACGGCGTTGTCTATGGTCGTTTACCTTAAGTTCTTAGATCAGTTGGATTTTATACGGGTGTAGACCCAAGCCTCTACACTAAATTTGCCAAGCTGAAGTCGCGGGGCAAGATCTTGTGAATGACGAGAAATTTAACTGCCAAGGAGTTTCCCGTACACTCTCGCACAGCAGCGATGTTTTCATCAGATCTTGCTTTTCTGTGACAAAATAACAAAAATCGCAAGATCAACATTTTTCATGGTTACTTTACTTTATTTTAATACGTAAAATAAATTAAAATGATCTGAACAAATTTTGTTTCAAATTTAATTTACAATCTTTTGATTTTTAATGGTTTTTTCGTGAATGTTATATAAAAGTATGTATATAATATTGCTGCCACTTCTAAAATTAACGCGGTCTCTTAATTTATAGGAAAGTCTGGCTGTACAAAGCCTGAATTTTGTTGATAAACAGTTTTCTGTTAAAATTACCATTTCCATTGAAACACTGATTTTAGCCAATATTATTGTGAATTTAATTTAGAATCTTTTAGTTCATAATGTTTTTTCTAATTATAATAATACACTTTGCAAAATATTTGCACAAACCGAAAAGGCTCCTACGCCACTTCCGGACTTTCGGCTAAAAATAACTGGGATTCCCTAATTTATGAGAAAAGCTTAAGTATGAAGTTTCACTCCAATACAATGTAACAACTTCAAAAACAATTAATTTTAGAATCCAATTCCCGCAGGTCATAGCAAATTTCATTTAATCTCTTTAAGCAATATTCAAGTTTCTGGTTAATTTGGAATCGTATTCCAGAACTTAAAAAATACAACAAACTCAAACTCAAAATTTATTAAGAAATATTAAAAATTTAAGCAAATAAATCTTAAATTTTTATTATTTAAATATTTGCTCATATTTATATTAATTATCATCTATACATACAGGGTGTCCCTAAAGTAGCTAACACGAATGGTACCGTTGGATTCCTTGATCAAAATGAAGGTAATGTTACTTCTGTTACTTTGCACGTTAAAGCCCCCCTTTCAAGTTATACACGTTTAAAGAGCAGCTTGTATTAAAGAAACTTCAATATCTTGAGAAATAACTATTTTTATTTCCAAGTATTAATTTCTTTAAAAAGCTACTATTCTCTTTTAAATAAGGTATAATAATTATTAATATTTAGTTAAAAAGTATTTCAAATTTAAACAAAACTTTTAGAATTCTTTTTTTTTAAAGAAATTATTTTCTTTCTGTATCATTTAACTCTTAACATTACTTTACGTCAGTAAATATTTTTTGAAGAAAATTTCAGAATCTCAGAAAACCTAATTGTTAATCATATTTGCTATTTTATGTTACCTAAAAAATTAAAATTCACAATGAAAATGTTGTAGTTTCTTTATTAGACACTGCTGCGCAAAACCAAAACAGTAAAAAAAACAGTAACAGTAAAATTTAAAAAAAAATTCACCACCTCATTCTTTGTCGAGTGTACGGATTTCAGTGTGACACAAGCTGAAACTCTCGTAGTGACCTTTCTCGGTGCCAAGCCCCATATTCCAGCAACATTCTGCATATATTTGTAGATTTCCAGATTGGAACTCGAACTACTGCTGTTGGTAATAATGATTGGAAACTTGATATGGTTGCTGTATTTGACAACGACATGTGTCATAGCCTCTTCTATGTTTTTTCTAGTAGCCGTGTTCGCTGTTGGCCCGACTGCATCTTCGGTGTGTAGCATAAGATGGTGTTTTCTGTGGCATTTACCGCATGTATAACTCGAGTTGCATACGATTGACTGATGGCTTGGAGTGAAACAGTTTAAGCACAGCTTTCTCTCAGGCACAAAAGCTACCTGCCTATCATTAACGCTTAGGAAAAGAAACTGGTCACATTTACTGAGGTAATGACCTTGCGAGCATTTAAGGCATAAAGGCTCTGCACTTGATTAAGGGTTTAACTCGATTGCTGGTCGACACTTTATTGACTTCTATAGCATCCAATAAATCACTTCGTTTGCTTCAAAATCGGAAAAATCTTCCCATCGTAGGGAAATCCTCTACAGTTATCTCATTTGCCCATGCTTGCTTAGTCACACTATCCAATTTGTTTACCAAAATATGAATGAGCCATGGGTAATTTTTTCCGCTTCGGCTAACACCTTCAATCCTCTCAGAACTTCATCCGATACGTCAGCTATTTGATGAAACGCCTTAGCCGAAACCTTTGATATATCTGGCTTATCAACAAACTGCTTTATGAGATTTGTCATCACGAGCCTTTTTTTATAATATCTCTATTTAATCTTCTCCGTAGCCGCACTATGTTTGCCTCAGTTACTGCGATATGACGAACTAATGTGGCAGCTTCTCCTGTTAAAAGTTTATAATATTTAAAGGAAAAATAATATAATTCCTCGGAAAAATAATTTTGGAGAAACAATACATTTATAATATTCGACTTTTTTAAATAAAAGTTTATTGCACATACGAGTACATCACAGGAAAAAATAAAAAAAAATATTTTGTATAAATATTCATATTTGTTCGTCTTCCTTCAATTCCCATTTCCACATTTCTACTAAATAAATAACAAACCGAAATCAAAGTAAATTCAAATTTATCAAGTATAAACGCGAGTTTCTTCTAGTTCCTATCGAATATCAGCTTTCATAAAAAAATTATCTGCTGCTGTTTCTTTAACGAAATAATATTTTACATTATAATAGGCTCCTATCTATCTATTATATTAATACGCTTAATTTTTTCAAACTCAACCCTAAAATGGCCCATAAACATGATCCGATCCGTTTAAATTTTTCAGGGTAGGTCGACATAAATATAGCGGTGTGCCTTTGCTAGAAAAATCGGAAAAATTCCACCGGGAAGTACCTGAAACGGGTACTTCAGGTGTTTTCAGCAAAATTCTGTCACGACGCCAGAATGCCATGACAAAATATGTTTATATTGAATCTATGATCATGCGTATTACACCGTGCCGTGACAATGGCAAAATTTATTAAAATTGCCGATGTTTTTGTGCTGACACACTGTGATGACAAAATGAGTACAAAATTTGTATTTGTCTCTCAATTAAACAAAACAGAGACTATAAAATGATTTTACATACATTTTGGTGTTAATAGTTGTGAGTGTAGAAATACAATTTTGTCATGACACTCTATCTATGTAAGATTTAAAAATTAACCGCGTATAGGAATTTACATTATTTTTCATAAAAGTGCATCAAATTTACATCTTAAAAAATCTTCTTAAGGCCCCGATTCACGTATTTTGCAAAAACACGACTTTTCGTGGTACCATTGCGTAAAAACTAACCAACCGATCGCCAACATTTATATCTTAAAATTTTAATTGAAGTTTTTTAGGAAAATTGACGGTGGCTTTTTTCATTTTTCCCTCTAGATTTTCCGCTATGGCATTACAAAGCGAACAATATTCAAAAAAATCGCAAAAGTTTTGGTACCATTGCGACGTTATTAGTCAACAAAACTTAGATTGTGATATATCAAAAGACGCAGAAAAAAAATCTGAGACGATTGACGGTGGCGTTTTGCTAAATTTGAATTATTAACCGAAAAATTAGCAAAAAACGAAATTCCTTTGGTAAAAAAAAGAAAGCAAAGTAAAGAACCAATCTGTAAAATTTATTGATTTTATTCCTAATTAGTTTTACCAGAATACAACAGATGTCGCTAGTTTCCACGCACAGTAATAAAACTCAGTATTGTTTTCAAATGTTTCGATGTATATCTATTTACGTACATATGAATGTATATGGAAGATAAAAGCAAAAGGACGTTATCGATGTACAGCTGTGAAACTAACAATATTTCGTAGTGGTGTGTATGAAATTGAGATGATTTTCTTTCAATCTTTATAAATACAATAATGTGTTTGTATTTTATTTACTAGAGAATGAAAAGATAAGTATTTTACTGAAATATGAATGCATCATAACTATATGTACGTAACAATTCTGTATAGATGTGTGTAAATTTGGAGTAGTATGAATGTCTTAAAACTATAGATTATAATGATAAACACAAAAAGAATGAGATTGAAAAATAAACTATGTGTTGTTGTTGTTGTTGAATTAGTGAGTTAGGATAATAAATTCATTTGTAGAAATTTTCACGCAGAATTGATTTTATTTTGTTTACCTTGATTACATCTCGTAAATCGCGATACATAATTTTATACAAGCAGATCTGATCATTTGTTGTTTAAAATTACATCTCAAGCTCATATTTTTTTTTCGGTATATTCAAGATGTATACTAGGAAGTTAATTATGTAAGCAGACTGAAGGCTACCGAATGAAAATTGTCTACGAACTACGAGCTAGGTGCAAAATAACAAAGTTAAAAGTGTGTGATCTCAAAACGGTGGTACAACAACAATTGCATACAACAATAATTTACAAGAACAATTACATTATATATCACACATTTTTAACTTTGTTATGTTGCACCTAGCTCGTAAACAATTTTTATGTGGCACTGCCGCATGAAAGTTCTCTACGAGCTAGGTGCAACATAACAAAGTTAAAAATGTTTTTGAACCCACAGCGGCAGCCTTCAGTACGATTTACGTTTATCGACTCAAACTAGTTTTGACAATTTTTAATGAAAACAAACAGATCAATCATTACAATTTATGTCTCACATTTATAACCGACATCCAAAATGCTTTAAATAATGTAATGACATAATGTTTGCGTAATCTATCTCAGATTTCATAAATCTATTGAATTTGACGACGGGGATGCCAGATCCAAAAAGTCTAGCAAACTATCAGAAAAATCAAATAAATTAGGATTTGTAATTCTTGATTAAGTTACCGGTCATTGTGCCGTTCAAACAACGATCAAATTTTATATCCAGAATCTCTATATATGTATAAAAATGACGTGTGTGTTTGTGACATTAAGAACTGCTGTACCAATTTTGATAAAAATTGGTGTGTAGTTGTATGAGTCATGATAATGGTCCACCGGAAGTTACAGCTTCCGTAGAAGCATTTTCGGTCGATAAACTCAAAAACTACAGCATCGATTTCAATAAAAATGTATATTTATATATATATATATATATATATATATATATATATATATATATATATATATATATATATATATATATATATGTTCTACGGGTCGTGAGCCAATGGAAGTGGCAGCTTCTATGGGAGCTTTTTCGAATTTTTAATTACATTGATAAGATCGCAAATCAACATATAGCATTAGCAATTGCTTCTTCAAGAATAGCAGGAACATTATTAGATGGCGGACCCCATTCAGTACTAAAACTCCCATTAAATATGCAAATAATTTAAACACCAACATGTAGGTTAGGTTTCACTGGTTGACACTTAAGCCATTTTTGGTATATTGTGATACCACGCATTCACGCCACATAATTAACCCATTCACCTATTCACCTACTCACTCAACTTCAGTTTACCACCTGCACATTGCAAGCTCCTTGTCAACCTGTACATTGATATGGACGGTGGGTCGACGCTGAATTCTGCACTCCATCAGAGGGCCTTAGTTGTGTTTATTAACATCACCGATCGTAATCGATGACGAAAATTCGCTTTGCATCCAGCCTCTGGTGGGATTCGAACCCAATACCTCTCGGTCCAAGTGCCGAAGCTTTAACCACTGCACCACTTCTCCGATGTCATATGTCCAACACTTGTCCAACATGTAACATTCCAAAAACATCAGGAAAGGTATTGCAATAATGCACAATGGCACATCATAAATTATTAGAAGCATTAGATAAAACATTACAAGATTTATGCAATTACCAACAGATATCTGATGGTACAACAATATAAATATCAGGTAACTTTAGACAGGCACTACCCTTATAACCCGATCAACTCCAGCTGCTGAATTAAACGCGTGTTTAAAACCATATAATTTCTGGAGAAACATTTAAAAATATAAATTTAACAACAAATATACGTTTTCAATTGCAAAACAATGAATGTGCTGTAACATTTCCAAAACAATTATTAGACATTGGAAATTGCAAAATTGATAGTGCAACTGATGCAATTACATTTCCACAAAAGTTTTGTTTTTTAAAACACCCAAATGTAAAATTAATTGAAAGTGTGTACCCAAATATTGTATAACAATTCAAATCATAATCAAATCAAATCATAAGTTATCGACCAATATTGACAGCATGAAACAAGTACGTTAATGATATAAATACTGCCATTCAAAGTAAAAATGTTGGTGAAACATTTGCATACAAACCAATTGATTGTGTTATAGATCAAGACTAAGTAGTAAATTATCCTACATAATTTTTAAATTCATTAGATTTGCCTGGAGTACTACTACATATTCTTCAATTAAAAATTGGTGTACCAATCATTTTAATACGAAATATTAACCAACCAAAACTTTGTAATGCCGACTTGCTATTAAAAAATTAATGACAAATTTAATTGGAGCAACCATATTAGCTGGCAAATACAAAGGAGAAGAAGAGTTAATCCCAAGCATTCCTACTATAATTCCGTCAAATATTTAATTTTAAATGAATACAATGCCCAATGCGTCTAGCTTTTGATATGACCATTAACAAATGTCAAGGTCAGTCATTTGAAGTTTGTGGTTTAAATTTGGAATATCCATGCTTCTGACACTGTCAATCATATGGTGGATGCTCACTTGTAGGAAAACTGGCATCAATATATGTGATTGCACCTGAAGGATCAACAAGAAATGTTGTAGTATATACCAAATAGCATTGGAGCAAATTAATCAATTTTTATATAATTAAAATATTTTTGATTTCATTTTTCATTTTAATTTAATATTACCAAAAATAAAAATAATCTTTCATTTGAAACCATACGCAAAGCGGGCTGCGTACAGCTAGTTTTATACAAATATAACAAATTTTCTCTGACTACTAAACATCTGAACACGGGTCAATTCTATAATTATTACAATCATGTCCTGCCCCTATATCTGGTTATTTGTAATACCGTTAGTATTGGTACACTCTAAATATGGCGAATTAATAATAATGATATTGGCTTCTTAATTTGCAACTTCAATTCTCCGGAACTTGCCAATAATCCTTCAATCCTGGTGTGTCATCCATGCAAGTCCCATTTATAGAGAAAATCAAATAATCGTTCATCAAATTCATATTGGAATAATTTGGAACCTAACACAAGCCGAAGTCTCATAAATGATGCAATGGAAAACAGTTCTGAAATATTACGGCCACAATATCGACGTGTTTCAATGTACAATCTACATATGCCATTGCTTCTCATTGATTTAGGCGACGTTGGCGTGTACATGATCGATCTGATTCCTCGCTAAATGTTCATATGAATGACGAATTCTATATCTCTAATTTTATGCTGGTCCTCAACCGTCCATAAACTGAAGAGACCAACTATCAGAAGTCGACAATCAACTTGGAATGAGGTCGAGTACAAACATTAAGTGGAGCCATTACTGAGAATCTCGTCGACGGTGAGTCAAAATCAATTAACATAATCTAATCAAAATTCTCTTATGGAAATGTAACAATTACAGCAACTACCAGATTACCAGCTGTGAATACAAGGGGGGTCAATATTTATTGCTATAAGATTAGTAAAATACAGATAAATCAAGAACAGCTGTTAAAAGCTGACAGACAAAAAATGCAAACTTGAGGATATATCTTATATAAACTATCGGTTATCATAAGCTATCTTACCTCAGCAATCCTCTAGTATTCTAAAGAGTCGAATCAGTCCGTATTTCCATAAAAATTTGGTTCGTTTCAACAGATTCGTAGTGAAAGATGGTGTTATAGTGTGTAACTCGGTTATGTAATTTTACCATGCGGTGATTCTTGCGCAATATAGAGATTATATTTTGCTCATATACCATCGATTCTAAGTAATCGAACTTTCTCATCGCTGACAACCCTGATGTGAAGCTCATTTGTTGGACGGTTTAACGGAAACGAACTAATTTGATTTATAATACAAGAGCTGCGCTGTTGTATGTTCTGTCGTTAATGACACGATGAAAAAAACTTAGCTATTTGGTTTCATTGTCGAACATTGTACCCGTATGTTATTTAAGAAGCCTCCAAAAACTTGCCTTATCGATTATTAGATTATGCCGTTTCAATTGGATGAATAATTATAAACACATACCCCTTAAAAAAGTATATCAGAAGATTATGTTGGAATAAAAAAAGCCAAAGAGATGATTAATGGAGATAGTTTGGATGGATTGGAATTTCGCATCTGATGTGTATGTGCAAATTACTAAGGACTTTTAATTCAGGGTATACAGCAAAGATAAAGTTTCGGCAACCTTTAAAATTGCATGACGACTATCGGCCAAATACTTTTTAATTTATTCTTATAATACGTCATATGTGAGTTCAATATAGACCAGTGCAGCTGATACTAGCATATGTTAATGGCATCTGGCATTTAATTCGCAACGTTGTTCTCCTAAAACAAATCACCTTGCCATTATAATTCCCAGCTCATCAGATCGACCTACAAATGAACCAAAAGCCATTTACAAACTGTTAAATGATCCGGTGCGTTTTGTTGATTCGTAATTTGCAAACAATTACCGCAAATCTTCCTAATGAGTAAAGTTATTTTTATTATAACGCGTCATTCACTTGATGTGTAACTCATGATTTTTAATAATCGGATTTGTCTTTTACACATTTGTGAAGGCATTCTAAAATTAACATCTGCATTTTGCGCTGCGGTTACATTGGTGGTCGCTATTAATTCCCGCTAACCGTATACGGTTAAGAGACATCCAGAGGCTTGTTGTACTTGAGCTGATGGAAAATTACGATTCATTCGTAATTCGGAATTATGTATGAGTTACGAGATAAGAAACCATCTCGAAAAAGTAGATATGTTGAATTGGAGTCATTGAAAATTCAATAAATTCAAGAGCCAGCAAGTTAAAATTCATTCAATGGAAAGTAGAACTGACGGAAGAACTGATACACGATGGCTGTATCACGTTGAGCGGGATCTAGACTCACTCGATTATGGTTTCTCTCATCTCCTTGTTATAAACAGTAACATTTGAAATAACATCGTTGGGGATGCCAAATCCCTTCATGGAATGTACCACCAACAGTCAAACAATATACATTTTTGGAAAGACATTTATACTCTTGATATCACTTTGAATTGTTTTTAAAATTTGCTACTTCTGGACTTAATAATTTATGAAATTTACCAGACTTCCAGTCTACACAAAAGTGTAAAACCAGCAACAAAAGAGATGTATGGGTTAACAATTTAACGCGGCCAGTAGATATTATATTTACATACTAGCTGACCCGGCGAACTTCGTACCGCCTCAAAATCAATAAATGTTGCTTAAAGTTATTATAGCTTAATTAAATTGAGTTTTTTTATTAAGATAAAATGAATTTCTCTCTCTCTCTCTCTCTCTCTCTCTCTCTATCTCTCTCTCTCTCTCTCTCTCTGGCACTATACCCCATCAAGAGATTTGGCTGCCTTAAATGAGGTTTAATAATCATATTTTCATTTCGGATAATGACTAATGAGTGATTAATTCATTGATCCTAAACCAGCCGTGCAATTTTTTCCTTGTCACTACCGGGAATTGAACCCGAGACCTCCGGGGCGGATAAAATGAATACTCCAAATTAATTAAATTCAATCAAAATGAAATATATTTTAATTACATTGAAATGAATGTAATTCACGTGGCAGCAACGATTTCGTTTTATTGAATTAATTCGAAATGATTCGCGTAGCATTGTTGCACTACTTTCTTTTAAACTATTTCCTGAGTAGGTTGCAATAGGGTCGATTCCCTTCAGTAAAACATCTTGTGATATACGACATTTTTTGTTTTATTGTCAGGTGCGAGAATCGAACAAAGCGGATGGTATGTCGACACGTGAACACGCTACGTACAATTGGCCGTGAGAGAAACATTCATTTTCTAGATTCAGGGCACAAACACTCAAGGATGTGCCTTGTGATTTGTTGATCGTCATGGCGAATGCAAGACGAATCGGAAATTGAATTCGTTTAAACTCGAGTGGCATATCGGTTGGGTTAATCAGAATTCTCGGAATGAGAACTTCCTCACCTTTAAACTTTCCTTGAGATTTCTCAAAATAAAACGCGTTCCGTTATATAGTTTTAGTTGATTTAGGTTTCGTAGCATGATGATTCCCGGCAACACACCAACTTTCAGTTGTAAATTGTGTGGGGGCAAGCCGGCCAGATCCAATGAGTTTAAAAATTCAGTTGGACAGTTGGTTGATTCGTCTTTGTTTGTCACACAGTCGATAGATTTGAAGGAATGAAGTGGACCGACGATTAGATTTTGAATTGTGAAATTTAAGTGATCCCCATTTTTGTTGTTTGCCGCAAGAATTACTCGTTCACTCACCCAATTGTGATTTTTGTGGTTAGTAATATTGTTCGGGAACACTTTGTTGATGAGCTCGTCCTTCGTTGAGACAAAATTGCAAAAGTTCAGAGGAAACGATAAAAATAAAATAAAGTAGAAATGTGCATGTAGCCTCCAGTCGGATTCGTAACCAGTACCTTGCGGTCCAAGCGCCGAAGCTTTAACCACTGCACCACTCGTCACATACAAACTACACCTACAAAATTCATATAAAAAAGGTTTTTTTTATTAGATTGTTGGGCTTCCCTTTTGAGTTTTTCCGACTTTTCTTTTTTCCTAAACCACCACTGTATTGGAACGAACCAAATAAAAACAAATCATCGAAATAAGTGAATCCATTCTCTAGATATCATCATAAAAGCCATTCCATACAAAATGTATGAGAAAATGAATTTTCTTGATAACTTTTTTTTTTGTGAATTTTTCCAATGTTTTAATAGTTATTATGCTATTCGGAACGGAGTCAAATCCAACAAAACAAAGATCATAAAAATCGGTCCAGCCGTTCTTCAGTTATAAATGGTGTAACTAACCCGACTTTGTTTTATATATATATATATATATAGATATACAAATAATTGAATCATTCGCGGAATCATCAAATGAGCAAAACATTTTATTATCACCCTAAGGGATACGAACACTCTCTTTAGACCTGTCTGTAAATATTTGTGTGACTAAAATTATGTATGTGCATTTTCACCCGAAATATTAATAATTTAAATCATTACGTTAAATCCAGCTCAATGAGGTCAGTTCCTGAGTTGAGGTGACCATCGCATTTACTTTGCTACTCCGTACTACGAGATTTATTTATAAAAAATTGATATTATTTCATTATGATTGTAATATTGTAAAAACAAACAACAAATACCCGAACATATATCAAATACATAATACATATATCAAAGAACCGAAAATTAACAAAAATCAAAATATACATATGTTTGTTGTTGTAACCAAACCATTAGGTATTTGGAATTTTGGATTTGTAAAACATTTTTCATTCTTTCGTTTTATGTTTATTTTCAATGCACATGTCTCCAAAAGATAAAAAAATGAAAAATTTTTGAATATTACAATTTTGATGAAGATTTCAAAATGGTACTGTACGCTCCATCTACTAGATAAAAAAAACATATGTTTTTGTGTCTTAGCTTTGAAAATCGACCACGTGTTATCTTGAATCGGGGCCTTAACCATTTCTTAACCAAAAATTCAACAAAATGTATACACGTGACTGATTATTCAGTCACAGGTCTGCTAGTAATTTAATAATATTCTTACTTCCTATAGACTATATTTATAAATTGGAGCCCTTTTATAAAATATTATCATTCTCAGATTTTTTCGATATCAAAACCAATCGATGCAAGAATAAATAAATAAAAAAGTGCAACGCTGAACTAGTTTATGTCATCCACGGTATTCCACACTAAGAATAAGTTTATAAAACAAAAATGTCTAGTTCATACACTAGTTCAAGCTCGATTTTGTTCATATGCGTTTTTAAAATACACACTCATAAAGACAAGATAAAATTAACACGTGCATGCTTCCTTAGATTTAATATTAAAAAAATATAATCTACATATTTATTATCCGTACTATCAATTATCCACGGATTAACAAATTATCGCTTAATAATACGAATAACAATGTTGCATTTACATTACAATAATAATAAGTCTTATTTACAATAACTTCTTTTTAATGGAGTCTCTCGTATCATAAAATATTTTCACAGTTCATTCATAAGGTACATTCTCGTAGGTAATATAGGACACAAAACATAATTTTGTTTTAAAAGAACACAAACCAAAAAAAAAAAATATTTTACGAAAAGCAAAAACCATTGAAGAAATTCAAACTTGATCTTGCTTCTTGTTCATGTGCGTTTTTATTCAACAAGTATATGCACATACTTCAACATGTGCATCCAGCATGTGCAAATCGTCGAAAATAAAGATCGATAAAAAAACAAAGAATTTAAATTATTTATATAGAATTCATGAGAGTAGCTGTCAAACGAGTCAAATTCGGAGGGTAAAAGAGAAAGCATCTAAATCAATGGGATTACAAAAACAAGAAACCAATACAAACACCCCACGCCAACCACCAAAATTGTTTTCTTAATTTTTTCTGATTTATAACATAAAGTAAGGATAAATTTATCACAAATCACTAGTTTCTTAATACAATTTACATTTTACTTTATACAAACACTTATAGATGGTAAAATATTCTTTTTCGAATTTTTCGATGCGCATTTAGCAATATTTCACAAGACACTTCATTTTATTTAAAATTGTTTATAATTTTAATTATCAAATGATGCACTACACGCACTATTACATAAACCACTAATTATTTTATAATTTTTTTATTATTTTAGTGAATTTTAATTAATAATTTTATAACCACAAAATTAAGTCGTCAACATACGTTGTCACTGCGCATAAAAACAAACATCTGATTTAGGGTTTTTCATTTTGAGATATGAGTAAGCCACATGCTTTTTTATATAACCATCCTGTTCCCACGTGACTCAAAAGAGATAGTAAATATTATATTAATTTTTATATGGGAAAAAAATAGTTGCTGCTCTTCAGTATTTTACTCTAAGTAAAAAAATTTAAAGTTCGTAAAATTTTGTTCATGTAACGTTAGATGTCTCACAAAAATTGTTGTCTTAGCTAAACTTTTTAATGAAAAAAGTGTCCGTATGGTGGGTTACTGTGCATTGGTTCCATCTTTTAAAAAAAAAATTGGCGAAAAAATGTATATGAGATCGGCAATATTATATTTGCTGTTGCTTAGCGACCAAACGTGTCGACCATTTTCTTGTTACGTAAAAATAACAACTTGACAGTGGCCGCCATCTTTTATAGCGTTTGTGGTTGTTCAATTTACAAATGAACAGCGAAAAACAAAATCAAAAAATTCGAACCAAAATTTTTTTTATTGCTTTTTCATTGTATTACAACTCGTTCCGCAATAAAAATTTTAGAGGAAAAAGTGCAACACAAATATCCCTACTCTAAAATTAGTTTATAGGCAAGTTATTATTGTAAAAATATATTCGCATTTTTATATATACACTGCAAGACTGGAAAAATTAAAAGGTATGTGCGTAGGTATCGAATATAAAAAATTGCTCGGACACAGTAAAACTGGGTGGTTGACTTTAGTGCCAGCTGTAGAACGTATTTTGAAACTTTTTCCGGCATTAAAAACTTTTTTCCTATCTGAAAACATGTGCCCAACTGTAGTATATCAATTTTTAAAAAATCCACTATCCTAGGTATGGATGAAATTTTTGTATTCCCAAACTGAATTATTTCATTATGCAATAATGCGAATTGAATCTCAAAATATTTCAATAGCAGAAGTGGCTATAATTTTAAAAGATTTAAAAAATCAAATTACTTGGAAGGAGAAATCAATTATTTTTATCTAATGATGTTCGTACAATGATTTCTAATTTGAAAGAAAACGGGCAAGTTGATATTATCAAGTTCAAACAAAAAATTAAGTGCTTTTATTCAAATTGCGTTGAATATTTGGAACAATGGACTCATGAAATATTGGAATTTGACGTTTTTGAATGGGTGCTACTTAGAAAAGTCATAGAATGGTCTGCAGTCGAAATTTTCATGGATTCTGTTATAAAAAAATGTGATTTGAACATTATTGATTCGAAATTATCTGATGAAGTAAGATGTATTGAACGATTTGTTACAACTGAAAAAAATAAACAAATGGAAAATAAAAAAGCAATCTGCTGATCAACGGGTGGAAATTTTTACACATTTCGACTCAAACGAAATTGTGTATCCGAATATTTTGAAACTCGTCGAATTTTGTTTGTGCCTACTTGGTTCAAATACACCAACCGAAAGAATATTCTCTCTTATGCACAACTACTGGTCGTCAGAGAAAACCCAGATGAAGGTAAAGGCACTGAAGTCAATATAACAAAATTCAATTTTGAAATGAATTGTGGTGAATTTTACGACTATCTCAATAACAATAAGAAAATTCTAAAAGCAATTCACAGTACCGACAAGTACAACGACCAATAGCTAATTTATATACTTAATGTCTTTTAAGTTTTTTGTTTTTATTGTTAAATAATTATTTGAAATAATATTTATGTTTCATGTATTTTTCCTATTAAAATAAGTATATTATTTCTATTATGTACCCTGGGCACGGATGGAAGGAACCAGATAGAAGGCGAATTCGGAGCCTGGACACTAGAGGTGGCGGTCGAGATAATGTTAAGAAATGAGGAGAGCTGGATGAGAATAAAATGCTTCGTGGAGGTTATTCTTAAAGAAAAGAAAGGCGACCTGGATGGTAGCTACACATGAAAGAGGGAAAACATAGAATATAATAGAGGAGATTTTATAGGATGCTCAATACTTTTGGCCAAGGCTGTATGTATGTATGTAACCCGTAAATACTGAACTTACTATACGAATATGGAAAAAAATCGGTTTGTATTTTTGCGTACCCTCATCAGTAATAAACCACAAATATAAACCAATACTTCCAATCACCAGTCGTTTTCGATGAACTAAATACACACTCAGAGTACATTTCTGATGTATGGGACAAGTGCAAAAAGTCGTGGTGAAACTTTTTCTCGATTACTACACCCCCTCATACAGAGTAAAATGTAAAGTAATTTACTTCATGTTAAGCGTACCTAATATTAACCGCTAAATCAAATCTGTGACAAACTAATTTGAAAGTATTGAACTGAAGGACGCTTAAAATCCATTTCAGACATATACAAAAATTTTAATGAGAGGCCTTAAACCAAACCGTTTTAGGAGTCAAAATTGAAAAAAATTAATTATCTCTAATAGTTGGCGTCTATTAAATTACGATAAAAGAATCGTTTTTGTCAATTCAGTAAAGATGAGTATTTAAATTCCGGTAAACAATAAAGTACCATAGAGACTGCAAAATTTGTCAATTTCCGTGAAATAAAAAACGTGTATCAAACGGGGGCTGAATATTTATTTTGTTGCTGTTATAGCACGATAAAAATAGCGTCGCGTATTCTACACCCGACTGTATAAAAAAACGACATTTCTCAATAGTAAAATAATTCAATCAAGTTTGAGTATAGTACGAGAATAATTTTTTTCAGCTCAACCTACATTCAAAAATAATGTTTTCGTCTTATTGTAAATCTTGCATTAACTTTAAAACAATGAAGGCACATACAATACTAATTTAATACTGGGTGTTTGTTGCGTTGCGACTTAATGGGTTAACAACATTAATCACAAAGCCGCACAGGTATAATAACAATAAATATGATCTCACATTTGGCATACGCTAAACTGAAGGTAAAAGCAGGTGATTAGCTGTCATGTTGACAATTTCTATATACGCAAAATTAACGGTATACGTATTAAGTTCAATTTGATTATGCCTTGAACAATGCAATTGTATAGACATAACATAATATGAAAGTAATTTGAGAATGAAAGGAAATTTAATAAAAAATTTCTGTTACGCGTTTCCATTTCACAACACGAGAGAATTTAAAAATGTTGTTAATTAATTGTTTAATTTATAAAACAAAAAAAAATGTAATTTCCTTTCAGCAACAACAATAACAATAATTTCTGAAGTAAAAATATAAAAGAAGTGTAATTGAGTACAAGTCGTTATTAATTGTTGTTATTATTCTTCCACTTAGTACTCGTACTCGCACTCGTAATAACAAGCCACATCAAAAATTTATCTTAACAAAAATTTTTTTTAATTTTTTCTGTTCTCTCTGAAACTTTTGTCTTACTTTAAGCAATATCACATGAAACCTCGTAGGTGTATCGTATCGTTCGTATATAGACAGAAATCTTGAAATTTTATTTTATATTTTTATAAACAAAATAAGAAATAAAATAAAATGTTGGCGGAGTTTTTTGTTTTTGTTGCTTTTGTAATTTTATTTCTTACCATCAAAATAATATATTTTTATTGCCATGGATTTATGTTTAAGATTTTTAAATGTTTGCCATGTAAACGCACACCAGTTATACGAGATTTAATTCGACAGCTTTAAATCGTATTTTACATAAAAAAAAATGTTTTGCAAATTCAACGATGTTGCCCCATTTTAAAGGAGAACTGAATATTTAAGGTGAAATGAACTAAAGAAGTCGCTGGATTTAATTCTGTGTAATCTAATTGACAGTTCGAAATGCCGTTCATTATTTTTTTAATAAATTTGTTTACTAACTAAATCGGTCGTTAGTTCGCATACTTCTTGTTGATAGATGCCGCTTTCATCACAAACCTAAATGTATCTGATATTAAGATCTAACATGCAACTATAAATAATTCTACACTTAATAAATCTTAGCTCAATTTGTTAATTCTAATTAAACGTCAGACTAATTTATTTTTATGCCATCTGTTAATGAATTTTTGATATATGTATTAACAATAGACTGAAATTTAATTATTTGACCACAAAAAATTAAAATATTTCTTCTGAACGATAGTCTCCCTAAATTTTCGTATTAGATTTGTAAGTCTCTAATACAAAATCCAAATGCAACCCTGCGCAACAACTCTTATTTTTACTTGTAAAGTAGTGGATGATAAGCATTCAAAGTTGCTTTCCAGTCGACCAACCGCAAGTACTTGAGAGTACTAATGTTTATGTCTTTGCTAAATCAACTACTCGCAACTGCTCTTGCTGTTTTGACATGAGTAGTTAGAAGTAGTTACGTAAATGTGTCCGCTAGGTGAACCAGTGAATATTTTATTGTTCTTGTCAAAATAGCCTTTGATTTTTCATTTTGAATTTAATCGTGCGTTATGGTATTCTGTCAAAGTACAATTTGATTTTGAATTTAATTGTGTGTTTTCGTGTTTCGCGAAATTAAAATATTTAATTAAAACCATGATTGATGTACAGTTTTAGGTAGTTTTTTAGTTTTTAGTGCAAACAACAATTCTATATTTTTTATTTACAGTTCCATGATTCGTCCGACTCAAGCATAGAAGAAATCATGGAGATATTTGGATCATCATCGACTAGCTCATCGGATGAAGAATTACCGAGATCCAAGAATTTATAAGCCACTTTCGATTGAAAATGACCATAGTTTATTCATTGATAGGTAACTTCCAAATTTGTGAATATGTTTAACAGATTTATTATAAAAGAAGGTTTATTTTTAGATAATTATAAAAATGATATTATAAGAGGTAACAAAGAAATTTCAGCGGAAAAACGGGTGCTTGTTGCATTGTGGTACTTGGCAAACACAAATACGTTTCGGGAATTATCTAACCTTTTCAATATCAGTTTAAATTCGGCACATAGATGCGTGGTAAGTGTTACTCATTGGTTTGTTAGAAGCGCTCATCATCATATAAAATGGCCGAGAGAAGAGAGAGCAACAAGTCATCTCACAACAGTTCCAACAAGAGAGAGGATTTCCTAATGTGCTAGGATGTATTGATGGTAGTCATATACAAATACTTAAGCCAAAGGTAAATTCCAACGATTAGTATAATCGAAAAAATACCACAATATTTTGCTTCAAGGGCTGGTTGGACCGGATAAAAATTTTTATAACATCCATGTAGGAGAACCAGGAAGCATACATGATAGTCGTATGCTTCGAAAATCGGAACTATAGAAAAGATGCTTTGAGAACCACGAGTTGCTAGTGAAAGATACCAAAGTCATTTTAGGAGACTCTGCATACCCATGTCTTACTTGGCTCATTCCGCCCTATAGAGACCTAGGGAACCTAGCAGATTCTCAAAGAAAATTTAATAAAAACATTCCTCTACCAGAGTAGTTGTTGAGCACACATTTGGTCTACTAAAAACTCGTTTTAGAAGATTAAATAAATTAGAAAACATTTCAATCGATTTTGTTGTAAACTGCACTACAGCTGCTTGTTTGCTCCACAATATATGCATTGACAAACACGATTTGTTAGAATATGTAGAAGGAGATATAGAATCGACAGTTGATGCGGGATTGAGGAAAATTTCATTATAGAGGAAAACAATAATAGAAGACACAGTCACTATTTCAATTTTTAATAATAATTTGAATGTAACAATATAAATAAATAAAAATAATTAAAATAAAATGGTATCAAATTTTTTATTTTTAATGGTATCGACATCTTCCATGTGCCGTTGTAACCGACTTTCCTCGTTTTTCTTTAAACATTGCTCGAGCAATACATTTCGGTCTTTTGAAGCCTGTATTTTTTGATCGTCTACGTTTAGGTGAAATAGGTGAACAGGCGGGTGTTTCATTAGAAGTAGGTGTATTATCATCATTATGATATTCTAATTCGGGCTCTACAAGTTGTGATGGACACACAGGTTCTATAGCTTCGTGGGTCACACCCACAGACCGACAATGTGTTGTGGAAATGATAGGACGACTACCGAACAATTCATCCATTAAATTCATAAAATGGAAACTTTGATGCGCTGCTACCGCTTCCTCGGTCTTTGGAGACTTTATAAGATCTCCAAAGCGCTCTCCATTTAATTGCGACTTGTTTGACCGTCGTGCAATTTTCATAAAATTTGATTTGATTACTAAAACTTTTAAATTTTCTAAATCTATTAAAATAGATTCCCAGAACTGTTTTTTTTAATAGTGGTCGCATATTCCTCCTGCCTGTTTCCAATTTCCATAAACTTGGATTAGACATCTGGTTTCCTTATACAACCAATTTTTTTTAGATTTTTCTGACATCTTGAGCAACGTATATTCACAAAACAAAAAATTCAATAAATTTAAATTTTGTTTTACTCATAAAACTTATTTTTGGCTGTTCCAGTCGTCAGTTTAGCTAAGACAAATTTAACTGCTCATAAGTACTTATAAGTACTTGCGGTTGGTCGACTGGAAAGCAACTATTATTGACTCATTTCAGAACCTTCTTCAAAATACATATTAGTTCTCATTAAATCACAAAGATAAAATTTGAGGTGTAACCTCATTTAATTTATTGTAATATAGAGTGATCCAATAGGAGGTACTCTTTCCAATTGGGATTCTCATTGGGATTCAAGCGTGACAACTATCATGTTCATGTTATGTTCAGCAGTTGACTGCTGCATCCCTATTCCTGAATACGATACGAAAACGAAAATACAAGATTCATATTTGAATTGAATCAGATTCGTACGATTCTTATTTGAAATTGAATATGAATCTTGTATATTCGTTTCATATCGTATTCAGGAATAGGGCCCCAGTATTCATTGACATTTCACCATGAATAGACTTATGCGAGAACAACGTTTACAAATTGTGGAAATTTATTTCAAAAATCAGTGTTCAGGAAAAATAATTTTCGTGCTCTTCGACCATTTTATGGTGTTCATAGTCGTCAAACTGAACGCACTATTCGCGAAACAATCAATAAATTTCGAGTCACCTTTTCATTACTTGATATTCATCAACCGACTAGAGTGCGTACAAGTCGATCTAATGTCAATATAGCTGCTGTAGCTGAAAGTGTATACGTGAAGACCGCAATCAATCAATTCGTCGCCGTTCTCAAGCTATGGGTCTCTCATATGGCACATTGTGGCGTATTTTGAAGGGTGATCTTGGTTTGAAGGCATACAGGCATACAAATACAGCTTTTTCAAGAGTTGAAGCCGGTTGACCTTCCTTTGCACCATCGATTTGGTTTATGGGCGTTGGAACAGCTCCAAATTGATACATTTTTTTATCGAAAAATTGTGTTCAGCGATGAAGCTCATTTTTGTCTGAATGGATAGGTCAACAAACAAAATTGTCGTATTTGGGCTGATCAACAGCTAGAAGAGATTCAAGAGCTTCCAATGCATTCTGAAAAATGCATTCAAGATATTGGTGTAGCCGACTTTTGGTTTCAACAGAATAGTGCAACGTGCCACACAGCAGTCCAAACCATCGATTTATTGAAAGAAAATTTTAATGAGAATAGTAAGCCGTTGAAATAAAATCACGCAGAATTTTTCGCTCTTGATTTTAGATTTTTCTTTGAAAATAAATTTTAATTTTTTTATTCAAGTTAGGCAAGTGATTTAATATAATATATAATATCCACAAGACATTTCGAAAATTAATTCCATTAATCATGCACGGTCAAAATATTTGTGAAAAATGTGATAAATTGTTCAGTAGACACAAACGCAACACTACAAAATGTGTAAAATGTCAGAAGATATATCACGATGCGTGCACTGGGTGGAATAAAGATGATCTAAAAAGAAATATTTCATCATTTGTATGTATAAGTTGTAGTCCAGTTATGAACATCGATGCAATACAAATTGGTGAAAGGGAAAAATCATGTATTAAGGACTTTACAAGCCCAAATGTTATTAATTTGCCAGAACAATTAGCTACGGCTAAAACGTTAGAAGATGTGTACTTGGAAATAAAATGTTTGAGACAAGCACTAACAAGTATGAAAATTAATATAGAACGTGTCGATAAAAATATAGTGATGTTGACAAATGAGAATAAAAATCTTAAAAATGAAAATGTAGAGCTTCGAAATAAAATAAGTGAAATAGAAATTGTTGTCAATCAGAGCAAACAACAAGCGTTGTCAAGTTCTTTGGAGATTTGTGGTAATGCAGAAAAACAAGAAGAACATTTGGTTGAAATAGTTACTACGATAGCAAAGAACGTAAACATAGATATTGATTCAAGAGATTTGAATGATGTTTATCGTTTGAAGCAACACAACACACCTTCAGGATTACCTTCAAAAATTATTGTGAAATTTAATAGAAAATCTACTCGAGACTCGATCATTAAAGCCCATAAGATGAAGAAGACCCCGCAAACTGCAGATATACTCAATGGGGTTTCATTGGAGGATAGGAATTTGATGAAATATGAGAAGCGACCATTTTATGTAGGAGAGCAATTAACATCGTACAATCAATATTTATTTAAGAAGGTAAGAGATCTTAAACGTTTTAATAAAGTGAAATATGTCTGGGTTAAGAATGGTAATATTTTTATTAGAAAATCTGATGATTGTGCATCAGAAAGAAATATTAATTTTGACGATATAATAAAGTTCGATGTCTAATTTCAATTCAGATTATAATTTATCAATTAACTCAGATATACAAATTTGTCAAGGGCCAGGGAACATAATATTAAAAAATCCAAATTCGCTTGTATCTAAATTCTAGAAGTGTATCTAAATTTTGTATCTAAATTCTAGAAGCTTATCGTCTGATAAAATTGAGGATTTCTATCAAGTACTTGATGTTTTAAAATTGGAAATTCCGATAATTTCCATAACAGAAACATGGATATACGAATATATGCTTAAATCATTTTATTTTAAAAATTACAAAGCAGCATTTTCATGTAGGAAAAATAAGACAGGCGGTGGAGTAGGAATCTTGGTAAATAAGAAATATAATTTTGAAATTTTTTCTGAATTTAGTAATGATAAAATAAATTTATTGAGTATAAAAGTTGAAATAAATCAAAAAAAAATTATAGTATCATCGATTTATAGAGCTCCTTATGATAATTTAGATGACATGAATTTATTTTTTGATGTTTTAGATAACCACCTTTACACTTTACAATACTACAAATCCTATTTAACAGGTGACTTCAACATCAATCTCTTAGATTGTAACAATACGAGTAATAAATACTTAGACATAGTAGAGAGTAATGGTTTCTTTATATTCAATAAAATACATAGTACAAGACCTGAACATAACTCATGCATTGACCATATATATTCAAATGTTTTTAATCAAAAAGTTGATATTATGTTATTTAGCTACTCTGGGTTTGATCACAAATTTATTTTATTAGAATCTGATTTTTTATTGAAAACAATAACTAAAAACACACAATCTGTTAGAATCATGTCTAATAAAATTAATTTCGACATGTTAAACGCAAGTTTAGTATTTAACCCAATACTTATCAATCAAAACCAGGAAATAGAAAACATGTATGAGTCTTTTTGCTCGCAACTTAATTCAAAAATTATAGATTGCTCTTATCGGAACAGAGGAAGAAAAGAGTTACACTATTTTAAAAATCCGTGGATTGATAAAGAATGTATAAATGCAATCAAAGCTAGAAATTTTTGGTATTCAAAACGCATGCAGGATCTTAATAACCATGCATTAAAATCAGAATATATATACTGGAGAAATAAAGTTACTTCTTTAAAACGATTAAAAAAAAGAAATTATTTCTCACCAAAAATTGACAAAAATTCAAAAAATCCAAAACAAATTTGGAACATTTTCAAAGAAATAATTTATAATGGCACGATGCCTAGAGATAAAATAGAACTTACTTCCGACTGTAATAATAAAAACGAAACGTTAGCAAAACTGAACAGTAGTAATAATTTTTTCGCAAATATAGGCAAACAATTAGCTTCTCAATATAATTTTACAACAAACAGTTTATCAATAACAAATTATAATGTCTTAAACAGATTTGATCAAATTACTCAAATTGATATAGAAAAGATTATTGATGGTTTAAAAAATACAAAATCAATTGGCTCTGATGGATATCAGGTCCAAGTTTTTAAGTTGAATAAAACTGCATTAGCACCGGTAATATCGCAAATTGTCAACAAATCTCTGAAAGAAGGCAACCTTCCTCAAAAGTTGAAAATATCCAAAATGATTTTAATACACAAAACGGGCTCAAAGACTGATCCAAACAATTATAGGCCAATTAATTTGCAACCAATAGTAAATAAAATACTTGAAAAAGTGGTAAATAAACAATTAAATCAATTTATCGAAACAAATAAAATATTAAGTAATAACCATGATAAATTTTACAGCATTTTACTTAATAAATTGAATCAAATAGGTATAACAAGAATTTGCTTGAAATGGTTTACAAATTATTTTAATAATCGTCAACAGTATTTACAAATTGATGATCAAACCAGTGATTTTGAATTAGTTGAGTTTGGAGTTCCCCAAGGTAGCTCTCTAGGTCCCACTTTATTTTTATTATTTATTAATGATATTTCTAATTTACCATTGAAAGGTTCCATATTTCTTTACGCAGATGATATATCACTACTTTATAGCGCTAGTCCAGATAATATCGGCTCTATTGAACAATGGATGAATGAAGATTTAAACATGCTTTCGGAATATTTTGCGTCTAACAGGTTAACATTAAATACACTAAAATCAAAATTTATGATTATCAATTCTAAAACTATCAACAATTTTAAAGTTACTTATAATAATAATGTAATACAACGCTGCTATGATTATAAATATCTGGGTATAATATTAGATGATAATTTAGATTTTAATAAAGAAATAGTAAATTTAAAGGCAAAGTTGAAATCAATATGCTATGTTTTTAAAAAATTAGGTAATTTTATTAACCATAAATATCGTAGGACTATATATTTTTCTATGTTTCATAGCCTTATATTGCATGGGGCCAATTTCTGGAATAGTACAACAAAGTTCAATATTGATGCGTTACAAAACTTACAAAATAAGGCTATTAAAAATTTATATAATTATAATAGATTAGAACACACAACAAAAATACATTTAGAAAATAATTTGCTACCAGTAGCTCAAATAATTGATCATAGTTTGACGGTACACATCCAATTAGTTAAGAACAAGCAAATTCATTCCAATTTAGAAATAGCAACAAACCGTATTTCTAATTATAACACACGGTATAACACAAACATGTTACCGAATAGACCTAAATCTACAAAATTCGGAACAAATTCCATATTTTTTAAGGCATCAAGTTTGCATAATAAAATTCCAAACAGTTATAAACTTCTGGATAAAAATAAATTCGTTCAAAATATAAAGAAATATTATTTCGAAATTTATAAAAGAAATAATTTATAAAAGTACTCTGGCTTTTCACAAAAATTCGTCAAGATCTCTTACAAGTTAGCTTTTTTGTAATTAAAATTATTTGATTGTTAGGCTCATGTAATTGCTCTCCATTCAAAAAAAAAATCATGTTTTGTAATATTTTTTGTTCTTTTTTTATTGTTGTAATTATTCAATTTCATATTTATATATCAATTTTTATTATATGTATCAAATGCGAGATTTATTCTCTTATGATATTTATTCAAAATAAATAAAATAAATAAATAAATAAATAAATGAGAACATCATATCATAAAATGGACCCGTGAATTGACCTCCAAGATCTTGTGATCTGACGCTGCTAGATTACTTTTTATGGGGGAAGAAGCGAACATAACACGCGTAATTAACGGAATACCGGCCGAAATGCTCGAAAGAGTGCTCAAAAATTGGACCCATAGAAGGGATCATCTAAGAGCCAGTCGTGGACAACATTTATTTATTTTATTTATTTATTTAACCAACAGTATTAATTTACATCTGCTATTTAAAATTAGGTTTATTAATACAAATCAAATTTGAATGAAAAAAATTTTTAGAACTCTTTTAAATTCATCTCTGGACAAATTAAAATTGAACACGGTAGATACATTATTAAATACAAGGTACAAACCGGGTCCGACATACCAAAATTAGACCCATGGAAGTGCAGATCAATCAGTAAGCCCCGGTGTCTAAGTGATCTCACTGGGGCACGTATTGAAAACAAGAACAGTATATGTGATCAATCAATTTGGCCCATTATAACGTAGCGCACAAACATTACGCCAGAAATTTGTCTTCGGACGTACAATGGTTCAATATTCAGTAACAAGCAACGGCCTAGATACGGCGGAAGCACATAGTTAGGAGTATTTACCTCTCGAGGAAGTCGCCTTAAGGCAAACAACATAAATCGCTTCTGGATTGATTCTATACGGTTAGAGGAATTGTTATAGTACGGACTCCATATATTGATCCCAAATATTATTGTCCAGAAACTCATTATAATTTCCCTTTTTAAAGTTGAAAGACTCACTAGAATTAGTATTTACGTTAACATTAATACAATTTTCAAATATTATGTAGTTGTATGTGAAAAATACTTGAAGAACCGCCTAGATCATTGATTGTGCGGCACAAGCATTGATTGTGCCGTGTACTTCTACTGGATTGAACACCAGATCGAGGATATTGCTGCACTGGTTCTCAATGTTATTAATCTGTCTTAACCCGAGTGAACAAATTGAGTCCATCACCAGATCTGAAGTTAGATCACCATTGAATGGCAGAAGTTCATCATCAACAGTAAGCCATTTCATTTTCGGTAAATAAAGATCTCCTAAAATCATCACAGAATCAAAATCAGGAGCTGCAACTGCTAGTTGGTTTGAGAAAAATAAAGACAGCTCACCATATATATTAACGGAGGATGTAAACAGCAACTATCAACACTAGCTTTCCATTGAAAGCAAGTTTAACAGCCAAAATCTCCAACTCGTTACTCCCAAGGTCAATAATATTCGCACGTATATCTTTCGAGACAGCTAGCAGAACTCCGCCACCTCTCGCTGTCGATTCAAGATCCGTATGACGATCGCGTCTGCAGACATAGTAGTCTGGAGGGAAGTACTGCGAGCAGAATTGTGCGAGCTTGTCAGCCATGTTTCCGTGATGCAAATGACATCATATCCATTTTCCAACACCGATAGGTACATTTCACGCGATTTTGATCGAATTCCGCTAGCGTTGTGATAATAAATAGACAATGTGCCAGTTTCGTCAGAGAGTGGCAGTGTCAGTTGAGCGATAGGTGCAGACAGCGGCATCGGATTTGAAAAAGATATAAAATCGGTTGAGGTTGCAGTATATATTGTTACAACGTCATTAGAGCTGAGCGTGGGACTAAAAAATTATTTAAAAATTCTTTAATCAAGACTTCAGAAGAAATTTGCTTACAGGAATACCGATTTTAAAAGATACAAAATCGCGATCATCATTACGTCGAAAGCAATATTATACAGGTTTCCCGACTTCAAATTTGTTTTTTATATACATCATGAGATCATCATTAGTAACGTCCTTGCATAATTGAGAAATAAAAATCCACCGTAACAGTTCAATGGTACGCAAAGTAGAGTTAAAGTCACCACTACCAATAAAAAAAATTTTAGGCTTGTCCATATTACTGTTTAACGATTTAGCAGTTGAAGCTGTTGTTGTGCCATTATTCACACTATTTAAAAGCAATTATTTTCAAACATTAAATATCATAAACCGAACTTACGAGTACGTCACAAATACAATTTTTGATTATTAAATTGATTTTAATGTATTTTATTTCAAAAAACTTCCGGAAGCTCTTATTGGATCACCCTTTACAAATAAGGTTACTAGTTTTAGTAAATAATAAAAAACTCAGTATTGCCGTCTTAACAGTCGAAAGAGCAACAGTTTTGTCAAAGGCATTCAAAATAAATTCATTTAATAAATCCAATTTAGAATTAGCATTCGTAATAGAAAATATTCGATCCCAAAACAAACTACTCACTTAATGATACATAAAATCAACTTGACGTTTCTAAAAATTAAATAACGGGTATATCAACAATATCGCAGAAAAATGGCTTGAAGTCATGATCGAGAAAATGGAAATGTTTTTTAGTTAGATTATTCGTAACAACTATGTCAAGAGGAGTTGCGCTACCACCGTTAATATTGGTGACACATGTTGGATCAGAATTGAATATACATATGTAAATTAAAACAATCAAATAAGTATATAAGTTAATCTCCGAGCGCAAATACTATTCAATAAATTAATATTAAAATCATCACAAATTAAAATATTATCATTGTTAACTAAAACTGTAGAAAGGTCATCAACATTATAACATTTGGGCACTTTATAGCCATAAATCATCCGAAATGTACATTTAGCATAATTGATATTGCAAACCAATAATTCTAAATTAGAACCATCTGAAACCGATTTGTAAATTATTTTGCAGGGCTAGTCAAAAAATTATATTGTTGTAACAACTACCGAGATGTAATTACTAGTGTTCTTTGTTTGGTAAAAAAAACTTATTTGATAACCTTTGTACCTATGTACTTTATTTCTTTAATTTATTGTTGGTAGATGAACCGAAAGGCACACAAATAATATGTTTGAGCAGAAAGAACGCTAGTATTAAGAAACAGATATCGCTTGTTTTATCTGCAAATTTAAACATTTCCCACCGTTGACTGCTACTATAAGGTAAAAATACCTTCCAAGAAGATACATTAGACCTCGTTCTCCTTTAAACGGTTTCGTAGAATATTATTATATTCCAAATATTTGATAAATATTGGATTATAATTTCGTTAGGACGGCATAAATATTAAATATCATAAATATTGGAAGCACATAAAAAATCGATATCGAAATTGCAATATGAAAGGTATCATCGTTCCACCCACGGATATTATTTAATATAAAACATCCAAAACAATGAACACAACTTTTCGTACAAAAAGCACCCTACTAATATTTGCTATAGACGTATACACAATTTGCACTGAACGCATATTTCTAATTTCTTATTTTTATTTATTTCGAGCGAAGAGAAAATTCTTCGAAGAATTCCTTTCCCAAACTTAATATAAACTTTACTTTATTATGCTATACAGCCGAAGGAAATAAAGTTAAACACAAAATAAGGAAGAAAGCGAAAGAAAAATTCTTAAGAAGTATATATCCAGCAGCAGTAACAACAACAACAAGAACAAGAGGAAGATAAACACAAAGATCAAAAAACTTAACTGAATGCTAATTAAGATATTGACCAAATTGCAGAGAACATCAAGAATTTACTACCATATATTTTTTGTGCATAGTAAATTAATTCTTCCTTATATGTCTACCAACATTCAGCAGCAACAATCAAAAGGAATTTATGTCCCAATACGTAAATATTTTGGAAAAGTCAAGTTTTTTTTGTACTCGTGCCATATACAATAAAATACGAAGATATTTTCCGGATATAAAATTGTTCAAAATGAATAGAAAATTGTCAATCGGCATACTCATAAAATATGAATATAACTTCTTGTAATCCTTTAATATTTAATTAAATTTTTAAATTGAGCATAAATAAGTAAAATTTCCATAAAGAAATATTGGTATAGCATTAAGGTTCATAAAAAAGAATAAGCTTTTTCCTATTCCGATGTAAGATAAATCCTTTTGTCGTACGTTATGCTATCATAATACACGAGGAGTATACGTGATAGATATAGGAAATTTTTATAATATATTTATATTTATTTTGTCTCTCCTTTACTCTCCCGAGAGAGAAATGATTATATTGCAGTATACAGGGTGAGTTTTTTAATAAATGCCAAGCTTTTATCTCGGAAACGATGCAAGATAGGAGAAAATTATCCAATAATAATAAAGTTCGGTTTCGAGAGGGGCGTTTATCGGTGATCTTAAATGCCCTGAAACTCATTAATTTGAGAGATATTGACGGTTTTTAATGACTTTTCTCTAAGTTCTAACACTGTTTTGTTGTAACGAGAAATAAAAATAAATAGAATTCATTCTTCTTTAACTTGTTAAGCAAACTTCGATACTGCTAAGTCAACTTCCTTCAATTTCTCCCAAACCAATAGGTTACAACATTAAACATTTAAACATTTTTCGTAATAGGTAATTTTCTCCTATCTTACACCGTTTCCGAGATAGAAAAGCCTGGCATTTATTAAAAAACTCACCCTGTATACAACATGTTTTATGAAAATAGCCTGGAAATATGAAAATGTTTATGTTAGTTTTATATACAAATACACATAAATATTATGTAATGTTTATTTATGTAGATGCTTCGCAGAAGCGTATCCTTGAATATCTTATAACTGGAAATGATTCCACATTCTGTTTATATTCTACAAGTTTCTTCAATTGTCGGGGCCAAATTAAATATCAGCACAAAATGGAAAGAAAATAAATATTCACAGAATTACTTAGGAAGATGAGCAAACAAGAATTTTCAAAAATTGTTCGTATAATTTACATGTCATGCAATCTACTAAAATATATCTAAAAAACTAAATTAGACTTGATCAACCATACAAAATTCCTCGTGGGTTTTCCTCGTGGCATTTTGTAATTATAACCTACAAAAAATATATTAGCCATTTATAAAAATTTCAACCTAATTTGCAATAATAATAATCCTAAACTTTTCACTTTTATCTCAAAATTAAAAAAAATTATGTTAAATTTCCCTTTTGTCTTTATTATTTTTGCCTTTTAACCCTTGTTTTCAAATCAAAATTTATAAATGAACTGCACTAGATTGTTCTCTGTTACGCATATTATATATAAAATACTAAAACACAAATAACTGTAAATTTAAAAAGTATACAGTGGTGGATTTAGGAGAAATTTATAATTACAGTTCGTCCCTATATGTATTGCCTCCGCTGTATAAAATTCGACATCGTTCATTAGTCCATTACGGGCACGTTTGCAGGTGTCGATTCATTGAACCCAATTTTCCATGACTCGGTCACACATTTCAACGGAAACTGCTATCTTTCGCTCATTATTGGCTCTGAGCTCTTCTAACAACGTCGGCTTGTTGCCATAGACCAATAATTTAACGTAGCCCCATAAAAAAAGTCTAGAGATGTTAAATCACACGATCTATGCGGCCAATCAACCGGGCCATTTCTGAATATACCACGTCCATCGAATTTAGATTTCAATTAGTCGATTGTTAGACTCACTGTGTGGCATGTCTTGTTATAATTAACGAGTGTGAAGAAAATGCTAAACTTTTGCTAATTTCATTAATTGTGTTTGTGTTAGTGATATTACCTGGGTAAGACGGAAAATTATGAAAAATTAGAGTAACACAACCTCAGGTATATGGGGTGTTAGTTGGGGACCATATCAATTAGAAAATATATTCAGATGCTCCCCATCCAGGGAAGGGGGCAGGTAATAAAATTTACTATTATGACGAAATATAATAAACATCCTCAGGCTGACTGAGATATCCCTAGAGATCTAAACGCAACTTCAGGTATATGGGGTGTTAGTTGGGGACCATATCAATTAGAAAATTTATTCATATACTCCCCATCCAGGGGAGGGGGCACGTAATAAAATTTAGTATTATGACGAAATATAATAAACATCCTCAGGCTGACTGAGATATCCATAGAGATCTAAACACAACTTCAGGTATATGAGGTGTTAGTTGGAGGGATGAGGAGCATCTGAATAAATTTTCTAATTGATATGGTCCCCAACTAATACCCTATATTCCTTAAGTTGTGTTTAGATCTCTATGGATATCTCAGTCAGCCTGAGGATGTTTATTATATTTCGTCATAATACTAAATTTTATTACGTGCCCCCTCCCCTGGTTGGGGAGCATCTGAATAAATTTTCTAATTGATATGGTCCCCAACTAACACCCCAAATACCTGAAGTTGTGTTTAGATCTCCAGGGATATCTCAGTCAGCCTGAGGATGTTTATTATATTTCGTCATAATACTAAATTTTATTACGTGCCCCCTCCCCTGGTTGGGGAGCATCTGAATAAATTTTCTAATTGATATGGTCCCCAACTAACACCCCATATACCTGAAGTTGTGTTTAGATCTCTAGGGATATCTCAGTCAGCCTGAGGATGTTTATTATATTTGGTCATAATACTAAATTTTATTACGTGCCCCCTCCCCTGGTTGGGGAGCATCTGAATAAATTTTCTAATTGATATGGTCCCCAACTAACACCCCATATACCTGAAGTTGTGTTTAGATCTCTAGGGATATCTCAGTCAGCCTGAGGATGTTTATTATATTTGGTCATAATACTAAATTTTAATAACTTGCCCCTCCCCTGGATGGGAATGTATAGATTTCTAGGCATACCTCAGTTGATCTAACAATTCTTAATATATTTTTGGTTATAATACAAAATTCTATAAATTGATCTCATCCCTATAGATAAGGATTTCCTCACTATTTTTCTTACTAACGTGAGCCCCAACTAAAATTCATATTTCTCAGTTTGCATTTAGATCTCTATAGATATCTATTGTGGCCCTAAGAGCTTTCATTTTATTTGTTACCATTTCTAAAAATAGGAGTTCCCTGCCTTTGTAGCATGGTATTATTTTTTTAATTTTTCTATTATCCCACCCATTTTACCCTAGTGTGGGTTATAATTTCTCCGGTTATCTTATTTAAATTTAATAATTCTTCCTTATGTAGTTCAGCGTGTAGTGTTTGTTACTAATCTGCCTCGAATACTAATTTTCTAGTTATTTTTTTTTACTTTTATTAACCGCAATATTCTTATTAGTGAATATTGATTAATGAAATGGTAAATATATTATAATTTCTCTCGGGTTATTTTAAAGATAATTGCCAAATATTTAAAATAAAACTAATAAATTAGGAAATACGTTAATTCCGCTTAATACAGGTATCATTTTGATATGCACCAACACATATAAACGTTTAGCATAGATTTAGTAAAAACTTCACACTGCTATACAAACATGTGAAGTTTTTGCTAATTTTTTTTACTAGTAAAACTTTAGCAGTAACTTCACATGCATTTATAATTAATGTCTCTGTAGCGGTCTCGATTGACTGTAACGTTACGATCGAAAAAAAAATGGCCCAATCTAGCATAAAAATCACACCATACAGTTATTTTTTGTGGATTAAGCTGTGTTTCTTGAATCACATGAAGGATTTCACCTCGCTTTGTATTAAGATTTCTTAATAGAATTGTGATACTTCCAACTATTAAGTTCAACTTATGAAGCAGCATGCCAGATGGCGTTAAATCATTTAAGAATTCTGCCGGGTAGTTCTGAATGGCTTCATCATTTGCATGATCAATCGAGACAATGCTATAATATGTGACGGGTCTTTCTGCAAAACGTGTCAACGTTCTTCGTTGATCAAGTTCACATCTGCATTCTTTGGACATAAAATTGCCATTTTTGAAAAGCTCCGGCATCAACTGGCGACAGCGTTTCACTACAGATTTTCTGTTATTATAAAGCTTTTGCAAATAAGGTTGCTCGGAATTTCAATTAAGTCGTCGGCAACACCATGATTGTTGATTAAAGTTCCATCGCCTAACTTAAACAACGAATTACTGTAATGTGGGTCCACTGAACGCACGTAATTCTGAAGCCTAAGAACATTAAACGTTTCACAAAGATCTTGACATTTTAAGCTAGCTTCAACAATTGCAGGCTGACTACCATGTAAAATTACAGGTAAAGTTTGTCTAAAATCTCCACCAAGTAGTATGGTTTTATCGCCAAATGGTTTCTGGTTTTTCATTATTTCTTTACAAAGCTTATCGACAGCATTCATAGCAACACCGGGTGCTATTATAGCTTCTTCAACGCGTTGAGGACGTTGAGGTTTCTACGATTGGCACAGGTAATTTAAAATGGGAGTGATGTGTTCTGCATCCTTCAAGAAGATTGACAGCTATTCGTGTAGCAGCAACGGCAAGCACAATATTTGATTCTCCCCGAATCGTACTAAGCAGTGTTTTGTACAGATATATTTTACCGGAACCTCCTGGACCATCGATGAAAAATAATCGGTGTGAAAGATTATTATGATTTACAGCTGCCATTATGATTTGAAAAGTTATTTTGTGATCTTGATGTAATGGGCATTGCATAGCATCTCCGAATTCTTTCTAGAAATGTGCATCGTAATATTGTATCGGCTATCCTAAATTAGTAGGGCGAGTTGGGAGTCCAACGTCAGTATATTGTTTGCCATGTAATTTTAGAGTTCCCTGAATATCTATTAAAGCAAACATCTCACAAATTGTGCATTCATCAGTATGATCTCTATTGTGGTGAACGTAATCATCACATAGCTCCTTTCTAAACCTTGTAAACAAATCTAAAGCATTTGAAGGGGACACTGACATGTCATGCTTGTTGAAATAGCGTCTGACAATGTATTTTCCCATGTAGTGTCATCATTAAATAAACTAAGTTTTTGAGCCGCTTCTTTAAATGTTCCACTTGTGTAGCCACTGAATATCCGTCTTCAAGTCTTCAAAAGATAAGATTGCAGGAACGTGAAGAAGAAGTAAGCATAGACAAAATCTTTCAATGTCTATCATATTAACCGAAAACATTCTACCAATGGCCATATTTCCACATCTTTGTCGGGGTTTCCATTTTTGTTGGCAGCTCGATTAACACTTTGTTCGTTGTTTTGTTCGGTAAATAAGACAGTTTGACAATTTGGAAGGTGGATTGGCACACGTGCCAAGCTGCCTCAGGCGCACTTACATACCTCGAGTCCATGTACGTTCTAATCTCATCATGATCCATTACCTTGTTGGACGAAGGTTATATTGGCGCAATCGTGTCCTTTGTAGACATACTTAAATAAATATTTCACACTGTGAATTGATGAACAACATTCGACAATAATATGACAGTTAAATTTGAGGGTTAAACGAGGATTGTAAGGAAATCCATGAAATATCCACTGTCTTACCATTTATAATTGCACTGCCAAAAGCACTTCGCTTGTATTTTGGATATCCGTTACAGTTAACTATCGGTTCATCTTAAAAACTTTTAGTAAAATTTTTGCTGTATATTCCATAGACCGTGCATAAACTTCAATATCTGGAATTTCCGCAGAAATTAATTTATCAATGATTTCTGAATCTTTTGGTTTATCTTCGTTTCCAACAACCAAGAGAATATGGGCATGAGGTAGTCCTGGTTGTTCAAACACAATGACATGCACCTTAGCAACTGAAACTCCGAAAACATGCTTTCTCGAAATGTCATCGAGCAATTCTTGGAGCTTTAATTTGAAGACCCTTGCCACTAAATTGGGGCGAAATTCCGGAGACTAACCTTCCAACAAATTGTTACTTATTTCATCCCATTTCGGATTACATGTAATTGGAATGAAGTAGTCCGGCTACCCTGTTAAAGTTAGACGACTGCAGCCGAAAAATGTCGATAATGCAGATTCAAACTAATCAAACGAAAATGACATCCGATTTTTGTCGGTAATATCCCAGCCGAAAAATGCCGATAATGCAGATACGAATTTTATGCAGAAATGTAATTATTCCAAAAAAATTTAAAATAAGAAATTTCCATTCGAAACAATAAAAATTAAAATACAAACCTAATTTCTCTAAGTGCTGTGTTACATGTTTGAAGTTAAAACGTGAAATGTATTTACAGTTAAATGTTTGGAGAATTTTTTAAATGGTATTGGTACGTCATCTAACAATTATCATTTGAAAGGCCAACTTCTATGTTGGAAGTCCGGGAAAACTTGGTTGAATATATCGCACACACAAAATTTGAAAATTTCTAAAAAGTGACCGATGTAAGTGTCTTGGCTGGAAATAGATTCAATTTTTTTAAATTTTCAAATTTTGTGTGTGCGATTTATTTTCAGATTATTTATATGGAAATTGTCTTGAAATTTTTGAAGTTTTGCTTGGTATATACCATTGAGTTTTCTCCTTATTAAAATAGTTTTTAATTATAGTTTTAATGCATTTAATAAAAAAATTAAATTTTGAATAGTATACGTTGTTGAACCAAAATAAACATTTTTGATTTAAAAAGTAATTACTGTTTAACACCAAAATTACGAATCTGAATTACCGACCTTTGCAGGTACTATCGACTTTTTTCGGCTGATATTTTTGTTATTACAACCGAATCTGCATTATCGACAGTTTTGGTTGAAACATTTTAGTTGTTACAGTCGATTCTGCATTATCGACGTTTTTCGGCTGAAGCAAGTCGGCTAACTTTAACAGTATAGTCCGGATTGCCATATTTGCGGACAACCGCCATAGCTTTTTGATAGTTTTGGGCCATATTTCTCAGGTTTCCTTGGAATGATGATGGAAGGATTATCTGTTCCAGGGACTAAACCTTGATTAATAGCTTCACTTTGCAAGTTTCGGAGTTTTTTTTGATTTTGCAGAATATAATTGAGACGATTTGAAAACGTGTTTTTTTATGTATAGTATACATAGGAGGCTATGATAAAATCGAAAAAAAAATATAAATTGCGAAAGAGCGAAGATAGTAGACATTTTTAGTTCATGCTGTCCTATTTTATTGCTTCACGCTGGCATTTTATATATTAGATTCAATAAATCAATTGGTGTTTATTTTATGCAGGTACATTAATTATTCAATTATAGTTCTGAAGTGTACTGCAGTCTGAAGAGATAATTCAATCTTTTAATTTAAAAGATAAAATCTTATTACATAGCTCGAAACCTAGATACTTAACAAACTCTTGATAAGCTCATCTCAATGTATACTATTTAGTATTCTACTTAACATAATTTACGTGACGACGCATCACACAACAATTATGGATCACTTCCGTTTTAATTAAACTAAAAATATTTTTGATGAAATGTGCTCGTCCCAAACCCTGCTAAATAATTCAATTTCAATTTAAAACATCACTCAATTGTTAATTAAACATTTCCCAACATTTTAAATTTAAATAATGTAAAAATATTCCGGATATAGACACACACACGCGCACACACACCCATTGACATATATTTTATTTAGTTATGGTCAACAAAACTATTAAACAACTAAAAATAAACGAAAAACATAAATCTCGAAATCGTGGACATGCATCATGTACACATGACATGTATTTAAACTTTATAAATCAAATCAATCAATTAAAAATCTCGGTTACCTTTTATCTATCGCTGTTATCCATTCCATAGCCATTGTTAGTTTTGTGTATTAGTTCGTTTCGCTTTCCTATTTGAAAATTATTGTTGTTGTTATTCAAACTATTCGTAACCGTTTGTAAAATATGTTAATGATTATAAATCTGAAATAAAAAATTCGCGCGGTCCAAAATTTAAATCGGCGAGTGTTATTTTATGCGCGCCGAATACGATGCCACCACACCTCTCAATATGATTTATGATTATGATCCGTTGGCGTACGATGTTTATACTTCATTATATTTAATATATTGAGTGCGCGGTAATTTGTCGCCCGTTTGCAATCAATCGTTGCAATTCCTAATTGCACCAAGATGACTTAATCGTTATTCTTTTGTTCGCGCGATTTCACGACATCGTGCGCGTCTCTGCGGCTACAAATTAAACGCGGAAAAAAAGAAAAGACACAGAACAAGAGAAAATATAAGATTAGTTGTTGTTGTTGTATGCTGCGGTAATGCAAAAACTTTAAATTATATTTTTTTTACAAAACAATAATATTATGCAAATTAATTAAATTATTTATGTCAATGATTTTTTAAAATTGAAAGCACTTTGTTGTGTACATATATATAGTCGGTAGCGCCAAAATGAAATGGAACGGTTATGTTTAGCAATGTAATATTTCCTTGATACAATGTTCAATTTAACTTTGGCATTACCTGTACACCCGGTGCGCTGCACAAATAATGTTTAATTGTTTAAAAAGTACAAAGAAAAACCAGAAAACAGCGAAATAAAATTATAACAACAAAAACAGATAAAAAACACGTCTGTCTTAATAATTTATGCAGTTTGTGGAACGCACCCTAATTTCGTACGGTGATTTCCGTTTTTTACTTAATAAATTTCTAAATCGCGCTGTGGAATTGATATTGCAAATCGGAAATGAGACACAAAATCCGTGATCCGCATTATGTCAAATATTTTTACAAGCATGTACATCTTTGAACAACACCTTGTATAATGACATGACGTATACATACCAAACAATGACAAATTACAAAACGATATGATGTAAACACGATCATGATAAGCTTGTCATGTTTTTTTTATGAAATTATATTCAGAATTAATATTTATGTCATACTGTCGTGAATTACAACCGTATAATGATGAGTTTTGATGCAATGAGATGCGAATAATTTGTTCACAAGAAACCTAAGAAAAATTAAATTCGGATAATGCAATTTATGCAAATTGTTTGACGTAAGGTATAAATCAGTTTAGAAACGTGAGAAAAATTTATATTGCGATTGATCAATACGGCTGGCATATGCAGAACGAATTATTATGCCGATCGTATTTGACATTTTTATGTGTTAAATAGACTATCGCATTTTTCGATCCGATTAAAAATAAATTCGATAGGTGGTTCATTCGATTTGAAGGAGCATGAATAATTTTCAATTGCAATAGTGCAGATGAGAAAAAGTCGATCTTTTGGTGCGGGGGCACACGACCCTTAAAAGCTGAGGACAAATTATACGACGAAATAGTGAATATATTAAATAAAATGTATGTTCCAACACCTGTTGAGATATTCGAGTATTATAAATTTCTCCACCATCATCAACGAGAATAGGAAACTATTAAAGAGTATAAAGCGTCGATATGGAAAATGGCGATTAATTGCAATTTCGGATATTTTCTGAAGACAGCACTTAGAAATCAGTACATGTGTGGCCTTTGGGATGAACGTACAAAGAATAGATTGTTGTAAACCGTGGCGTAAAGGCCATAAAAGTAGCTGCGATGATGAAAGCATCGTCAAAGGTTGCATAAAAATTTAAATCTTCAGGTGGTGTGAATGTAAATGCGATCCGTTCGGAAAAGGTAAAAAAGAAGGTAAGCGCTACCAAAACAAATTCGAAAGAAAATCAAAATAGTCATAACACAGGTATAAAAAATAAAAGTTTCATAACAATAAATAGTGAGGTTAGAAAAATAAATTGTTTTGGGTGTGGGGGATCTCACTAAGCATACAGTTGTCGGCATGTTCGAAGTAGTTGTTTGTTTTGTGAAAAATAGGTCATATTAAATTAAAACGTAATACTAATTGCCTCGAACAGGCTGATAAAATTGAAAGTTATGTTGCTAATGTAAGGGAAAAGGGTAGTTCTTATGTAAATAGGTTAATTCAAAATAAAATGTGGATTAACATCAAAATAAACAATGTACCGGTTCAAATGGATCTGGACACAGGTTCGCCTATTTCAATTATGTCAAGTACCAAATTTTATGAAAAATTTTAAAATTGTGAATTAAAAGAAAATTATTTAAAGTTAAATTCATACAGTAATCATAAGTTAAATATTCTTGGATTGATTGAGTGATGGTTGAATTAGAAGATAGTTCAAAATGGTTAGATTTATATGTGGTTGAAGGTGAAAACCAGGGTTCTTCGGGAGACAGTAGATTAGGTTATATGTTTTCGTTTAAAAATTTTGCGAATATTTGGAGGAACGTAAATTCAATTTCGTTGGAAAAAATTTCGGATGACACTCAACGAGAATTAAATAAATTAATACAATCTTATCATTATTTGTTCGATGATAGTTCGCTTGGAGTTTTCATTAAAGTAGATAATAGCGAATATGCAACTCCAATAGTACCTGTCATGAAACCAAATGGCAGCGTTCAAATCTGTGGTGATTTTAAGATCACACTCCACAACATCCACTTCCGTCAACCGATGAATTATTTGAAAAGTTAGCGGCGGGCGATAAATTTTCAAAGTTAGACCTTTGTAATGCATACTTAGAATGGAAAGTACATGAGCATGACCAACACTTACTAACTTTGAGTACGCACAAAGGGTTGTATAAGTGTACTCGTATGTTATATGGTTTAAATTATGCCCAAGCAAAGTGGCTAAGAAAAATAGAGTCCATTCTTCAAGGTATGGAAGGAACTTGCGTGTTCGAGAGAGATTCATCTTCACAGATTAGAAGAAATTTTCAAACGACTTTCTGAATACGGATTAAAAATAAATCTGAGTAAGACAGAATTTTTAAAGCACCAACTTGAATATTGTGGATTCAAATTAAACAAATGTATAATTTTCAAGGCGGATTCTAAAATTGAAGAAGTACAAAAGGCACCACGTGGAATAAATAAATCGGAGTTATAGTCATTCTTAGGACTGATAAATTATTACCATCGTTTTTTTTTTTTTCAATTTTTAAGTGAAGTATTAGAACCTTTTTATAGACTACGGCGTAGCATATTGAATGGATTTTTTATTTTTTTTTTTGGATAAATATTGTGAAAATTCCTTCAATATTTTGAAGAAGCGAATGCAATCAGATGATTTCTTGGGAGATTTTTCAAACACACTTCCAATTTGCTTAGCTACCGATGCATCACCATGTAGGCGCGGTGTTATCTCACATAATGCCGGATGAGAGAAACCAATAAATTTGCATCACAAACATTGAATGTCCCGCAGATGAACTGGTCGCAAATAGATAAAGAAGCATACTCAATTGTGTTTGGAGTAAAGAAAATCTTTCAATTTTTGCATTGCATATTTATGTGCCACACGTATGCAGCATTATGCAATATTTCTTCAAGGTTTCAATTATAAAATAAAATATAAAGACTCCAAATCAAATGCAAATGCAGGTGCGTTTTCACGGTTTCCAATGAATTCCAAAGAAGAAATTAGCATAGAACAGCCGGACATTTTTGAAATAAACTAGATTCAAACGTTACCAATAACTATGCTAAAAATTACGCAAGAGACAGCTTGCGATTCTAAATTACAGAAATTACTGGAAAATTTACAACTGGTGTAAATATCTCAGCGGAGGTATAGATTTAATGTGCCATTGGAAGAGTTTTCGTATCAAGCAGGTTGTGTCATTCGTGGAGTAAGAGTACTGATTCCCGAAAATTTGAAAAATAAAGTGCTGAATGATTTACATGAAGTACACTTGAAACACACAATGAAGGCACGTGATCGAAATTTCTGTGGGTGGCCGAGATTCGATAAGGACGTAGAAAATTTGGTAAAAAATTGTGAATCGTGTTGCAAAAACAAAAATAATCCAGTATCAGTTTCCAGAAAACATCATTCTCACAAATCTATCACCGATTGAACCAGTATTTGAGTTTTCCTCAAATGAATCCAAAATACTAAAACAAAATAATGGAAGCAATTATGAAGTGCGAAGAGGTACAAGAATTCGGAAACCCATATTGATAAATTAAATTTATAAATTAATATGCATACTAAGTTTGTAATGTTAAGAATTCTGTAAAGAGGGACGACTGTTATGATTATAGTAGATTACATCGGGTAATCAGGGAAATATAAGTTCCTCTAGTAACACTCCTCCCTCTATAAAAATAACAATAGTGATGACATAAAGTCACTTCCTGTATTGCTCTTGGGTAAATAAAATGTACGTACTTGAAGTTTGTCCTAAATTCTCCTAAACCCAACAACAACGTTTCCAATTAATAATAAAATTTAACAGTGTAAAATATATTATTTCGGGAATAATAAAAACGATTTGTCCAAGATACTTCTAAGAGGTTCTCTTGGGGTTTTCACTTTGTACTAGACCCAATCCAACTAGAAAACGCGTGAGTTTTCCGGGAAAATTAGGGGAACACTAGGTTTAGTATTCAAAGTTGATGATAAGTTGAAAGATTGGGTCTAGTACAAAGTGAAAACATCTACCCCAAAATTTGTAACCGCTTAGAAGTATCTTAGGACAGAGGGTTTTCACTTCAATTTTTACCGATACAACTATTCTTCTAAATCTTTTTAATTCTAAACGCAAGTTTATTAATAAATTGATACTTTTTCAATTAATTATATTATTCTAGAGCATTCTTTTACTAAAATGTAATATTATAAATTGATAATTAATTGAAATATTTTAAATTGCCAATAGTGTTTATATAACAAATATGTTATTATTTTACACTGTTAAAATTAGGAACGTCTAGGAAAAAATTCATGTTTGATGAGGTTATAGGGTGAAATTTTGTTTTTCTTATAATCACCTTTCAGCTTCTGCTAAATAAAATATATACATCTATTAAAATTTTTGCAATAGTCATATGGTCGAAAAATATGAAATTATAAGAAACATTGCATTGATACAATATCGGTAACTATATTTTCAGAAATACGTTCCGCAAATATTTTATTCTCACACAGAAGCAATTTAACCCGATAACATCATAAGACTGACCCCAAACTTATTTCAGTCCATTCAATTTTCACAAACTCACAGCATCGCCGGGTTATTTTTATTTTGAAAGAACTATGTCGTGTGCGGTTCGCGATAACCTTCTCAGCTTCATTTAAATCGTATTTATTCACTTTTCTTTTTCTAAACTTCCTTATAAAATTTATAACAATTTTAACTATTCTCCTTAGATTAGCGCACCAGACCACCTGTCATACTTTATTTTGAACCAATGAGATCTTGACCCCCTTAGTTGATGATTTAATAATTTATCAACCATTATTTCGCAGCTGCTGGATTATTTCCTGATCTAATATGTCGCCATTGTTGTGGTTTAGTGGGATTCCTAATTTCTGATACTCGGTTTGCTACGTAAGCTTTATATTTCTGAATCCATGACAACACTATGTTTGAATCGGTGCTGTATTTCTAATGGTTGTTTTACTTCTTTAAATAAGTTGGCCAACAGGAGAGTGCCGTTTAGTTCTACCCGTGTTCATTATTTTTAGATAAATGCAGGCAGCATATGCTTGTCCTGAAGCATCACTGAAGCAGTGAACTTCATTTTGTGATTCAGCTGTGGTATTTGTCCTTCTCGAAATTTTCAGTTTTCCGAGAAATTTTAATTCGTCTTTGAAGTTTACCCAATGTTGAGTTATGGTTTCGGGAACTGGTTCTGGGATCCCTATCAGCCACTATTTCTTCATTATCTTTGGTTTTATTATTATACTCTGTTTGATTGGTACTCTGTTTGCTTGAAAAAGTTCAGTTAGGTGATTTTGATTGGTTAGCGCTTCTTTGATTGTATCGCAGCTTTTGCTAGCTAAACTAAGATTTTCACTGCATCTAAGAATTTCACTGATACTCTTGAATTTTATCTCAGATTTGCCGAAACATTTTCTCTATGTCGGCTGTGATAACGTACTTATGCTGACCAACATACATTATGTTATTTAATGATTGGTTATTTTAGCGTATGAGTGAACGGCTATTCGTAACTTTTCAAAATTTGTTGGATGAATCTTTTCCATGTGTCCGAGACATCGCATAAATTCATTAGGTTTTATTGCTGATGAAATGAAATTCTAAGGTTGTATCTACCATCTTCGACTCTTCTGGTTTCTCAGAATTTCTTAGGACAACGAGTTGTTTGTTGAAACTTCCTAAAATTTGAAACAAAATCGACTTCTACTTGCGTAGAAACAATTCTGATTCATAGAATTTTGCCGTCGTCCGATACGTACCCCATGCGGCGTCGGTTCCCGCAGCTCAAGCCGGCAGAGGGGAACGGTGTGGGTTTTGAGGTACTCAGACTACGGCCTAGATTACCGCATTTTTTGAATATGAAAAGGGGGAAAAGAGACAACATAATGCATGCCATCAAATTGTGGATATATGGAAGAGATATTGGGACCCGGACCCAATAGGTGTTGAAGTATGCTCCCCGATGTTTAAAGCTATTAAACCGTGATTGTTAAATTAATTTAGGGTAGCATTATCACCCAACAAAAAATTTTTAAACGTGATTTTTCTTATTTTGGCTTACGGCCCTAGTGGTTAGTAAATATTAAGATCCGCAAAACGTTGCTGGTAGAAGGGTGTGCAATGCCTGAGGCACTGTTGCTTAAGAACCACCCGTCCCTTTTTCCAGAGGGACAACCAACATACGCTCTGCGGATCGGTACCGCTTGGATTAGTATGACGAGTATGATTATGTTGTATACTTACCAAACAGCCGGGCTGCTACTGCTGATTTCCAAAAGTTCAAATATTTTCACCACAAACAATATAGAAAACACGAACGGGTTAACTGATACTCCAGATCAAACGCCACAAAATAAAATACCCTATACTTAGTTCACGACTTAAAATTTATTGATGACAATCTTTGTCAAATTTCACTGATTGATTTTAAATAAAATTTTCACAAAAACTACAGAAACACTCAAACTATAAACAGTCAAAATATAAATCCACGATTGTTTCTTTTTAAACTGCACCACACGCTCGCCTCTTTAAAAACTCTACAATAAAAACTGACCACTAAAACTGGCCAAAACTAACAAAAAACTGACAAAAACTGACCCCTTACCAAAATTTTGGTACGGTATTTATACATATTACTTGGTTGAGGCGGGAGGGGAAATTTTTAGTACAAAATGTACTACTCTCTCAACCAAATATAATAATTTCTGCCATATTGGCAAAATGTATAAATACCGCCCATTTAAAAAGTGTTATAAAATAATCACTTGGGGAGTTTATGTATGCCGTGAAAACTGCAACGTTTTAAATTCCTACTTAGGTCGTTCGATAACTTTTAAGTAGGAAAGTAGAACATTTGCTTTTATCGCGGACATAAACAACATATGGATACGTAGTCTAATTACAAAACATTTATTTGCAATTAGATCGTGTAAACAAGAAATATTTTTATGTTTGCTGTATTGCAACTTATACCAATTTTTAGGTATATGAATGCAACAACAAACACAGAGAATATTTGTAATTTCGGCATGACTAGATATTTGATGAATTTTAGTGAAGATGATCTCTTCAAGGTTATGGCGAAATTACTTCAAAAATTATTATTATAATTATATGAAAATTGTGTGGGTTGAGTTTTTTTTTTTTTTTTTTTAGGATTGATAACGGAATAAATTCCGTTACAGCGTGGGGAAAACCCAATCCCTGAGATGAAAAGAGATCTCTTGCTCTATTTGGGAAAGGACAGATGGAATAGGGTCATTAAATTTTTGCAGTCCAACGTGGGGAACCCCCATACCCTGAGTTGTCTCGAGCCGGGCAACTTAACCTACTTACTCTAATTAAATATTGTCAAACTAACTGTTATATTTAGATATATATGAACATATATAAGAACATTTTAAATTTAATTTTTTTTTACCCCACAACAAAAAGGTTTTTAGGAAATTTTGTATAGTTAAAAAAAAAAGTTGGCTATTTCTGCAATTATGATATTTAATTCTACTTTATTAATTAATTTTCATTATTCAATTTGATGTGTAATTATTGACTGCACGGATCAATACAGAAACGATATTTAAACTCTGATTAATTTTGATCTCATTGTATCAATGTCCATATTATTCTTTTAAAATTATTTTGCTTAAGAATAGTTTTATTTAATATTTTACTTAAGTCTTATTCAAGGATGTTTTACTATAAAATTTTACCATAGGTTCATTATACAGATTATAGGTATAAAAAAAATATTGAATTACATCCTATATAAAACAATCGTTAAAGTCAAATGAATCATAATATTGTATCTAGGTAGAAGAACTCATTCAAGCCATTGGAATCCCTTGAATGATGAAATAAGGTTCGTTGAAAGCCGAGATTTTGTTGAAGTGGAATCCATTATTTTGTGCTCCTTTGTTACTATTACTGTTTGGATTGGAATTTCTACAGACAGTAGTTAGGACAAAACTTTTGTTAATACGCCCCCTTGGTTTAATTCCTCGTAGTTTACATACATTTTCGACATTTTTGATGACATGACATTCTTAACATTCAATGACGTTGTTATCCCTTTAACACGTTTTGTACCCTTGGTTCAAAAACATGAAACGCCCCTCAAAAAAGAACGGTAACAGCTCAAATGTGGTTCATCCCTTCTGCTGGATTGATGGCGCTGGATGACTTGATGTCGGTATTTTTCCAGGTAACAGTATTGCCAGTTGCATGTTCTGCTTATTGTCACAAATTGATACCATTTGTCCGACTAGATTTGCTATCAATCCTCATAACTCAGTAAAATATCCACAGTAATCCGTAGTTAAACCTTGTTTACTTTCCCAATCGCGTGCTTCTTAGTTTCTCAATGGTTCCGGATAGCTGCATATCTTCATTCCATGTATCCTTTTGGAAATATTGCATTTTTCGTAGACTAGGTCCCTCTTAATGGTTCGCATCTTCGATGGAAAGTTTTGACCGAACTCTGACTGTATAAAATACCTCTCCATAACATAACTTCTGGTATCCTTTCATCATGATCTTATGTTTGGATACTAACCGGTGCCTCATATTGTTCTTAGTTCATCAAAAATTATGGGTTCCTCTTTATTCAAATTTAATTTTATTTTATTTTCATTACATAATTTACATCTTGACAATATAACCAAAACTGCCACTACATTTTTAAGCCGATATGAATCTATGGTAACCTAACCCTACCACTATTTATTATTGATGGCGCTACCTTAATCCCACTTTGCTGAACCATGTGCGAGAAATGGGATTGAGCCAACCTCATCCTCTATTTTAACTAAACTTATTATTGAACTTTCCTAATTCTTATATCTATTGCCTTAACTAATGTCGCTGGTAAATTCATAACATCGCGCGCGGTTACCAGCCTTCACTTTCCCATTACTTCACCTATGTAAACGCCCGAACTTATATTGATGGACTAATGGGAAAGTGGAAGATGCACCTGTCAACGTTTTCTCCGGCGGCGCTTCCAATTTCGATATAAAATTTTCACGAGAGATTTCCGGTTGTAAAACACTTTGTAACTGGACAAGGTTTTTACATAGTCTAAAAACGTAGTAATGTGGTGCTCAGTATCACAAAGCCACCTCCAATTCCAAGAATTCGTTGATTGTGATACTGCGGCGGGTATAACTTTACTTGCCCTTAACTTTAGCCCTTTTTGAATATTTTTGATAATCATAAAATTAACCCTGCTTCTTAACGAAACGGTCTGAATTACCGTAGACAATTCTTTATCACTATTTTTGTTGTATGAAAGTGATTTAGCTTTATTGAATTTTCGCCAAATTAATTGACTGTCCTTGGTTGGGGAAATTGTGTCCACTTGAATTGCACCTGGACTTGATTCTAACATTGGAACCTTTGAAATGTTTGATGGTTCACATCTCAGGAACTTTTTTGTAATTTCTAAATTTAACGGATTCGTGCCGAACCGATATGTCACCGACGAAGTAATCCTGAGTAAATCAGAAAGGAAAGTCGTGGATAATTTAACTACATGAGCCGGTCGACCTGACATGTTTTCGATCGATTTGATGGTATTCCCTATCTGTATTCCACATTTACCTCCAATTATTATGCTTGAATCTCTAACTTTACTGCTCTTTTTATCGTTAAAATATTCCAAAGCAACAACTTTGGAAAATTCCCCTTCAAATTTAGGTCTTGTTTCATTACTAAAACTGCGTGGTGTCCGTCGATCTAATGTTACTTGTGATGCTTTAGATGGTGGTTTGATACTGCTAATGTTGTTTTCACTTACTTGATTATCACTTCGCTCGACCAATGACATTTTAACGTCAACCTCCGCCTTGCGCATAGACGGTGGTTCGTTAAATGTCTCCACCCCCAAATTTTCGCACTCACGTTGGTTTCGACTTAATTTTTGAACTATCCGTGCATACTGCTTACGGGTTCGTTCATCTTTAAAAAGATTCCTCCGTGAGTTATTCGAGTGCGATGAGTTAAGGTTATGTGGGGTTTTCTCCAGATCTAATATAGCCTTAGAGTCATCCGAAATAATTTTCAAATAATGTAAGCGTCTTGCAGCGCCCTGCAATTTATCAGTTACTTTTATGAACTCTCCTAATTCCCACAAATCGCTTACAGTCAAAATCATTTCATCAATTATCTCCTGTAAAGGGAGTGTAGATCGGATGCGATCCAGTCTACCTTGAACGTGTAGCAACTTTGTTGACACAACTGGCAATTGCTCGTCCTCTGTAATAACTCCATTTGTTATTTGGCGAAACAGTTGTTTAACACCTTCCAGTTTGTGAAAACATGTCACTACCTCTTCTTTGAGTGATCTGATCGCAGCTTGATGTAGAACCAGATTATTCTGTTTAGGATTTAACCGTTCTTCCATCAATTCCTTCTTCAAATCGATGACTGCTTTATGATAAGACACGACGGGAATCTCTCGACATTCACATTCGATTAAGATTTCGTCGTTGTCTAGATATTCTACATTCATTTTAAAAAAATGGGACTTAACCTAAATCACAGGAACTGTATATTAAACTAAAAAAAATAATTTAAAATTGAATAAAAACAACTACAGAATTTTTGCTAACATCCCTAAGCAATTTTATCTTGAGCATATTATTTAAGATTTGTATTTCAATATTAAATGAAAACAACCACGGTTTAATTACCCTCATCATGAAGTAAAGGATTCTACCTTTTTGGGTCAAATAGGATAAGGAAAGGAAAATGTATTTTAAATTTTGATGAATCTATTTCATTATCTTCAATGTCGCAATGGGTTTCTTAACTCACTACGAGTGATCCTCATTACAGTAGTAAATATGAAAACAGAATTCATTTAGGATACCTAATTGATCATTACCATGTTCTTGCCCTCTTAATCGCAATTGGCAGTCTTACTCTATTAACAGAGGAGCTCAATTGCGCGAGTTGACAAGCGCATTGTAATGTAAGTGAACTGAAGTTAGCGAGGCCTTTTAAATGATTAAGCGCTCGAACAACAGCTACTATTTTTATCAGTTAGGAACGATAATTCGCCGACTATCGTTGAGAATTTTCATGACATATGATATAATTACAATTAGCCTATGTCCGACCTCGTGGTCGATGCTCGTTCACTAGCAGAAAACTGAGGTGAACAGCTAAGTGTAAAAATATTCTGAACGCGACTAAACTAAACTGGGTGGACTTGCAAACCTCATCCCGAAAGATGTAAGATAAAATTTGATTACGAAGTGGAGAAAAAAAAACGCAAAACCTAACTATATGTCAATTGTAGAAAATAATTATTTTTTATCAAATAATAAATTTATCTTACGGCTCGTGGTAATTTCTTACCTATAGCCATAAAGATTGAACTGAGGAAAAATTAAATTGTAGGGGCAGTTCCGCTTTATGAACCAGGATACGGAATAACACGTTTGATAGCCGGAGAAATAAGCAGCCCTTTATACCATCCGATAACTTTTCGGCAGGAAAGAGATATGCCCATTACCTCAGGGAAACGCGCCATTCACCCTTACTGGTAAAATAAAACAAAACTGTTGATTGTACACGGTGTCGAAAACCGTACAATCTGATAGTTAATATATGTATTCTGAAATTAAGCATCGTAAAAATGGCTCATGGAATTCCAGATGCTACCACGAATATCAGTTCATTCCCCGGAGTGCGGGTTGGGACAATGCCACAAATGAACTGATCAAACGAGGATCCAGCACTGGAACTCGACAATACGAATCTTTTTTCCGTGTGTGTGTGACCCAACAACGCATCTGGTCAGGCATGCCACTAAGGCATGACCGCAGCCACACTCACACCAAAAATGTTTCTCCACTTTTTCATGTTCAATTATAGAACACATGATTTAGATTGGTTGTATATAACTCCAGAAAAAAATGAAGCTCGTATAGAAACTTTAATAGATTTGGAACAGTTGTTTTGTCCCTGGTTTGGGCGCCACTTGAAACAGTGGTGCCTATATAAATATTTAAATTTTGGAACTGGTGTTGTGCTCCATTTTGGGCGCCACTTGAAACAGAATCGACTTCTACTTGCGTAGAAACAATTCTGATTCATAGAATTTTGCCGTCGTCCGATACGTACCCCATGCGGCGTCGGTTCCCGCAGCTCAAGCCGGCAGAGGGGAACGGTGTGGGTTTTGAGGTACTCAGACTACGGCCTAGATTACCGCATTTTTTGAATATGAAAAGGGGGAAAAGAGACAACATAATGCATGCCATCAAATTGTGGATATATGGAAGAGATATTGGGACCCGGACCCAATAGGTGTTGAAGTATGCTCCCCGATGTTTAAAGCTATTAAACCGTGATTGTTAAATTAATTTAGGGTAGCATTATCACCCAACAAAAAATTTTTAAACGTGATTTTTCTTATTTTGGCTTACGGCCCTAGTGGTTAGTAAATATTAAGATCCGCAAAACGTTGCTGGTAGAAGGGTGTGCAATGCCTGAGGCACTGTTGCTTAAGAACCACCCGTCCCTTTTTCCAGAGGGACAACCAACATACGCTCTGCGGATCGGTACCGCTTGGATTAGTATGACGAGTATGATTATGTTGTATACTTACCAAACAGCCGGGCTGCTACTGCTGATTTCCAAAAGTTCAAATATTTTCACCACAAACAATATAGAAAACACGAACGGGTTAACTGATACTCCAGATCAAACGCCACAAAATAAAATACCCTATACTTAGTTCACGACTTAAAATTTATTGATGACAATCTTTGTCAAATTTCACTGATTGATTTTAAATAAAATTTTCACAAAAACTACAGAAACACTCAAACTATAAACAGTCAAAATATAAATCCACGTTTGTTTCTTTTTAAACTGCACCACACGCTCGCCTCTTTAAAAACTCTACAATAAAAACTGACCACTAAAACTGGCCAAAACTAACAAAAAACTGACAAAAACTGACCCCTTACCAAAATTTTGGTACGGTATTTATACATATTACTTGGTTGAGGCGGGAGGGGAAAATTTTTAGTACAAAATGTACTACTTTCTCAACCAAATATAATAATTTCTGCCATATTGGCAAAATGTATAAATACCGCCCATTTAAAAAGTGTTATAAAATAATCACTTGGGGAGTTTATGTATGCCGTGAAAACTGCAACGTTTTAAATTCCTACTTAGGTCGTTCGATAACTTTTAAGTAGGAAAGTAGAACATTTGCTTTTATCGCGGACATAAACAACATATGGATACGTAGTCTAATTACAAAACATTTATTTGCAATTAGATCGTGTAAACAAGAAATATTTTTATGTTTGCTGTATTGCAACTTATACCAATTTTTAGGTATATGAATGCAACAACAAACACAGAGAATATTTGTAATTTCGGCATGACTAGATATTTGATGAATTTTAGTGAAGATGATCTCTTCAAGGTTATGGCGAAATTACTTCAAAAATTATTATTATAATTATATGAAAATTGTGTGGGTTGAGTTTTTTTTTTTTTTTTTTTTAGGATTGATAACGGAATAAATTCCGTTACAAATTAACCAACCTAACTTTGTAAATTGAGCAATTGTTGTTGATTGTTATAAAAAAATTACACCCGGTAAATGGACATCGGCAGAGTAATGTTCACCAAGAGGCAAGTCCATCGATGCTTTCATATAGAAGTGAGGTCATCCAACTGGTCTAGATTATCCCAATTTTGGATTATTATTGTTTCCCGTGATTGGTTGTCGCTTATTTTATTTACTACAAAGTTTCTATGCCTTAGTTATATTTTGATTTAAATCGAGGCTTGATCGATAGTCTAGCAGATTTTTGACTAAGTTTTTGTTATTGGTGCTGATGGCTGTAACCTGCAATTCTGCACTACATGTTTTTATTTGCAGTCTGTTTACTGTACTGGAAGTGATATACATGACTTCTGAGCGAGGATCGATAATGGCACGTTGATATTAGTCGTGTTTAGTCTTAGTTGATGTCTTTCCTAGTGTGGTTGGTACGCGAGTACGTACGTATCATTTGTTCTAATTTGTAATTAAATTCCTCTATCATTCACTGATCCGGAATTCTTTGTTATTGTTGTGATTTTTTCAATCTTTTTATACTATGTATTAGCTGGCGGTGCGATCCTTGGCCTTATTGACATTTGCCGAGTATTAGATTCTAATTTGGAACAATCTTCAAGCTTGATCATGAAACTATCTAGTGGTTAAATTTCTCTAGAATTTTCTAACGATATTTCGTATGACCTGAAAATATCGTGATTTAGATGTTTGGCCAATACGTAGATGACTATTGAATCCCATAAATTCATGTTGGTTCGTAGATGTTTGATTTCTTGTAGTCACTCTTTAATGGTGCCGTATAAAAATCTTATGGCTGATGCGGATTCATTATTTATAGGCGGTTGCGACATCAAGGTATGAATGTATTTCATTAGGTTTTCAATTGTCGTACCGTTATTTAGTTGTGTTCCACGCGGTTTCATAGTTTGCTTCTAAGGATTGTAGGTGATTTATCAGTTTAGCTACTTGAACTCCAAAATGGGTCTTCAAGTAATTGAGTTGGAAAACGTCATGAAATGCCATCCCTTTAATGTGTTCTCCACTAAAAGGGGGTGTATGTATTTTTGGCAACTTAGAAATATTTAGTTGTTGTTTTTTCATACTCTGACGCTTTCAGGCTTATGCTTTCGTGAAGAACTAGAATATTGTTCATCATTTTCTTCATGTGAGTTCCATCGTGCTGCTTCCACCATTCAGCTGAATGTTGTTGTTTGTTGTCGAGAAAATTCAGTTGCGAATGAAAAGAAAGTCCCAGGTTTGCCGTTTGGTCGTATTCCGGTGGAGATAATAAAATTCAACTAGTAACGGTTAAAACCTCTAAGTCTGTTATTTAGCGACCGATTAACAAAATTAATATATTACCAATTGAATTAGACTGTGAAAATAAATTTATAATTGCTCGGTTATTAGTTTATTATCTTAAATGAATTTGTATTTCTGCTCTGTTACCAGAAATCTACTACCACTTTGTTTAACATGAAATGATAAAACTGATGACGTCTATTTGAAAAAAATGTACAAATATTTGATTAACTTCCCTAAACTAACAGCAACGACGGCAGCAAAATCTTATCGAAGCGGTAATAATACGAAAATAATTAACTTTTAATTAAAGTTGGACAATGTAACACCCACTTGCGAATGAGATGATGATGGCATCGTCACGATGACGATGATTACCAAATCTATATACAAAATCAATTATGTGAGCTGAACGATGATTGTTTTTCTCTTATACAAAACTTATTACACTGTTGAAGAAGTTTTTTACGACTCAACACTACCTGGAGTGTGAATACACGTACAAAGACGAAATTCGAATTTATTATTACGTTCCACGAAATTTAATGTAATTTGTACTCGATACTCGCCCACTTATCTTCTACATTTTGTTATCAAACTATATTTGCTTTGTTTTTTGTATGCTGAAGGATTATAACTTAATATTTTGTGACATGCTTTGCGTGTGTTTGGAGAGATAGCGTTAAGATTTTTTAAATTGATATTTTCTTATTACCATGGACAGGGATGTATTTCTTGGGAATGGATTGGTACGGTTTAAGAATTATTAGTAATATTATAGTTCAAAAATTTTGGAGGCACTTAATATGTCGAGGCAGAATTGGTATTTATCGTTTATTACAAAATAGCGATGCATGAGAGTGTCGCAGGCCAAGTCCGCTAAATAGCCTCATGGATAGATTTAAGCGAACAATATAAGGTGTATTTGTCAATGAATCCTATTCGATCAGTAGGGTTAAACTCCAAAAACACGTATACAATTCTTAATAGAATAACATCAAGTTCGACCATAATTTGTTTTGAATGTTAATTGGAAAACAAGGTTGGGAAATCTTGTCTTTTAAAATCGATATTTTGAAATCCGGAAATTTGATTTTCGGGATTTTGAAATCCAGGAGTTCGAGGATAAATAGCTGTCTTATACTCATCGTGGTAATCAAATGTGGTATTCCCGATGTATACGATATTCGTTTAAAAAAAACTGAAATTTATTTTCTGAAATATTTCAAAATAGCTAGCTTGATTCCGCCAGGCCAAAACCTGCAGAAAATAATGATTTTTTCGGATTTTTTGGCGCAATCTGGGTCAAATTCCAACTGCTCCAGAGCAAAATCAACGAATATATGGCTTTTTCTATGGTCGTTTACCTTAAGTTCCTGAGTCAGTTCCATTTTATACAGATCCCGATGCAAAATTTGCCAATTCAAGTAGCAGAAAGATCAAGTTTTTTTGAACGACGAGAAATTGCCTGCCTCGGGTTTACCCGAACATTCTCAAACACGGCGGCGATATTTTCAGCACACCTTGCCTTTCAGCCAGGTGTTAATGGAACATCTCCTTCAACATTATCTTGCAATGCAATACTGTTGGGGTGATTACCTACCATTTGACACCAGCATCGGCTATGTATTGTTGAGTGTGAATGTTGTTCCACTCACAAAGTTAATTTTGGAGTTGTGCAGTAGCCACATCGGCCAACAAATCTAAGAAACTCATCTAAAAATGCTCGCGTTGACAAATCTTCGGCGACCTCACCTCACCACCTCTTCGATCCCCCATAACTCACGCAGTAATCGAGTCGTTATTCATTCACGCGTTCCAGCTGTTCATTCCAACACCCAACATCATTCGACGTCACTAGTGTTGATCATGGGATTGAACGCATATTTGGTATAGGATATGACCCGCTGGTTAGTATTGTTCCTTACAGTATATCATGGGCAGCTTGCTTGTTGATGCGCCAAGTGCCAATTTAATTTTATCAGGTTCTGACGTGAAAGGTGGTTGGCGTCGACTATCCGCCGAGCCCGATGATTATGACCCAAAGTTAAACATTTGAAATACAAACTGAGGTTTTTTACTACATCCCAGCCCTGAATGATACTAACGTTATGGAAGATTTGGCATACGTAGGTACGATGTGAAGCTGAACAGCGCGTGGTAATCGCTAATGTCACTTCTTCATTTGAAGAGCCTCATTGTGGTGATTTTGCTGCAGCCCCATTCACGCGTATCGGTCGTTGGGGTGATATGTGATACTGATGACATGTTCAACACCCGTCTCTCGATGAAAATCACCATCTCCTCATCTCAAATAGTTATTGCTCATTGATTTTCTATGGTCTTCGGGAGGTTTCTCAAATGGGTAGTATAAATGATCGCATCCCATTTATGAGTTGTAACTTCATGCCGGATCACGGAATCTTGCACAAACCATTTATGGTCAGGTGCATAATCGGGCAAATTCTGTAAGCGATTTACGTGCGTGCGCCTATAGTTTCCTATGTTCAGACTGTCAATCCGGCAAATAAATTACCTACGATATTTCATATTATGTACGGAGGGTTTGAAATTTCTTCAGACGCATATTTTAAAATTACAATCGTTGATGACAAGAAAACTGGATAAATTGAGCTGAAGTTCTTCAATATCCAAAAACCACAACAACGATGAGAGTTCACAACCTGTGGATTGTCCTTAGCATCTTTGAAAGAAAGGTATACCATAAACCCTATTGATTAGTTAATTTCGGCTAGGGTATTTCAAAACAATGTAAAATAATTTTGCTTTCGACTGACATAGTCGACAGACTATCTATAGATTATCAATATTTTATTTTGTATTAGCAACTTTTGGCTACATTTAATGGGTCTTGTGATCGCTTTTTTTTTTTTTTTGGTATAGGCCAATATAAAAATAATAATAATTTGCGGAACTATACAACATGATTTACGAAAAGAATCAGGGGTGGCACCATCGCTTTGAATCGACTCGACCTTGTTGGAAATTTGCTCGACTCTCGAGCCGAGCCAACAAAGTTAAAAATGTGTGATCTCAAACGGCGGAACAATACCAACTGCATTACAACAACAATAATTTACAACAACAATGTGCATTATACATGACACATTTTTATTTAGTGTAATACCCTTGACAGACTAGGGTTAGCTAAACGCGTTTAGCTAAACTAGTTTAGTTAATCTACCACAAAACAAATTAGGTTGACACACTATGAGGCTTAGCAAACCCTGTTTCAATAATAAAATACGGTAGCGCTATGTTTGTCCGGAATCGGTATTAAACAAATGTATTTGACAGAACTATTCAGAACAACGATATTACAAGAAAACCATACAGCTTTTATGATGGATTTTTTTGGTTATATGTACATAGATTTATATTAAATCAAAATTATTTAATTTAAAAAAAATTAAATTTTTAATTTTAAATTGGACCAATTTGAAAATAGCTATCATGAATTCCACTCGATTGTTTTTAAAATAAAAACGCAGCTTTTATTTGTCGTGGTATTATAATACGCACTCTACGGTAAGGGGAATGCACAAATGTGTATGTTGGTCCATATCACATACAAAAATTAATTTTTGACATGATTCGTTTTCGTTACCCTCACAATTGCGATAGCAGGTAGGAAAATGGATATCCCTTTCGAGTTCAAAAAACAATTTTTTTTTGGTTCAGTTTAAGTTCACCATACACAAATGTGTATGTAAATTATAACAGGTTGTAATGTCTTCCGTATTTTATCGGATCTTAGTTAAATCGGATTTCTTTTTGAAAAAAGCATAATAATTTGTTAACAAATTAATTATATAACATATAATTTATTTGTTCTTGATAACATATTAATTATTTTATCATTATTATAGTTACTGTTATTTTTCGGTCGAAAACAAAATTAAGTGGTTTACACAAATGTGTACATTGATCTTCAATTACCACCTAATTCTATGTTTGACATCTTCGTTTGAAGTAATCGAAATTTACATACACTATTTTGTATGCGGGTTAGGAAAGGGATACACAATGCAAATTTTGATTACGAAAAACGAAAGACCAGTATACACATTTGTGCATACCGTTTAATTTTGTTTTGTTCAGAAAAATAACACTAACTATGATAATAATAAAATAATTAATGTTATCAAAAACAAATATTTAGTATTTTATATAATTTATGTGTTATCAAATTATTATGCTCTTTTTTAAGAATTCACATTTAACTAAGATCCGTTGAAATACGGAAGACATTACAACCTGTCATTATTAAATACACATTTGTTTATGTTGAACTTAAATTGAAACAAAAAAAAATTTTTTTGAACTCGAAAGGAATAATGTTACGGTGACACCTAGATTAGAATAGAATAAGTTAATTTCATTAATTGTTCAATTACGTGTATAATTTATACTCAACATTTAGGCGTATTTCTATACTAACATATTTGCTGCGCATTTAGGATTATTCTAGAAACAAATATTTTGGTATATAAGGGCGCGCGTTGACGTGGAATGCTGAGTATTATTTTAAACGTGATACAGTGAAGGTTAAATAAAAGGATTATTAAAGTGATTATTAAAGCGATTATTAAAGTGATAATTAAAAAGTGTGTTATAATTATAATAATTAATTGTGAAAATTGTGTTGTATAATAAATTGTGTTGTGTAAACCAAAATTGTGTGAGTTAAAATTAGAAGCAGCGTATTTATTCACAATCCAGTGATTCGAACCTTGAATGACAAGGCAAAATCGTAACAATTGGTGACAGCGGTGGGATTGTGAATAATAAGGAAAATGATTCTCTACGAATTAAAGCTTGCGCAATTAAAGGAGCAACTGAAGCAGCGAGGTTTGGCTAGTGAAGGCACAAAAGCAAGTTTGGTGGAGCGACTACGTGAGGCCATGGAGAAGGACGGTTTAAATCCAGATGTGTATGATTTCGAGGAGGACAACACGGATGAGATCAGTGTGGACAAGAAAGAAAAGGAAGAACAAACGATGGTCGGAACAACACAAAACACATCCGGAAGTTTCGATTTATCGCAGTTGATGGCTGCTATGAATCAAATGATGGGACAACAGTTAGAGCTACAAGGGGCGGACATTAAACATCAAATGAAACAGCAGATGTTACAAGTGGAGCAACAAGGGGCGGACATTAAACAGAAGATGGTACAAATGGAGCAACAAGGGGCTGACATTAAACAGAAGATGGTACAAATGGAGCAACAAGGAGCGGACATTAAAAACCAAATAGAAGTTGGTCAAAAGAAAATGGACGAGAAGTTTCTGGAGTTATCTTCTACACTACACGGTAAAGTGGAAAAACTGCAAACAGAAGTACACGCAGAGATTCAAAATGTTAAAGGAGAGGTTCAACGTCTCGAGAAGGAGCTCCAAGATGTTAAAGTGAATGGAACGACACATCAAGCGATTCAGACGGTTAACGCAGTTAAGATAAAACCACCAACATTTGATGGAACAACATCCTTCAGCATTTTTAAGTTCCAATTCGAAACGGCGATTAAGCAAAATCAGTGGACTGAAGAACAATGTGTTGCAGCGTTAATTGTGGCTCTTAAAGGCGAAGCGGCAGAAACATTACAAATCATTCCCGAGCAGGAACGGAACGTTTACATGGGAATTATGAAGGCGTTAGATCGAAAATACGGAAGCGACCACAAACGAGAAATCTATCGCATGGAATTGAAGAGTCGATACCAAAGAGCAGGAGAATCGCTACAGGAATTTTCATCGGCAATTGAGCGGCTCGCGCATTTAGTACATTCAAATATGTCGGCCGAATACATGGAGCGAATTAAAATGGATGCATTCATTGACGGTATTCGAGATCCTGAGACGCGCAGAGCGGTGATGTTGTCACCTAAGGCAACTTTCACGGAAACCATCGCTTGTGCGTTAACAAACGAAACTGCGCAAACCATCATCAAACCAGCAATGAAAATTCGCCGACTGGAGATTGATTCCAGAATGGACACCGAGCGGGCTACGCCAAGGTTCAGATATGGAAGTAGCAGGATTAAATGCTGGGTATGTAATAGAATGGGTCACATTTCACGGGACTGTTGGGAGATTAAGAAGAAACGAGGAAGATCGCCATCTCCTATCAAGCGTAGACCAAACGAACAGCAGAGAGAGACCAGAAAGGAGGTTCGGACGACATTGGAGTCGTTAAAAAGAGAGAGCTTGAAGGAGCAAACGCTGACTCCCACAATCGATTGCCCCATGACATCCATCCAAGTTTCGAGATTAAAAGGAAGCGGTGAGAGCTTGACAAAAGAAGTCGATATTGAACATCGGAAGGGAAGTGCACATAAAAATGCCGACGCGTTATTAAGAAGACCATGTCCCGCGGAATGCAAGAATTGTGGGAATGTGGAGGTCAAGGAAAACATCGTCGATATTCGGCTCATGCAAGCGCTACCTGACGAGCAATGGACTGATGAAATGATCAGGAAGGAGCAATTACGGGATGCTGATCTGTCATTCATCATGGAATGTAAGGAAAAGGATCGCCGGCCCACGTGGAGTGAGATAGCCGACAAAACTCCCATTGTAAAAAGTTATTGGGCTCAATGGGATAGCCTTCACATAGAAAATGGTTGTTTAAAACGAAAGTGGGAAAGCACGGATGGTAAAATAAAACAATTGTTGGTAGTGGTGCCAAAAGATCGGATAGCGGAAATCCTCAAGGAATATCATGGAGGAGCAAGTGGAGGTCACCTAGGGATTAATAAAACATTGGCCAAAATCCGACAACGTTTCTACTGGTCCGGATGTAGACAGTCAGTAGTAGAGTGGTGTCGAAGATGTGACCAATGTGCGGCAGTAAAGGGACCAGCACGAAAAAGCCGTGGAACCATGAAACAATATAATGTCGGGGCACCATTTGAGAGAATTGCAATGGATGTGGCGGGGCCATTTCCGACCACCGAGAGCGGCAATAAATATGTGCTAGTAATAATGGATTATTTTAGCAAATGGCCGGAAGTGTACCCCATACCCAATCAGGAGACAACAACAATAGCTGATGCCGTCGTTAACAATTGGATTAGCAGATTCGGTGTACCTATGGAAATTCACACGGATCAAGGAAGGAATTTCGAATCGGTGGTATTTCAGGAGATATGTCAGATGCTTGGAATCAATAAAACAAGAACGACGCCTTTACACCCACAATCGGACGGTATGGTGGAAAGATTCAATGGTACATTGGAGGAATATCTAGCAAAAGCTGTGGAAAGGAACCAACGCAACTGGGATCGACATATACCAATGTTCCTGATGGCCTACCGATCAGCGGTACATGACACAACAGGAGTGACACCAGCTAAAACCATATTTGGGAACAATCTGCGATTACCAGGAGATTTAAAATTTGGGGCTGTTCCATCAGCAGCTCTATGCGGACAGGATTACGTCGACCGAATGAAAGAGGAACTTAATGAAATACATCAATTTGTACGGGAGAAAATTCGAATATCAAGTGATCGAATGAAAGCTCGATATGACATACGAGCAAATAATCAAGGCTTCGAGGAAGGGCAATTGGTATGGCTTCACAACCCGCAACGGCACAAGGGATTATCACCGAAGTTGCAACCCACATGGGAAGGACCTTACACTGCCATTAAAAAGTTGAACGACGTGGTTTATCGCATACAGAAAGGACGGAAAGGTAAACCAAAGGTGGTGCATTTAGAGCGTTTGGCGCTCTACAGAGGAGGTGATCTGGATCCTGTTCGGGACGAACAGGCTTAGGTGGGGGGTAGTGTTACGGTGACACCTAGATTAGAATAGAATAAGTTAATTTCATTAATTGTTCAATTACGTGTATAATTTATACTCAACATTTAGGCGTATTTCTATACTAACATATTTGCTGCGCATTTAGGATTATTCTAGAAACAAATATTTTGGTATATAAGGGCGCGCGTTGACGTGGAATGCTGAGTATTATTTTAAACGTGATACAGTGAAGGTTAAATAAAAGGATTATTAAAGTGATTATTAAAGCGATTATTAAAGTGATAATTAAAAAGTGTGTTATAATTATAATAATTAATTGTGAAAATTGTGTTGTATAATAAATTGTGTTGTGTAAACCAAAATTGTGTGAGTTAAAATTAGAAGCAGCGTATTTATTCACAATCCAGTGATTCGAACCTTGAATGACAAGGCAAAATCGTAACAATAACTCAAAAAGTAAGCGGCATCTATTATTGTATCACAGCACTAAATGACATTGTCCTATTTATAAATTTTAACCTTCATTGTTAGATGGCGCTCTCGCTAAACCCATTTTTATGCGATAAACTTCAAAATATTGAGAGATTAGTGCACTAAACCGGTTTAGTTACTAAACCTAAAACAAAACCCGTTTAGCTAATCTCGAAGTTGACACATTAAGAGATAAACTCGAAAAAATGATTAAACGCGTTTAGCTAATCGCTAGTCTGTCAAGGGTATAAGGCAACGTGTAATCTATGGACATTATCGTTGACAGTAAAAAACAACTGTCACAGAAGGCGTAATGTATGTGCCTGAATTATGAACGAACTTACTTTCTGTGGGGCAGATGGCTAAGAATGGTAAAGTGGTAGTTTTCGATGACCGCCAGTGCAGAATTTTTGACAAGCGTAATCAGCTAATTGCGACAGCAACTCTAGAAAAGGATATGTGCAAAATCGATTTGGATAAAAGTGCTTGTTGTTCATTCGGGTTTGTTGTCAAGGACAATTTTGAATTGTGGCATCGCCGACTTGGACATATGAGCGTCTTGGACATAAGAGTTGCAAAAATCGTTGGGAATGGACATTGTTGAACCAAGTGCAAGCAGCCAAAATCATAATAGCAAAAACCGACCTCACATCGAATCGTAAATAAGAATTGGTTCATGCAAATTTGTGCGGACCCATGGAAGATAAATCGATTAATGGATCGCGTTATTTGTTCTCCTTGTTTTTACGATTATTCACACAAGACGTTCGTTTACTTCTTAAAATCCAAAGATGAAGAAGGGTCGGTTTCCAAAAAATTTAAAGCATTTGTCGAAAATCAGTGTGGAGAAAAACTAAAAGTGTTGCGGACAGACAACGGTGGAAAGTTTTGTAACAAAGAATTCCTAAGTTTTTTTCAGAGTTCGGGGAATCAGCTTCAGACGACAATTCCATATAACCCACAGAAAAAACGAGGTGTCTTCTGATTGGTTCTGGGTTTTCGAAACGTTTTTGGGCCGAAGCGGTGAATACGGCTGTATATTTAATCAACCGATCACCGACAAAGGTGTTATCAGGACGAATACCAGAGACGGTTTGGACTGAAAGACCAAAACAAAATCGAAAAAAGCTCGATCCAACAGCACAACACTGCAGAATGGTTGGCTATTGTGAAAATCAAAAAGGGTATCGTATGAGCAATCAATACCAATACAGATTACAGTAAACTGTATTGGTATGGGTACAATCCAACAAATGACGAGGTTTTCTCAGACCGTCTTTGTATTTTTGATGAGTCTTGCGAATATTTAAACAACGAGGTTGGTGTCCAATAACTTCCAAATGTCAAATAACGAACAATCAGTGGTTAGGGACGTCAACTCCGGTTGCGTCTGATTCATCGGAGATTCATTTGGAACCTATTTCTTTACCGTTGTCAAATGAAGTAGGAGATAATGACAGCTCAGTGACGAAACGATTGTTGACGCACAAGACAATGGTTCTGATAGCGATTATTGTCCAGATATTGCAAAAAAGTTAATGATAATGGAAATCGGCGTTCAAAAAAGACACCGAAATTAAACAGAAAAAATGATTTCGTTTATTTGTCAATTGAGTTATCGACGAATGATCCGCTTAGTGTTGAAGAAGCATTGAGCTGCGCAGTGATAGTAATTTGTGGCGACAAGCTATAGAAGATGAATATGAAGCGATTTTGGCAAACGAAACATGGACTCTGTGTAATCTACCGAGTAACAGCGATCAAGTCAAAATGTTCAGTTCATTTACAAAGCACGGCTCGTTGTAAAGGGTTGTTCCCAGTGTGAAGGTCTGAATTATTAGGAAACATATGCACCAGTAGTGAAGTATAACTCAACTCGATATCTGTTGGCACTAGCTCTTCAATACGATATGAATGTTGAGCAGATGGATGCAGTGTCTGCGTTCCTTCAAATTGAATTGAGGTCAACTGTGTATATGTTGCAACCAGAAAGAATCACGGATGGAACAGGAAAAGTTTGTAAATTAAACAAGGCACTTTATGGATTAAAACAAGTCGGCCGTGCCTGGAACCAAAAGTTGGAGAAGGCGTTGGTAGAACAGCATGACACGATCTAAAACTGATAGATGTATCTCTTATAAAATCGACGGAAATTCCAAGTTGTGTGTTGCGGTATACGTCGATGATTTTTTGATTTTAAGTACCAACAAAGCACGGAGCACGGGTTTGAAAAACGAACTGTCCAAACGTTTTCAAATGAAAGATATAGGAGAAGCTCAAAGCTACAGGAATACATTACCAAAATTTTGGAAAAATTCAACATGTCTCAATCTAACCCTGTTGCGACACCAATCGACATAAACGTTAAGCTAGACAAAAGTATGTCACCAACCAGCAAAGCCGAAATTAGGGACATGCAGAAAATACCATTTCAAGAAGCGATAAGCTGCCTTCTGTATGTAGCACAGGGTACGCGACTTGATATTGTGTACGCAGTAAATGTGTTGAGTCGTTTTTCAAATAATTCCGGAAAGCAGCATTGGGTTGAAGTGAAACGGATCTTCCGTTACTTGAAAGGCATAGTAGGTGCGAAGCTGGAATATCGGAGATCGGAATTAGAAAATATTACTGGTTTTAGTGATGCAGACTGGGAGCGTGATCTTGATGAAAGAAAATCCACCACTGTTTGTTTTTCTCAAATGCGGTGGAGCAATAACATGGTCGTCACGCAAGCAACAAACCGTTGCACTTTCCTCAACTGAAGCCGAATATCTAGCTGCCTCGGCTGCCTGTCAAGAAGCATTATCGATAGAGATATAGAATCTCTCGAAGACAGATGCTTACCATCCTCGTACGAAACATATCGATGTCAGGCATCATTTTGTGAAAGAAAAAGTAGAAGCATCTGTTATCACAGTAAATCCAATCGGGATAATTCAGATGATTGCTGATGCATTAACAAAGGGACTTTCCAACATGTTGACTTATAGTGTTTTTATTTCCACACACCAAAATTCTGTTTTCAACAATTTCTACAATGACAGTTGTTACAATATTGAACATTGTAAATCTCGTGAAGGCACTCCTGACCAAACGTTGTTCAACAAACCATTTAACGCCAACTACGCATCCATTAATAAAAACAACCGACTAGTGGCATCAACCGAAGAATGATTAGTAGTTCACGGTGTGGGTAACTGCAGCAGGGAAACTTTCGAATTTCAAAATGAAACTTGGCATACCGATTAAGCCCAATTTGTGCTAATTAGTGCTCACGGGAATAAATTAGTGCTAGCCCAGGAGCCGAAAAAATGAGAAAAGAAAATTTAAATTTCGCCTGAAAGACGAAAAAAATAAAACCCAATTTCAAGAAAAAACCACAAATATTTTAAGCCTAATTTTAAAACTTCACAAAAGCGGCTCCACCGACGAAATTTATGCTTATCTTATAAATATGATTTTTATAAATTTTCATTAATAAAATGAGGAAAACAAGCTAGCCCCTAAAAGATACTATATTGAACATACAAAATACAAATGTATACCGTTCAATAATATTTTTGTTGAACATCAAATTAAAAAATGAAATAACTTATTATAAAATCACAGAATTAGCATTTCAGATAGCATATTCCTGTCACACATGTTCATTGCCGTTCGAAAAATATAGAGGCCGAACTTGTGCTAATAAAGATTGGCCCAATTCCGTTGAACAACAAAGACCGTTGATTGAACAGTTTTCTAACAAAAAATGTTCTACAAACCAATGAAGTTGGCACTTCTGATTGCATATTCCTTTCAGGTATGTTCATTGCCATCCAAAAAATATAGTGGCTGAATTTGTGCTAATACAGATTTGGCCCAATTCCAATGAACAACAAAGACCGATGAATGAACAACTTCAACGTTCATTCATAATTCTTTGTTGTTCAACGGAATTTGGCCAATTCTGGATTAGCACAAATTCAGCCACTATATTTTTCGGATGGCAATATACTTACGAGATGCGAATTTGCAATCAGAAGTGCCAACATCATTGGATTCTAGAACACTTTTTGTCAGAAAATCGCTCATTCAACGGTCTTTGTTGCTCAACGGAATTAGGCCAATTCTTTATTAGCACAAGTTCGGCCTCTATATTTTTCGGACGGCAATGACATGCGTGACAGGAATATGCTGTCTGAAATGCTTATTCTTTGATTTTATAATAAGTTATTTCATTTTTTAATTTGATGTTCAACAAAAATATTATTGAACGGTATACCTACAACTGTATTTTGTATGTTCAATATAGTATCTTTTAGGGGCTAGTTTGTTTTTCCCCATGTTATTAATGAAAATTTATAAAAATCATATTTATATGATAAGCATAAATTTCGTCGGTGGAGCTGCTTTTGTGAAGTTTTAAAATTAGGCTTAAAATATTTCTGGTTTTTTCTAGAAATTGGGTTTTATTTTTTTCGGATCCTGGACTAGCACTAATTTTTCCCCGTGAGCACTAATTAGCACAAATTGGGCTTAATCGGTATGCCAAATTTCATTTTGAAATTCGAAAGTTTCCCTGCTGCAGTTACCCACACTAGTTCACGATATACTGATTGTTGAGACTACAGTTTGAATATTTAAGATGATTTTGTTAAGATTTGGCACCTTTCAGCAAAAATAATGTAATCGGTGATTCCTACTTACAGTGCTACGTAGTTTGCACTTAAAAGATTTAAAATAGACAGTTTGTTCATTTGGTTTTAATGGTAATAAAATCAGATCGCGCGAAAAACGCCAATCAAAAACAATTGTGCATGCATTGAGAAAAATCGCAAAACAAAAATAATCAATAAAGGCGGTATCACACTACCACTAATAATTGATGCGTGTCAAGAATCAATCAGTAATAAACATTTTAATGTTGCTAAATAAAACTGTTTCCTTATTAAAATCGCATAATTAAATTTAATACATTTATTTATAGCGCGGGGGGAGTTACATTTTTATATCCTAATTTGATTTTCTCAATAAAATATTAGTTTTTATTGTTTTCTCCGCATGCCAAACGTTTATATAGGCAGAGCAAAGTCAATTAAAAGCAAAACCATAAATTGAAATCTTATTCAATTTCAAATTAATAAAATTTTTTCGAATTCTTATTTTTATTATTCTTGTATTTCTAGATAGAAAAAAAAAGAAAAACAGATAAAGATCGTTAGGGCGGATACGATTTGGTACGAGATAGGTGTTTCCATAAAAAATTTATGTTTTTCACCATAAAATGGTTTTTATCCGCACAGCTTTTCTTATTATATTGAAATGTTCCTATTGAATATAAAAAGCTTTTATTCAGTACATAAAGCTCTGTGTATATACACACACATACTCTTCTTACTAAATATTTCCGAGCACAATTATTAGGATTATAGAATGCGAAATTGTTCCGGATAATAAACTAAGTACACAAAGATAAGCTTATGTACAGAGCAATAATCTATTTGTGTATTTGATTAGACAAAAGCTCCATAAAAAAACCTAATCTTTGTTCTGTTTTTAAGCATTAAACAATGTTAAAAATATTCAAAACATTAATTTATATTAGGCGATTAGATAAATGGTTAAAAATTTAATGTTTTGGAAATACGAATTAGGAATTAGGATTAGACGTATAAATTTAGTTTTTTTTTGGTTTGGTTTTAAGATTTTCTACTTCGATAAAGAACGACTAGAAAAGCACAGACGAAATTATGTTTTTTGTAAATAAGTTTTTCAAGAAAATACGTTTATCATAATTGTGGTTTTATACCATAAAAAAGGAGCAGGATAATAAATTGCTGAATAAAACTTTGTGAAAATACGATGGGCAAGCAAGAACCCAATTTGATAAAATCGGTTATTTTCTAGCCTCCAGCTGTGCCATTAAAATTTAGATGCTGTCATAAATATTATTTATATTTTTAGGTGTCGACTAAGATTACGAATTAAGTCTAGAATTTAAATTGTCTCGCCGACTAAATATACTCGCGTGCCAAGAGCGAACAAGTCTTATAATGAAATTGAAAATAAGCTTTAAATTTGAATTAAATAAAAAAATAAAGTCTGAAAATAACGTATATTGAATGACGAAAAGACGTGTAAGAAAATATTTTGAAAAACTGATGACGAAAAGCAGATCTACCCACACCTTTTTTTAATGAAAACTAAATATTTGTATATAACACACAAACTAATTTTTAGGTTTAAGAGCGAAATTGATAATTTATTACGTCGGTGAAGAATTTCCTAAAACTTTCCTAAATATAAAATCGTTTGATAGTATTAGTGAATCTTTCAATTATTGCTTATAATATAGCATTCAACAAAATAATTGAATATAATGATTAAAAAAATTGCTAGCGATAATTATTGCTAACCGAGAGCTTTATTTAATTGAATTGATCAGAACTCATGATTTGATGCCTCCACAAACTATTTTAGGATTCGACGGCATCAATAATCGAATAATTGTTCAGTTTAAGATATGCAAAATGTTTCAAAAAATCAATTGGGGGTTAGGGGCACGATTTCCTTAAAACTTCATAAATAAATTGTACATACTAATTAAATCGATTTGCATTCATAATTATTTTTGCTCTAACAATATTCAGATCATGTTTGGTCCATTCGAGATGCACAGACAGTTTGAGGAAATTCTCTTTGCAATAACAGGGTCAAATATGTCAAAAACCACCCCTTGTCATATGCTGAATGGAAAATTTCAAGATTTCTCTTCCAGAAACCACTTTATGGTCTTGGCCATGAATGACACTAATATGCTTAGATGATGAAAATTTTTGGAAAATACACGGATACGATCCACCAATACACGGATACGATCCACCGTTGGATACGATCCACCAATGAGCACTGTTTGTCAACATTGCAATGCTTCGAGATTTTGACACGAACGGTTAAATTACCACAATTGACACCGCCACCAAATCCACTGGTATCATTGCTTTCTGGCCAAGACCATCGGTCGAAGTACTTGTTGCAGAATAAACAAAAGTACAACAGTTCATTCGAAATGACATCATTCAGGACGAATATTATTGAAGCACGAGGTGTTAACCCAACTTTTAGGGTAAATCATTTTTCGATTATAGCACACAAACACATCACACAAACCCACATCAACAATTCACAACGTTTCACCGCCAAGTGCACTAGGAAATAATGTGGTCCTCCAAGACTCATAGATTAAGAATTTTTCTTCAATTTTACCGATTCAAAGACAAATTAACCATCGTGAAGGAGCATTGTTCTACCAGAGAATGCTGATCGCAAATTTATTCAGATTTATTTCCTTTGAAATTCTGATGATGAAATCAATCAGCGTGTTGACATCAGTCGAGCGTTAAAGTGCGACATTATTACACAACTGCAACAACTCTTACATCAACACATTCAATTGGTCCAATTGTTTAAAACTGCACGCTGATTTTCGCCAGACGCTGCCAGTCATTCCAAGATCAACAGCTAATTTATGATCTACAGATCTAATTTATGGAGGTACGTGAAAATTCTAAAATTAACAACGAATATGCGCGAGTCGCGTTACAAAGTAACGAATGTACGTGTTTTCAAAGCAATTATTAGACGTTGGAAGTAGAAGAATTCTGTTTAACATTTCGACTGGTTTCATTTCATTACCACCTAATTTTTATCCATTCACAACCTCTAAAGAAGAATTGATCAGGAAAGTGTTCCCGAATATTGGTGCGAATCACGAAAACCATGTTTAGTTCAGCGAACGAGCCATTTTGGCAGCGAAAAATAAGGGCGTAGACGAATAGAATATAAAAATTGTTATTGCCAAGAGAATTTCCTCAAACTGAGTATGCGTCTTGAATGAACCAAACATGCTCTAAAAAAATTAGACTCATTCATGGCCAAGACCTTACAGTGGTTTCTCGAACGGATATATTGAAATTTTTCCGTTCAACTTATGACTAGGGGTGGTTTTTGACCATTTGACTGACCCTGTTATTGCCAAGAGAATTTCTTTCAAATGTATATGTACTCGAATCGAAGTATTGATCGCGCTCAAGTGGATAAATAATCGTTTATAGGTATGGTTGTGATATTTAACCTCGTCTTTGCATCAAAAATAATAATCAGTTATAGTTTTGACTGTAAAGCAGATCTCATTGTAGTCACGATTCCGTTACCCGATAAACCACTTTGCGCAATTCTCCAGAAAATAGTTGTAGTGGTTTTCGAAACTCAAATACAAACATAAAAATAATGATTTTGTTTGGTGCTTATATTAATAATATCTTAGATATGTATAAAATAGATTAATAAAATAGAATATATAGAGAAGAAAAATTGCGTTGACATGTTTTTATTGATCAATATTGAATCAATTATTTGATCACGTTGATCTATTTTCGTATACCATATTCACTAATAATTAGACATATTTTCGGATTTAGTAAAAAATTCACATTACTCGCGATTTGCAACAAAGTAGCTGACATCTGGTGAACAAAATGTGAATCATAGTTTGCTATGAAGCAAGGGGGATTAAATTGCATAACAATGGATTTGACAATTCTCGTCGCCCTTGTAGACGTAGAAACCAACGCTATCTACATTCGATGAAAATCGCCAATAGGCTTGTGAAATATTTCCTAAACTATTCCCAATTTTTTGTTTTTGTTTTTAGGATAGATTTAGGAAAATGTTCACGCGCATAATTTATTGAGGAACTTTGCCAATATTCTACAGTTGTTGCTTCACAAGTCTCAGTTGCGGCTGGCATGGATGAAAATTGTAATACTCTAACATTATTGAAAATCCGATACAAACAGATCCACAATATATTCATCAATTATTTGATACCTTACACAGCTAATAGACAATAGCCTGTGTTCTGTGTTAACGGAGAAGTCTCAATAAATTTCAACGGTACACGGAAAAAAAAATTACTGATTTATTTCCTATATATTTATGGAAATCAAATTATAATACCCTATACTATATTTTTTGTAAAATATAATATGTACATAGGTAACTTTCCACTTTTCATAGTGGTGTATGCTATATGGAAATCACTACTATAATGTAAACTAATTTATTATATCATATAGGGATATTTCCTATAATGGAACAGATTTCCATTTCTTCAAATACAATATCTTATAGGAATTATTCCTATAAGATACAAATCCATTCGTTTTATAGAATTCTATTTATTTGAGCACAAATAAATTATACACCTCTCCGTGAGAAGGAATGGTGGTGTTCAACATAGGAAGCACTACTATACATAAAGTATGGTTTACCACACAATATAGCTAATATAATAAAATTAAACAGTTATTTGCTGTGTTTTTTTATTAGCGCCCGATAGCTGTATCCGGAGCAGCCAATTTTCTATTTATATTTAGCGCGCTATTATTGCATATAATTAAATTATTTGACTCTAAACTAAGATTTTTCATTCATCTTTTTAGTTAAAAATCGATAAAAAAATATCTTGCTCTACCTATTTATCGGGAGCCGCTATCGGGAGCGCTATTCATTTCAATGGGAAATTTGAAAAGGCTTTTATTTTGTAAACCCCTGTAACCATTAGAAACTAAATCTTACTATAAAAATTTAAAATGCGCAAGATGAATTCTTGTTTATAACGTCATGTAAAAATAAATGTCAATTAGTATATTTCAGGTGATAAATGTTTGTTTTATTGATGAATTTAGTTGTAATTTTTATAGTACAGCGACACCAGTGAATAATAGCTGCAGTTTCAATAGAAAATTGCCATTTGGCTCCGGATAGTGCTCCAATATTAAAACACGGCTATTATTATTCTCTAGTATTCTCTTGTCAGTATCATTTCAGTTTGTGACTTTGTGCGTTCATAGTATGCAGTTGTGTATGTAATTATATGCAGGAAATATTTTGTGAAAAGTTGTGTTCTAAATTCTTGTGTTTTAATAAAAAAAATAAGGTAAAATTAATTAATTTGTTTATTGTTTAATTATACATAATCATTAAAGTTCAAATTTATTATACCTACAGCTATATCCAATATACATACGAGTCAATATTTTAATTTATGAAAATGGAAGACAATAAGTTTATAGGTGAATTGTTGGAGAGTTGGGGCCTACAACATTACCTAGAGATATTTATCGGTAAGCATTTGTGTTATGTTTGCGAATTTGGTGTTTGTGGTAAAATATATGTTATAAATCAAGGCATGCAATTGTGTTGTGCTCCCGTTGTTTTGAGGGATGCGAAAAAATTAAAATCAAATTTATTTTTTTCCTCTCAGGAGAAGCGTCTGTGCGCTATATGAACGATTACTATATATATATATATAGTAATATTTCATACAAAATTTAACAAATATTTACCAATTGATGACTGTCAATCGGCAATTATTTTCTTGAACTTATGTTTTGTGCAGATATATTGCTGCTAGAAAAATGTGTTTATGTGTAATTCAGAGTATAATGGGCTTGTCGGTATGAAAATAAATGGTTATGTTTACGAACCCAAATCGAAAGCCTTATGGTTATTTCCGGTGTTAATATTTTTTTTTAAATAAATGGTGTTGGTGTATTATAGTGCATATGAAAATGTGTTTTCGGGTCACAAATTCAATGTTAGTAGTTAGGACAGTAAGTTTAGGGATATCCTGCATACATTTATTAATACTGTTAAATTTTAACATAGAACAAGAATTTACAAGAGACAGTTTCTGTAATATTCAATACGAATGTTTATCTGATTTATTCCCGAAAGCTGGCCCAAGGAATCAATTTTGGGCAAAATATAAAAATCATTTCTATCCGAACCAGGTATGAACGTATTTATCAAACCAATACCTATACTCTAGCGTCGTAATAATTTTATTTATTTTCAAATATTTTAAAGATTTTTTCAGAATGTACAACTTTGAGCGGTACCACCTACGAGGATTACCAGTCGGTAACAACCACACAAGAACCGAATACAATAGTAAGTTTTTTTAAATGCGTAACCTTGTTTTGAAGATAATAATATGTCTTTATATTTTCAGAACACACAAATAGACAACGTAATTCTAGTGGATCTACTATCAAATGACGTGGAGTCATACTTGAAATATGCAAACGGCATAATAATTAAAAAATTTTACTTGAAATATAATGCTTTAGACAATAAAAATAGAAATTTGTTGGCGACTCTAATAATCAATGCAGAATTCAATAATTTTAGCGATAAAAGCAAATTTGTGATTAGGTCAGCACGATTTTTGGAGTTAACAGTTTTCCAAAAAGAACCAGAATTTGTGTATTATATCCCTTACAATCCTGATACCCGATCAGTAGCGAAGGGAAAATTGTGGGAGAGCTACAATTATCTTAAAAAAAACTAAGAAATATGAATAAAATAGATCCACCAAACGAGAATGATGGAAATACAGAAGCGGAAGCTATACAAATAGAATTTTTGTCAACACATTTCGAGCCTTTCGAAGATATAGTTGAAGCATGGAAAAGCACCTTTAGTATGAGACAAAAAATGTTAGAAAGTCTAATTTCAAGTACGTCAATTGATGAATATTTTGCGAAATTCCCAATTTTGAAAGGAGACTCCGGAATTTCCCTAATTTTGTTAGATTTTAGAATGAAATACAGCGGTTATGAAAATAAATTAATGAACAATTGGAACACGATTAGCCAAAAGGTTATCGAAGTAGCAGATGCGAAACAATCGCCGGAAATACAGTTGGCGAAACAACAAAAATCTCCAGACATTTTACTGTTATGTATATTGCCGTTCTTGCTGCCGCTTATTTAAAAAAAATAAAAACAGCAAACGCACGAAATTAACCAAACACGAAATCTTGGAAAATATTTTTATTCATGTTAAAGTAGGTGTTATTTATTTTATCTATTCAAAAAGCATATTTCTGAATCTAATCTGTCATAAATATTTACTTTATAGGACGGGAACTTACTCAACGAGGATATTAAAACCCACTTTGAAAACTTAAAAAGTACAACCTAACATTCCAGCCTACGGTGGTTTTTGTTGGAGATACACTTGGTAAGTATAAATTTTAAAAATAATGAAATAATTCTTCAAGACTGGAACTTTTATTATTTACAGATCTTATTATTGCGTCTTATGTAGTAATAAATAGCATTTTATATAAGGCCGAAAACATTTTAGCTGCTTTAGATTTATGTTTTAAGGCGTTCCATGTTTTAAACGCCAATTACCCAGAAGGCAGTCAGCTGATTTGGCTATTTATCCAAAAATCGGTTTATGGTTTGACCACTAGGTTTGATCTTGACTTTGTCAGTCTCAATTCTCTAATTAGTCAAATATCATAGTCAAATCAAGAAAATCTTCAAATAAGAATTCTATTAAGTTATTTTTTAAGCTGAAATGCGTAAATTTGAAATAAATATTTCTTTTTGTTTTTTGTTACAATGAATTTATGAAAAAATACATGAGTTAATATGTATCATTCTTTTTATGTACGACTGTTCATAATATTTTGTGAAATAAAAAATAATTTTTTATGCAAAATAAAATGTGTTTCATTTACTTTTATTTTGTTGTGATCGTTCCGATTCGTTTTGTTTTTAATAAGTTTTTGTGACATTCTTAGGCACATAGATTTCGTTTCTTTTCGAGTAGCTTTAGTTTTATATGATTGATTGAATAAAATCAATTAGTGAAATATAATCTAAAATCAATTAATTTTTAAAGATGAAAAAGTTTCAAACAAATTTACCAACTCAAAAACATCAAAATGATTAATTTGAGATTATTGCATAGACAAAAGAAGATAAACAGCTTTCATGGTAGCTTGTTACCTATGAAACAAAATATTTAACCCATTCTAACAGGAAGATTGGGCAAAAGATGTATATATTTTGTTCCGTTTCATCATATATACTCCTTTTATATAATCTTTCTATGTCTGTTAGAATGGGTTGAACATTTTGTTTCATTATAACAGACTACTACGAAAGCTGTTTGTCTTGTCTTCTATTGTCTATGGTATTGTTTAAGTTTTTATTGAAATTTGATTAACTCTTTCGGTTTGTTTGGTGTCCGAACTCATTGTTGTAACAATGTTTTCGGATTTTTATACGTTTAGCATATCCAACTTAAAGGTCGGAACGAAACGAAACCTATATGCCTCAAGCTTAAATGATGAAATATAGAGCATAGAGGATTCCTTACTCCATTTTTAATTAAAAAAGTAAAACTATTAATTTATCAAATACATCAAGTACATTTTCGTTAATATGTTTTTTACATTACTTTATAGTATGGTAACTTCCTAACGCGACATCATTGAATTTTTCAACAAAACATTTAAAAAGTCGCTATTAGCATATTTTATGTTGTTTGTGAGTTAAGTAGGTAAGTAATAGTATTTATGAGAAACAATAATATGATTTTCTAATACATTCTTTTTAATTCTAGATGAAAATTGGATCTTTGTTTTACTGGGTTCGGACGACATTTGAGTATAAACACAATCAACGAAATCCAAAGTTGTTTATTCTAAGATATCAAAATGAAATGTTTCCACGAAAATTGTACAAATTACAATTTTAGAAATTTTAGTACGTATTTAAGCCATTTAAATGTATGCCATAAATTTGAAAAATGTTTAATTGTAAAAATTGTGGTAATGAACGCGTTTTCACCAATTTTGTTTGTTCCAAGAAACATATAATCAAACATTCTAAAGATTCAACCATTCAGAATGAAGAAGATTATGGATTAAATAATACGTCTAATAGTTATACGAATAATGCTAAATTTTATGAACAAGGTCCTTGTAATGACAACGATCTTACGATAAATTCAAATTCTATAAATAATGCTAAACTGAGTGGGATTCTAGATAAATTAAATTCTGATCTAATACAAAATTTGTATAGTATGAAAAACATCAATAGAAAAGATATACAATCTATTATTACCCTTTTCTGTCATTATAATAAAAAAATGTTTTCCCATATTGAGGAACATGTGAAAGTTACTGTTCAAGAAATTGATGCCAGCGAAATGATTCTTAATATTTTAACAACTTTTGAAACGTCATTTTCCAGAATTTCGACAGAACATAAAAGAAAAAAGGGATTAAAGATAAATCATTCTTATATTGAACCTAAAAGTGTTATCATAGGGGAAAGAGTGGATAGTTTCAGAGTTAATAATAATCTTTTGTTGAAAACAATTAATGTAGAAGCGGCTCTTAATTCAATTAAACCAATTTTAGAAAATTTTTTCAAAATCCCAAAAGTGTTAGAGTCTGTTTTAAATTATCTTAAAGTTTTAAATTTGACATCTTCCAATATTAGTAGTTTTATTCAAACAGCATTCTGGAAAGAAAAAACAACCAGATATAATAAAAATGATTTAATTTTACCTTTAATAGTATACTACGATGACCTTGAAACAAATAATGCTCTAGGCTCTAGAGCAGGTTTACAAAACTTGGGTGCTGTGTACATTTCCCTAGCTTTCATCCCAAAAACAATGCAATCAAAACTGGAAAATATTTTTCTTATCATGTTATTCCATAGTTTAGATAGAAAGAGATACGGAAATTTTGTATTTCAGCCAGTAGTAGACGAACTAAATTATTTGGAAACAACTGGTATTGAGATAGATACACAAAGTATCTTTTTCTTACTCGCTGCCTGTGTGGGTGACAATAAGGGCATTATTCACGGAGAAATATATGTAAATCCATTTCGCAAAGGCTTGCTTTAGCTAAAGTTAAAACTGAAGAAATTTTAACTCAGTGTGAATTTGGAAAGGAAATTGTAGACGGCGTTTCAACCTATTTCGAATCAGTTGTTATTAGTCATAAAAAATATAAAAAAATAGAATAATTCAACTAAATTCTGGTGATGAACCAATTTTTTTTAAATTGAAGGATTTTTAATGAAAGATAAAAACCTTTTAACGGTATTAGGCACCAAATTTGAAATACATTATTTTGATTTTCATAAATATGCATACGTTGTTAAAGAGAAACTAGAAGCAGATAAAATTAATTTTGAGCTTTCAAGTTGTTCTGTTAACTCTAAGCCTAATACAATAAATGAACTAGGGTCTCATTCAAATGTGTTAAAATTACAAAACATATTATATTTAATTTCATAGCTTCCTTATTCCTAATCTTTATTTTATACATTAAATAATTTGTTTTGTTTAGAAAAGTTAAGTATTTCATTGGTACTAATATTATAATTATGTATGAATTTTGTAAATAAATAAATAAATAAAAAAATAAAAAATAAAAACGGATTTTATTTAAAATGCATAAACCTTCTCATATGTATAGGAAGAAATACAATAAGCTGTGGTAAAATATGCCATTTAAAATAGCGGAATAAATATATAATGTTGGAAAATATACTATTTTAAAATGTATTCGTTTCTACATGAAATAGTGCTTATTGTTATTTTTATGGAAAAAAATGATAAATTTTATATAAAATGCACCATTAAATATGGCAACAGCTACAAATTACATTGGAAAAACACCAATAACATATGACAATAGTTACTGACTTGAACGGCATTTTCCCCTATAGTAATAGGAAGCGACATTTCCAAAATAAACAAATGTTTCTATAAATAATAGTAAAGTTTACTGTCTTAATGGTAGTAATATCCATTCGTATCTCTTTATATGTACTATTGGTTATAGTAGAACAATTTCCTATAATATGCCACAATTCCGTGGGCTCCGATATTTTAAGGAGATGTGTGCTATATTTTTTTTCCGTGTAGTAGCCGAAATTTAAACAAGATAAAAAACGGGACACATTCCTCCAAAACAAGCACGTTTAAGACTGGTACTCTTGTGTCTTGAAACGGCTCTAAAAACCTATTCAAGATTCTGGTAGCGGAAAACACCGTTAAAGATTTTCAAGCAATTCATCTTGTAGCTCATTGTTTTCCGGCGGTTGCAAGACGAACGACGTTTAAGGTAATTGTTATTAGGCCCTTCTATGCCTGTGTCGACCAACGCTCACTATCCCTCTCAAGGAAGGCTCTAAAAAGTCTAGATGAGAGCTGCGGGCAGATTCTAATGAAATGACTTCGGAAATTTAATTGGTTTTCAATGTCTAACATATTTTCCTAACCATACAATTATTATTTGAAAATAAACAAAAAATTGCAAATTTGCAATATGTATTCCAATATTAAATTTTATTAATTTTTTGTTTAATTATTTAGTTTTGAATTTCGTAATTTCGTTTTAATTCAATACAAAAATTATATTCAAAGTAATTTTAAAAGGAAAATTAAAGTCATCGAAAATTAAATAGGTAACAGTTTTGTACATTTTGTAACAATTTTTTTTTGTCATATTTTGAAAAGGTCATCGCTTTTAATAACTCAAAACTAAATTGTCTTTTAATAGCAGTTAAAATTTGTCACTTGATCAGAATCTAGTTCCTTGTCTGGAACCAGGCTACAGGTTATCGCTAGAGAAAATATTTTGTGCAGATCCAGTGCACGGACTTAGATCTCAGAGGAACCTAGAGATCCAAGGAAGTTACTAGAAATGCTACAGATGAGCAGAGTCAGGAGATGCCAAAGAAGTTGTCAAGTTGAAAGAACAATAGTCTGACCAATTTTTCAAACAGACACAGACTTAAACTATTTGTTCTAAGTTATTTGCTTTAAAAAATAATAAATTTTAAATTTAAAATTCGCTAAATTCGATGAGAATTTTTTTTTTACTAGAAGAGCAGCTATGGTCCTAACCCAAGAATCTTGGTCAGTGGAGACCTAGCTTAATATTCCAAACTATATATTTTTGTACATAAAAAATTAAACAGGTCGAATTTGTGCCGGTAAAGGGTGTTTCTTCTGTTAGTTTTTTTTATATTATAAAAAAAACACATTGTATATATTTGATATTCAAATAAAATTGAAAATAAAAGTTGGTTCTGTGCCATTTAACTATGTATGTAATACTACAAATTGTTCATGTGACCACCACCACTCGTGCTACAGGCCAGCCCCAGAACATCCAAATTTTTGATGACTTTACCAATAAATGCAGTTCAATTTCAGCCTGAATGTTCCTCTTAAGATCTAGAATTGTTTGTGTATCACTGTTATATACGTTACTTTTTAAAAATCTTGGTGGCCAATTGACATCAAAAATTCTTGAAATTATAGGATCATCGAATTTGGTTACCAATCAATCGATTGTTTCACGACTCGTGTGATATATGTGCACCGTCTTGTTGAAACTAAAGATATCTACTATCTGTAACTGTTTTATGAGTACGAATTGAACGAAGGTGCCTTATGCTACACGATCTCTGATCCAGTTTTTTCAAACAAAACTTTCAACAATTTTGCAAATTCCAGGTTGTTGATCAAAATCATTATGAAATATACGAAATGATTTTTTTTTACAGAACGACCATTTCCGTAATAAGTTTGGACAACCAAAACGCGCTGTTGTGTGTTATAAACGAGCACATTAAAAAAAACAGATAGAACAACCTTTACAGGCTTGTTAAATATAGTTTTAATATTTGTCTTATGTAGCCAGAAACCTCACTAATTTGGAGAAGAAGGAATAGGAAACTCACTAATGAAGGCTCATAAGAGAAAAATTGGAATCATCCGAGAGTAGTGGATATAAAACCCTTCAAAATTATTTTAGGGAAGTGGCCGGACCACTTCCAAAACCCCTGAATCAATACAGGACCTTTTAGCCTTAGAGAACAAGCATTGTATTGACATTTACGGATCCCCTTAAAATACCTTTGAGCAAATCTGAACCATATTTTTGGGCTAAAGAACTCAGAAATATTCCAAATATACTAGTAGCACTTTTGAAGGTGAAGAGACCCAGAGCTGCTGAGGACTAGGGTTCCTAGAAAGGAACCTTCAAAACGGACAGCTATACGAAACGCCATAACAAATGCATGGAGGTTATACTATATTAATTATAAAAGTCTTTGAACGTATCATGGCCATGTGAAAATACACCAGTGCTACCGTCTCTCATCCGTTATATTAGACCAAATAGACTTTGGACTTCATTAGTGAGGAATCTATGGGACTGCAAATGGAAACTCAATTTTTCGGTTACATTAAAATCGCGGCAAAAGGATTAAAAACCACTCAGGTATATTTGAAATTATAAAGGAAATTGCTACAGAGTTAAAGTGACATTGGGAGAAGAGGGGGCTTTGTAGACCCATATTGAACACTTGCTCTACCCTTCAACCATCAAGCTTATTTTATTACATGCCATTATTGTCTAGTGACCCACTCTAAACGTTTTAGGGTACCAAAGGCCATTGATAAAAGTGCTGGGAACACATGCTTGGCCCCACCCATTGAGACCCACATGGTTTTAGTACTAAAATATTTAAACTTTAAAAAGAGTGTCCATTCTATGATTGCCAATCGATAAGAGCTTAAAATTATGGTAGCAGCAATAGTAATAAAATATCTGTGGCCACAAACCATAACCACTTAAGTGATTTTTCACGATTTTTCAGTAGGGCAAAAAAATAATTTTCCTTTGATGAGAGGTTCTGAGAACTATTTTATATGCCATTAGATGTTATTGCACCACTACTATGAGACTACGTCGTCTTATTCACGATTCTGTTGATAGTTTTCCCAATTTTTTAGATAATCTTACTTAAGTTTTTATGCTAATTCTTATCGATGCAAAATAAAATAATCCACGAAAATTTGTTACCTTCTGTATCTATTTTCCGAAAGGTAAATTTTTGTTTTGCTAAATCCGAAAATTTGCAAAAATTTATTATGATTACGTTAAATTTCCGGTCTGTGCCAGCTGTTCTTACGAATTGTTATCAGTCCCGGTGATGGTGAATTTTATCCGTTGCCATGCTCTTTTTCTTTTCAATAATGACATGGTCACTGTCACATTCGATATATGTAAGGTCATGCGCTAAGAATTTGTGATCAATTCGTTCCAGATGCGTAGAGTTAGCCACGGAAATAGCAAACATACCCGCCATAAATGAATTTTTATTTTGACCGGCATATGAATTATTTCAAAATACTGCTGATTTGATTGACTCTCTCATTTTTGGAGGTCGAAAATATAACACACTGATGAATTTTGTAATGCCTGAGCAAATTATTAATTTTCCTTTTTGGCAACGTAAGCTTTAGACCATGAAGCCGGTGTGCCTCTTGCTAATTCTAAAGGATCAACTTTTCTTCTACAGTGCTTGCAATTTTAATTTTTGTTTTAAAAATATCGCATTTATTGTTTTTGTTAAAATTTTGGTTTTTTAAATTTGATACCCTAAAAAATAATAAAAGTGTAGGTTAACCTCGAACTTCATTACACATTGTATTTTAAAGTTTACCTTTAAAAAGTTGTGAATATTTCCATAGCGAAGCATGTATGTGATTTATTTGACAATATAATTTAATCATCTTCGCAGGTGTGTCTTCGGGAGTAGTGTCTTTCAGAACCTAGTTTTATCAGCCTGAAATGGCTCGAAAATCAATACCTACGAAATTGCTCAAGGTTAATATCGGACTGTATTAGTAGACATTAAACGAAAACTGCTGATTGATTGAGCGACTCAGCTACCATTCAATGCGGCGTCGATCAGGGTCGATACGCCCACTTTACGATCGACAACGATTATAGTCGGCTATTAAAGAAGTTTCCTTCCCTAACAGCCGAACCAAACTACAATTTACCCGTTAAAGATTCCGTGGTTCATCATATTGTAACGACAGGTCATTTATTACGTGTATCGCGACCACGAAGAAGATCCAATTCACATGGAATCTACATGCATGTTTGAAATTCTCTAAAATTTATCTCTGGCTCTGAAAGCCTATCATTTAATTCCCGTGGCACCCTATTCATCATGTATGCCATTTGGTTTAAAAAACGCCGCTCAAACGTTTCAGCAATTTAACATCGACGACATCCTCGTGACATCGAAAAATGTGGAACTACACATATAAATATAAATATAAACTGAGATTTTTTTCTTTCTTTCTTTCCTTTTTGTTTTGATTCAGAATTAACAATTACTTCTAATAAAATGAACAAAATATGGAATACAACACAATTTATCAATTTAGAGTCGAGAAATAGGCAAAACATTCCTGCTTGAATTGATTCAATCTGACAATGGATTGCAAATTAGGATTAAGGGAATTCCAAATCTTTACAGCATACATGAACCCTGGTGCGCTTTAGACTTACAATTAGAAGGCAGATGGATATTAAACAGCCGGGCAGATCTGAAAAACTTAACCATATGAAAAAGATAAGAAGGTTTGCGATAAATGATTATTTTATACAAAAATAAGACTGTAGTAAAATTCAGATAATCAGATAGATCACAATTAAGGACCGACCGCGAATACCTAGAGATGGAAACATGTTTCCTCTTATTGAATATATACCGAGCGCTTAATCGATCAAAACACGTTTTCGAGCAACCTGAGTAGATAGGCGCACAATAAACTAAGTGAAGAACAATTAGCGATCGAATTAATTTAAGTTTAGCATCACGAGGAGTGTAACTTTCATGAGACCACAGGTTCCTAAGCGTAGCATAAATTTTTAGTGCAAATATGATTGACATGATCGTCCCAATTTAGCTGACTATTCACTATTAAACCGAGGTCTCTAACTTTGTCCACTATTTCAATTCTGTTGCCATCTACCATTATGTCAGAAGACATGAGAGTCTGTAACAATCGTTTATTGCAAGTTATGAACATGGCTTTAGATTTCCCTGGATTAATGTTAATTGGGTTGTTCCTATTCTAAGCTACGATCCTCGCAAGAGTTTCATTGATATTTGACACGCAAGCCTCCACATTGCCCTGCGCAGCTGAATGATAAATTTGTACATTATCTGCAAATAGGTGAAACTTTATGGAGGTGAGAGAATTTGCAATATCATTAATAAACATACTAAATAATATAGAACCTAAGATAGAACCTTGTGGAACGCCAGATAATAGGCGGGAAGGCTCGGAGAGTTTCACAGTTAATTTGACAATTTGGTATCGATCTGTAAGGTAAGATGCCACCAGCCGGATTGAGGGGCTGGAAAAATTAAATTGCGTAAACAATTTATCCAGTAAGATACCATGATCGACAGAATCAAACGCCTTAGACAAATCAAGAAGAACCAACAAAGACACCATCCCGTTTGCAACATATCAGCTCAAATCATCAGTGATTTTGGCGAGAGCAGTTGTTGTACTATGACCTTCGAGAAACCCCGACTGGAACCGGTGCAATAGATTGAATTTATCAATATGAGTAAGAATCTGTATCTTCATGACCTTCTCCAAGACCTTCGATAAACAAGGAAGTATACTAATTGGTCTCTAATCATGCAGCTCAACGGGCCTAGAAATCTTACCTACTGGCAATAAATAAGCCAAATTCTAAGCTTTATGAAAAATTGATTTGGTTAATGCGGTGTTGATTATGTGAGTCAGAAATTTAAGAGTTACTGTTATAAATAAAATGCATTGACAGAATGAGAGCCAATGTTATCAAAATCCCTCAAATTAAAAGGCGGCCCTTACAAATGTCTGTGAAGCTGGCCCGAAAAGTTAGCACGTAAAACACTGCGGCAACACTAATGGTTCGGGTCTTGAATACTGTTATTTTAGTACAAGTTAGCACGAAAAAAATGAATTTCTTATATATTATTTAAAAAGTTAGCACGATTTTTTTTATTTAAACAGATTAATAAACACGGGGAAAAATATATGTATACACTGATGTGAAGCTAGCATGAAAAGTTAGCACGTATTTTTTAAAAATGTACATAATACTGAAACAGTTTGCTGTCGGCAAACAGTTTCAAAAATAATATCCCTGTTCACATTACCTCCAAGCGGCATTAGCCCGTAGCTCAGAGGGTAGAGGTATGTATGGTCGTGGGGGATGGAGGTGTGAACAGAGCCTAGTATACCGCTAACATTTTTGATGTTGAAAGGAAGACGTCTCGCCCAATCGCGAGGGAGCTAAGGAGGGGGAACCGTGAGTACCATCACTAGCAGATGGCTTACCCATTCGGCATGAGCCACACAAGATCCGCTGATTATTCGGCCCTTACCACATTATTGGCAAGGTGTCCGATTAATCAAAACAAAAAAAAAATATCTACAATATATTTAAGTAACGGCGCGTGGCCGCGGGTTAGTAATAAGAAAGGTGCTTGGCCATGCACCTTGTTACTATACTAGTTAACAGCGGGAATTTCCGACGAAAAACGTCACACGAAATTCCTTGTTCACTAGTACAGCCTGGACCAGTTATATGTTAGTTCCTTTTTTTTTTACTTATACCTGTGAATAAAAATATTGTTTAGTACATACTCACCACGTTAATACAACTCCCAAAAATAAAAATAAACGGATTTTTCTTAAAATTTTGCGCCTTTATTGTCCCCCCAAATTAAACTTTTTTTATGTTCAAATACAATACGACTTAGTCCAACAATGATCTCAAACGATTTTATGAAGACTGCCACCGTCTGCCTTCCAAAACATAATCCCCTTCTCAAACAAAAATCAGACTATTTAAATGATTGAAATCACCTCTAAATAGCCCCCCCCATTTCCGTTAATAATCCATATCACCAATAATCGCATGCATATATTTTGTTGAATAAGCAACATGTGCCAAAAATCAGAAATTTCCATGCGATTATTAGTTGAACGACATTACAATTATATTTACTGCAAACTTGGGAAATTGAGTGCAGTGTACTTACTTATAAGCAATATTTACGAACAACAACCTTGAACGTTGTTGTAATACACACACTGGGTAAACTCATCTAAAAATGGTTTATTCAGGTAAAAATGTAAATACATTTATTATGTTATTTGAGTAACATAAACAATTTGTATACATTTAGAAAAATTACATTAGAATTTAAGAAATGTTGTGCAGGTCATGATTAACACTGCAAATATGTATACAATTGTATCAGGTAGTTTATAGATAGGTTGAAAGTGGTAACGAGATTTCGATTTGTCTAAAGACAATTCGTTACACCGTGGGGAAACCCATCCTGAGATTAAAAGAGATCTCATGCTCTTATGGAAAGTAAGTAGAGTCTAGAACTGATTGAAAGGCGACCAACGTGGCGGACGCCCCACACCCTGAGTAAGTCTCAGCCGGGCAAACTAATCTAATTTTTATAACCTAAATACAGATTTCTTTTTAATATTATTAAGTAACTTTAACTATTTCTTATATTTTAACTATATATTAAAACTTATTAAAGCTTATTATGTATTTATTCATGTTTTTTTTTTTTTTTTTTTTTTTTTTTAAATCCCTCAATTAAGATTAACTTTATTCCCCATTTTTTTTTTTTTTTTTTTTTTTTTTTTTTTTTTTAAACTTAATATCTTATAAAGTTATAAACATTAACGTATATCCATTCATCATTGAGGTATATGGTCAGTGACTGTGACGCCGGCGAGGTTGTGTGAAGGTTGGTAGTTGGTTCTCGCTACGTCGCTGCTTAGTAGTGGCTCTCCAGACTCTCCTGATGTTACGGCGCCGCCTCCAACTAATGACTAGTATCCCCCCTATGATGAGCACTATCCCTGAACTTGCATAGTGGTTGAGGTCATGTACATTAACTCGTCGCCAATGTTGTTTTTCGTGAATTGAGTTTACTGCAACGGCCAAATCTTCCAGCTCCGGGTCTAAATTCCCTAGTACCTCCGGGGTCCGAATTATTTTTTTTTTTTTTTTTTTTTTTTTTTTTTTTTGTCCAACCAAACTTGGCTTACATTGAAACTAAGCAAGAGGTTAATTGTAGCCCTCTGGCAACCTGCATTTAACTGAAGTATACCACTGCCTTGGATTTTTTTGGTACTCCGTGGTATTGTTGCATATGACTGTAATTCTTTCGGGTTATGCATTGAATATCAGCCACTGATTTTCCTGGCTTAGTTGTGTTCCCCCATGCTTGTTCTTCTCTTTGTAATATATGGACCTTGCATGACCTATTATCCACCTGAGCATTAAACAACGTGCGTTGCTGTCTACATAGTTGAACCCCGGACTCCCACTGCGTGCACTCGGCCAACTCCGCAACTGACATCTGATAGTACCATGTCCCCTGTTGATCCAGTAATGTCACGTCTGCGTCCGGTACTAAATGTACATCCTTGCATTGTACCTCGTTGGTACTATGTAAGCCTTATATATATGGTATATTTCGTGTCCTAATAATGGGACCTTTATCTCGAAGATTAGCAGATTTCCGAGAATTCGGGCTCCAAAACGTAAGCTTTTGTATAGCTGAACCCAGTGCTGTTGGTATTCAGGTATTTGGACATCTTTCGGCATCATCGTTTGTAGTTTTTGGAGTTGTTCACTCAGTTGTGTTGGAGTAACTAGTTTGGTATTAATAATCTCCTCCTATTTCCTCCATGAATATGCCTGGGTTGTTTGGAAACTCGTTGTACACACTACCACCCAGCGATTTCACGAAAACCAACACTACTCCTATTTCTACCATTCATGGATAACCTTTTGTGTATGTCCTCATTATGATTTTTTTCCCTTGTTGTTTGTTGGCCACATAATATGGAAAATAATGTTAACTTTGTGTCTTATATGCGGTTCTTATTACTTAATTAATAATATTAATTGCTAATTATTACCATATTCCTATACTATTCTTTAACCTATCCTATATAGCCTATCCTATTCTCTTAACTCTACTTGCAATGGTATTCGATATACCATTCTTCATTCTGTCTTTACATCATCTATTCAGATATCTAGTTCTACGTAGATGGTGTAACGACAGAATGGTCCGCGACAACGAGCTCTGTATTACCCGCGCTACCATCAGCCGTCACCTCCTTCTTCTTTATTTCTCTCTCCTCCCGTCTCCTACATTTTCGTTCCTTCTCCAACTCCTTCCTCTTACGCTTAAGTGCATCCAAGTGTTCCACCATGAGATGGAGTATTTTACAGAATCAGTGGGGTTACTACACTCGAATATCTTTAGCGTGGAAAATTCCGAGTAGGTTGCCATTCCTCGTGACTAGCTCATAGGCTACTGTCCCAACTCGGCGTTGTACTGTGGCGGGTACAAATTTGTTTGCTAACTTAGCTGTATATTTGGAACTAGCGTTGCTCTGGGTAAAATTTCGCACCCACACCTCTTGTCCGACTGCTAATTCCCTCCTTGCTGATCTCAGGTTGTACTGGGATGCATTCCGCTTGTACGCTTGATCAAGGTGGAATAATACAAGTTCTCGAGCTAACGCTAAGCGATCGTCTTTCCCTTGAACTGAATGGTTCATCAAAGCTCCTCCTCCCAATAACCGCAATAGGGGGTACTGAGAGCCATGTTGAACGGAATGTTGTCCGAAGACCAGATATGCCGGCGAATAAGATGTAGAGGAATGCACGGTGTTGCGCAGTGCACTAGCAATCTGCGGGATATGGAGATCCCAATTCCGGTGATCTTCCTCTAGGTATGCCCTAATGGCAGCTAAGATTGAGCGATTGACGCGCTCTGAAGCATTAGCCTGGGGTGAGTAAACTGGAGTAAAAACATGTTTTACTCCGTGTCTATCCAAGAGGCTCTGAAATAGTTTGGACTTGAATTGTTGTCCATTGTCCGTCAAGATAGTCTCTGGCACGGAGAATACCGGGAATATTTCTTCCTCCAGGTATTGTACGACCCTACTGGCCACTGCATTTCGCAGAGGTTTTAATAGCATGAATCGCGAGTAGTGATCCAGTACTATTAGCAGGTGGGTGTTACCACTCTTAGACCTGGGATATGGCCCCAGGAAGTCAAGATACAACTTCTGGAAAGGACGTTCGAATTCTTTGTATTTGCCCATTTGGGGTCTCAAAGTGGTGTTTGGGGCTTTGGTTTGCTTACAAACCTGACATTGTTGTACATATCTTTGCACGTCTTTTACTAGCGTTGGCCAGTAGAAACTTCTGCGTATGACCTCAATCATCTTAGCCATACCCATGTGGGCTGCATTAGGTGGTTCATGCGCTTGACTGAGAATTGTTGGGACTAGGCTGACTGGGAGCCATAGTTTCCAATCTGGGATGTCTGTCTGATGATCAAGGTTCCTACTCGGTAGGTGAATCAAAATTTTCCCATCTGAGATTTTAATATTTTCTGGTTTGTGGCCTTGAAAATTTTTCAGTAGGTCCAAGTATACTGGTCGTGTAAATTCAGCAGACTGTAGGTCTAATTGTAAATTCGTTCCATGCATGGTAAGAGCAGCTACTTCCTCCTCGGGTATTCGAGAAAGAGCGTCCGGCACTACATTTTGTGACCCCTTACGATACTCGATTTTAAAGTTGTAACCTTGTAGCTTTAGACTCCAACGAGCTAACCGCCCAGACAGATCAGTCTGGTTCATCAGCCATTGCAGACTGGCATGGTCCGTAATAATGACAAATTCATATCCCTCAACATAGGCTCGGAATTTCTTTACGCTAAGAACTGCGGCCAGGCATTCCAACTCTGTGATGCTATAATTCTTTTGCGCTCCGTTCAGCTTATGAGAATAGAAAGCGATGGGATGTTCCTCATTTTTACTATCTTTCTGGAAGAGGACGCCCCCTACACCTGTCTTTGACGCATCTACCTGAATAAAGAAGGTACGAGTGTAGTCTGGATGCGTTAACACTGGTGCAGTTGTAAGACATTCCTTTAATTTAATGAATGCCTCTTGTGCCTGCTCATTCCACTGGATAATGCCTTTGCATTTTAGGAGCTCGGTGAGTGGGGTCGCTACTTCCGAGAATCTTGGTATAAACTTGCGGTACCACCCACTCATTCCCAGAAATTGCCGAATATGCTTGACAGTTTTAGGAACGGGGAAATCTTGTATCGCCTTAACCTTATCTGGGTCTACTCTAATACAGCCTTCACCGATTATATGGCCCAAATATTTTAAATGGGTCAGGACGAACTTAGATTTCTCAATATTGATAGTTAGATTGGCCAATGTCAGATGTTTTGCTACAACCCTGAGTAACTGCATGTGACCTTCGAAGGTAGGTGAAGTAATGAGGAGATCATCTAGGTAGACGAATACTCTATCATGCAGTTCGTGTGGTATTACCTTGTGCATTAGTCTACACATCGTCTGAGCCGCATTGCATAAACCGAACGGCATCACGGTAAACTGATAGAGGGGTCTGCCAGGCACTGTAAAGGCGGTTTTGCATCTTGAAGATTGTTCTAATGGGATTTGCCAAAATGCATCCTTCAAATCTAAACTGGAAATATATTTAGTGTTTTCCAGGCGACTGAGCAAACCGTCAATTATTGGCAGTGGATATGCCTCTGGCACCGTGACCGAGTTCAGTTTTCGTGCATCTAAACACAACCTAACCTTACCATTGCTCTTGGGAACCACAGTAACTGGTGAACTCCACGAGCTTGAAGACTCCTCAATCACTCCCAAGGACAGCATTCGTTCCAATTCTTTATCCATTTCACGTTGCTTAGCAGGGGAAATGGCATAATAACGTTGCTTGATTGGTTTAGCATCACCAGTGTCTATCTCATGCTGCACTAAGTGTGTTTTTCCCAAACCTAGCTTTTCAGATGATGGAAATTCCGATTTAATTCTATCTAGTTCTTCTAGCTGTGCTGATGTTAACACATGCTGGCTATTGTCTTCATTTACTTTGGAGGCTACATCACTGATATCACCTGGTAAACTGAGCTCGGATACTGTTATCTGAAGATTGAATGTGGTCCAGAAATCAGTACCAAGGTATAACCTTTGCTCTAGGGAGGGCGCGATGTAGAAACGCAAACTTTTAGTTTGTCCTCCAAAAGTAATCGGTATAGTGACATATCCGAGTATCGATTCAGGTGCACCACTGGCAGTAAGCACCTGAGTTTTTCGGGGGAAGTATTTTAAACCATGGTCTTGTAGAAATTGTTCGCTTCCTTTACCCAAAACACTTATGTTGGCTCCGGAATCGAGAAGACCACGAATATTTTCTCCGTCTAAAGTTATATTGACATATGGTCGATGATCTAACCCTTGGTGAATTATTGATGATAATATTTGCTTGCGCCACCATCGTCGCAAACGAAAATATCTTAACGCTCGAATCCTTTGTCTGTTGTCTGTTTGACAAGATATCGAACGGTGTGTATTATTATTTTTAATATTTAAGCTCGGTGCAGCCGGTACAATTCGGAGTCCGTATTGCTGGCTGCCTCTTCTGTGGCATTCTTTGGCCTCGGAGGTGTGTTCTGGAGACGAGTTTGGCGAGGCTCCCTCATCTCCGATCTCCAGTTTTCCGTTGATGGGGTACAGCGAGTACAATCTGGCTTGAATACATCTCTTGTTCCACAACCAAAACAGAAAACATGAGAGACAAGTTTGCGACAACCCATGAATGTGTGGTTAGGATCCCCACAGTTCCAACACTTAAACCTTGCACCACTCATCAGGGGCTGAGAGTGAATTCTCTGAACTGCTGTGGCTTGTTGGAAGTTTTGCTGACCCACAGGGTCAAAGATGGGGTTTCCCCTGATGGACTGGGCTCTATTCTGTTGATTGATGGCACATATTTGTGGCTGGGAATTGGCTAAGTAGTATGGGGTCGTATCGGGCATTTCATACTGTCCCATATCCCCTTCTTGCTCATCCATCAGACGTGGTCTGATTATTGGACTTGAGTGACCACTTGACTTCAGAGTCCTTGTGGGGTATTCTCCGGGATCGATATTGTAGCCTTGAAAACCAGAAGTTGCTTTAAGCATGGATAAGGGTTCGTCCACTTCCCCTTGCTCCAACATAAACTCATGTACCTTAGGAGTTTGTGTGTTGAACGCAACTCTTCGCCTAAAAGGTTGGTTGCCGTAATTGCTAGGTGTCAAGTCATTGGGTGGTGCGAAGGTGGCTTCCGGAACATGTCCAAATCTTCGCCACACTTGCTCCAGCGTGCTACACCTACGAATGAAGTCGGCCAGGGTTGCAAATCTTGGTTCGTTGTGCATCGCCATTTGCAATCCTGGACGCATGTTTCTTCTTATAAAAGTGTACATAACGCCTTCAGAAATGGTTCTTGTGGATTGTAATGCGATTTTTTGCATTGCCTGATAGTACTCCTGGACAGTTTCGCGGGGGTATTTTTGCTTTCTATCACTTAGCATTCGGTGTATATCATCCTCTGTGATATTAGGAGCAAAGCGTAACGCCATTTCTTGTTTCACGCTGCTCCAGTCTATCTCTGGGTTGCGGTCAACTGAATTCCAGAACCACTCTAGAGCTTCCTCAACTAAGCACAAGTCAAGAGCTCCCACCACACTATCAAGTGGTATCTGGGATCGTTTAGCATGCCATTCAATCCTGGTTAGAAAACGTTGCACTGTCAATTCGCTACTATACCCAGAGAAACTGATTTTCCATATTTTTACCTCCTGTCGTAGTTTTGCCTCATTAATTTTACTTGTCCGATGCGTAGAATTCGGCATAAGTTGGTATTCATCACTATCATACTCGAAGGATTCCTCCCTTTGGATATCATCATCAAGTCGTATTTGGTCTAATTTTTGGTGAAATAGCTCAGTATCCTTTCGAGCCGCCATTTGTACTGGATTCTTGAGTTTAGATACTGCACCTTTACCTTGGCCGTCATCATTGATTTCTGTTTGCTTTGGTGCTTCTTCTGGGACCTTTAACTTGCCCAACTGCGTACGGGCATCTTCAATAGTTAACTCACCTGCCAACAGTCGGGACACTAATTCCCCACCAAACTCGACAGCATCTCTAAGGGGTCCTACTAATGCTGCAAACTTAGGCGTCCTACCAATGCGTGCAACTCTTCCTTGAAGGTGCACGAACTTGGTGGCCAGTTTTGGTAACCATTCAGCTGTTGGTTTTAAACTAATAACTCCATCCAGCATGCACTGACGTAGATGGCTCAATTTCTTTAAGCACAACGTAATCTCCCTTGCGGGTTGTTTACGCGCCGCTTCATGTGCTATTTTAGGGACCAAAAACGAATTATTGGACTCATTCTCTATTTTGCGCGTTAACTCCAATTTTAGAGTCTCGGTTACGTTCCCTGGAGTGATTTTGTCCACCAGGTTACGCACTTCAAACTCGATGCGCAACTCATCCTCATCCAGATGGTCTACCTTAAACAATTTCTTCTCCGACATTCTATTATTTAGCAAACCCTAAAAATCTACTAACTACTTAATAACTGCTTATTCCTAAATTGTAAATTCACTTATCTTCCGTAATACTTATAACCTATTTAATTTTCGTCCTCTCATTAACCCAACTTATATCGCTATCAAACTCCTACACCCTCTACTTTTTACTATCGCTTTTAAGCTGGTAATTCAAAATAAATACGCCTTATGTCTTAATTCACTTCTTCTAATCTTCTGATGGGTTGGTACACTATATTCAATTTTTGTTTATAAACTTTCTAATAACTTTGGTGTGGCGGATCCTGTGCAGCCCCCGCCGAGCGAGGTCCAGGTGCTCTGGTGATGGTTGAAAAAGGAATGGGATAGGTTAAAATATGAATGAAAATTTTTTTTGGCGAAAGTGCACATCCAATCTTAAATCATGCAGTGAGAGTCCTAACTCGGTATGTACACCTGAGTGATTCTCACTGCTATTTTTGGATTGGATTAGCAATCCCACAAATTGTACCTACTGGCCAAGCATATTCCAATTGCCCTCATCCTCACAGTTGATAGTCAAGCTTCGCGAGCGAAGGATCACGACTGTGCGAGTAGCTAACCTAAGATATGCTTGTAAATCACCTGTGGTTTTTGAGTTCTATAACTGTATATACCACAATGGACTACCAGAAGGAACGGTAACTCGCCGGCTATCGTTAAGAATTTCCACAATGCGTATCGTAACTTTACTCAGTTTATGTCCAGGCCTGCAGTCATACTCGCCTAATAGCAGAGCAAAGATATCTGAACAACTGAATAGGTTTAAATCTAGACGTGATTAACTAAATGTAGACGATATACGACCTACACCCCAAAGGGTGATGATTAAAATTTTAAATATACAAAGCGGATTTGAACGCGAAACCTAACTATGCACTGTGTGGTTTGACCACCAGGAAATTCATATTTTTAGTCGAATTTCTTTGGAGAATCTGTTTTGAAGAACTCAAAACAAATTACAATTATTTTTGGGGAAATGTGAAACTTGGGTGTTTGTACCAGTTTAATGTAGTGTTACGGCTAAGCCGATAGAATGTCAAGTCCTTTATACCCCCTGCATTTGCAGGCAAGAAAGGAATGATTGACATTACTACCGCGAGCGCATAACACTCTCCCTCACTGGGTCATAAACAACTCAAGTTGAGAAAGCTGTATGAAGACAACAATCTTAATGGATGATTTTGTTTGGGAAAATTTTATTCTCCCATATATATGGAAAAACTGTACTTAGAGTAAGAAGTATCATTTTGCGCTGATGGGGAACTAAACAACCCAAATGGGTTCGAAAGAATTCTATTAATCACTATAAACCTCTTCTGGTTGGCACAAGTAATTGAGTGTGTATCCACTGGTTTCAACTAACTAGCTTTAATAGCTAGATTAAGTTAATCAAAACATGGATCATTCAGAAAAAATCCTATAGACTAAAAGCAAGATGATAGCGTCTGATATTTCTAACCAAGCACAGCCTGTATTTAACAAATACGATTATTGTCGGGCTTCTAGTTTGGGCGCCATAATGAAACAGTTTGCTGTCGGCAAACAGTTTCAAAAATAATATCCCTGTTCACATTACCTCCAAGCGGCATTAGCCCGTAGCTCAGAGGGTAGAGGTATGTATGGTCGTGGGGGATGGAGGTGTGAACAGAGCCTAGTATACCGCTAACATTTTTGATGTTGAAAGGAAGACGTCTCGCCCAATCGCGAGGGAGCTAAGGAGGGGGAACCGTGAGTACCATCACTAGCAGATGGCTTACCCATTCGGCATGAGCCACACAAGATCCGCTGATTATTCGGCCCTTACCACATTATTGGCAAGGTGTCCGATTAATCAAAACAAAAAAAAAATATCTACAATATATTTAAGTAACGGCGCGTGGCCGCGGGTTAGTAATAAGAAAGGTGCTTGGCCATGCACCTTGTTACTATACTAGTTAACAGCGGGAATTTCCGACGAAAAACGTCACACGAAATTCCTTGTTCACTAGTACAGCCTGGACCAGTTATATGTTAGTTCCTTTTTTTTTTACTTATACCTGTGAATAAAAATATTGTTTAGTACATACTCACCACGTTAATACAACTCCCAAAAATAAAAATAAACGGATTTTTCTTAAAATTTTGCGCCTTTATTGTCCCCCCAAATTAAACTTTTTTTATGTTCAAATACAATACGACTTAGTCCAACAATGATCTCAAACGATTTTATGAAGACTGCCACCGTCTGCCTTCCAAAACATAATCCCCTTCTCAAACAAAAATCAGACTATTTAAATGATTGAAATCACCTCTAAATAGCCCCCCCCATTTCCGTTAATAATCCATATCACCAATAATCGCATGCATATATTTTGTTGAATAAGCAACATGTGCCAAAAATCAGAAATTTCCATGCGATTATTAGTTGAACGACATTACAATTATATTTACTGCAAACTTGGGAAATTGAGTGCAGTGTACTTACTTATAAGCAATATTTACGAACAACAACCTTGAACGTTGTTGTAATACACACACTGGGTAAACTCATCTAAAAATGGTTTATTCAGGTAAAAATGTAAATACATTTATTATGTTATTTGAGTAACATAAACAATTTGTATACATTTAGAAAAATTACATTAGAATTTAAGAAATGTTGTGCAGGTCATGATTAACACTGCAAATATGTATACAATTGTATCAGGTAGTTTATAGATAGGTTGAAAGTGGTAACGAGATTTCGATTTGTCTAAAGACAATTCGTTACAATACTTTACTATATAACTTAATTTTTCAAACGAATCATAGTTTCGTTTATTGATCCATAGTCCAATAATTAAATTTTTATTAATAAATAAATCAGAAAATTCAATAATAAAATGTTCATAAAACATATAGCGGTTTGAGTATTAGCTAGAGTTAGCACGAAAATTTAATATAAAAATTAATTGAGTAAAATCGATTCATGTTGGGCCTTTGCAAAAATTTGTCGGACATGAAATTGATTTTATATTAAAGAAGGGCCAATTACGAAATTATTCAGAAAGTTTCAGAATTTTCTTGATAATTTTCTTGACAAATGCACAGTACGAATCGATATTGCTCACAAACAAATCATAAGAAAATTCTGAAACTTACCGAATAATTTTTTAATTGGCCCTTCTTTAATATAAAATCAAATTCATGTTCGACAAATTTTTTGGAAACGCTCAGCATGAACCCTTAGTACTCAACCAATTTCATATAAACGGAAAATTTTCGAAAATGCACAGCACGAACCGATATTGCTCACAAACAAATCATAAGAAAATTCTGAAACTTACTGAATTATTTCGTAATTGGCCCTTCTTTAATATAAAATCAACTTCATGTTCGACAAATTATCGAAAAGGCTCAGCATGAACCCTTAGTACTCAACCAATTTCATATAAACGGAAAATTTTCGAAAATGCACAGCACGAACCGATATTGCTCACAAACAAATCATAAGAAAATTCTGAAACTTACTGAATTATTTCGTAAATTGCCCTTCTTTAATATAAAATCAATTTCATGCCCGACAAATTTTTGGAAAGGCTCAGCATGAACCCTTAGTACTCAACCAATTTCATATAAACGGGAAATTTACGAAAATGCACAGTACGAATCGATATTGCTCACAAACAAATCATAAGAAAATTCTGAAACTTACCGAATAATTTCGTAATTGGCCCTTCTTTAATATAAAATCAATTTCATGTCCGACAAATTTTTGGAAAGGCTCAGCATGAACCCTTAGTACTCAACCAATTTCATATAAACGGGAAATTTACGAAAATGCACAGTACGAATCGATATTGCTCACAAACAAATCATAAGAAAATTCTGAAACTTACCGAATAATTTCGTAATTGGCCCTTCTTTAATATAAAATCAATTTGATGTCCGACAAATTTTTGGAAAGGCTCACCATGAACCCTTAGTACTCAACCAATTTCATATAAACGGGAAATTTACGAAAATGCACAGTACGAATCGATATTGCTCACAAACAAATCATAAGAAAATTCTGAAACTTACCGAATAATTTCGTAATTGGCCCTTCTTTAATATAAAATCAATTTCATGTCCGACAAATTTTTGGAAAGGCTCAGCATGAACCCTTACTACTCAACCAATTTCATATAAATCGGAAATTTTACGAAAATGCACAGCACGAATCGATATTGCTCACAAACAAATCATAAGAAAATTCTGAAACTTACCGAATAATTTCGTAATTGGCCCTTCTTTAATGTAAAATCAAATTCATGTTCCAAAAATTTTTTGGAAACGCTCAGCATGAACCCTTAGTACTCAACCAATTTCATATAAACGGAAAATTTTCGAAAATGCACAGCACGAACCGATATTGCTCACAAACAAATCATAAGAAAATTCTGAAACTTACCGAATAATTTCGTAATTGGCCCTTCTTTAATATAAAATCAAATTCATGTTCCAAAAATTTTTTGGAAACGCTCAGCATGAACCCAGTACTCAACCAATTTCATATAAACGGAAAATTTTCGAAAATGCACAGCACGAACCGATATTGCTCACAAACAAATCATAAGAAAATTCTGAAACTTACTGAATAATTTCGTAATTGGCCCTTCTTTAATATAAAATCAATTTGATGTCCGACAAATTTTTGGAAAGGCTCACCATGAACCCTTAGTACTCAACCAATTTCATATAAACGGGAAATTTACGAAAATGCACAGTACGAATCGATATTGCTCACAAACAAATCATAAGAAAATTCTGAAACTTACCGAATAATTTCGTAATTGGCCCTTCTTTAATATAAAATCAATTTCATGTCCGACAAATTTTTGGAAAGGCTCAGCATGAACCCTTACTACTCAAACAATTTCATATAAACGGGAAATTTACGAAAATGCACAGTACGAATCGATATTGCTCACAAACAAATCATAAGAAAATTCTGAAACTTACCGAATAATTTTTTAATTGGCCCTTCTTTAATATAAAATCAAATTCATGTTCGACAAATTTTTTGGAAACGCTCAGCATGAACCCTTAGTACTCAACCAATTTCATATAAACGGAAAATTTTCGAAAATGCACAGCACGAACCGATATTGCTCACAAACAAATCATAAGAAAATTCTGAAACTTACTGAATTATTTCGTAATTGGCCCTTCTTTAATATAAAATCAACTTCATGTTCGACAAATTATCGAAAAGGCTCAGCATGAACCCTTAGTACTCAACCAATTTCATATAAACGGAAAATTTTCGAAAATGCACAGCACGAACCGATATTGCTCACAAACAAATCATAAGAAAATTCTGAAACTTACTGAATTATTTCGTAAATTGCCCTTCTTTAATATAAAATCAATTTCATGTCCGACAAATTTTTGGAAAGGCTCAGCATGAACCCTTACTACTCAACCAATTTCATATAAATCGGAAATTTTACGAAAATGCACAGCACGAATCGATATTGCTCACAAACAAATCATAAGAAAATTCTGAAACTTACCGAATAATTTCGTAATTGGCCCTTCTTTAATATAAAATCAAATTCATGTTCCAAAAATTTTTTGGAAACGCTCAGCATGAACCCAGTACTCAACCAATTTCATATAAACGGAAAATTTTCGAAAATGCACAGCACGAACCGATATTGCTCACAAACAAATCATAAGAAAATTCTGAAACTTACTGAATTATTTCGTAATTGGCCCTTCTTTAATATAAAATCAACTTCATGTTCGACAAATTATCGAAAAGGCTCAGCATGAACCCTTAGTACTCAACCAATTTCATATAAACGGAAAATTTTCGAAAATGCACAGCACGAACCGATATTGCTCACAAACAAATCATAAGAAAATTCTGAAACTTACTGAATTATTTCGTAAATTGCCCTTCTTTAATATAAAATCAATTTCATGTCCGACAAATTTTTGGAAAGGCTCAGCATGAACCCTTACTACTCAACCAATTTCATATAAATCGGAAATTTTACGAAAATGCACAGCACGAATCGATATTGCTCACAAACAAATCATAAGAAAATTCTGAAACTTACCGAATAATTTCGTAATTGGCCCTTCTTTAATATAAAATCAAATTCATGTTCCAAAAATTTTTTGGAAACGCTCAGCATGAACCCAGTACTCAACCAATTTCATATAAACGGAAAATTTTCGAAAATGCACAGCACGAACCGATATTGCTCACAAACAAATCATAAGAAAATTCTGAAACTTACTGAATAATTTCGTAATTGGCCCTTCTTTAATATAAAATCAATTTGATGTCCGACAAATTTTTGGAAAGGCTCACCATGAACCCTTAGTACTCAACCAATTTCATATAAACGGGAAATTTACGAAAATGCACAGTACGAATCGATATTGCTCACAAACAAATCATAAGAAAATTCTGAAACTTACCGAATAATTTCGTAATTGGCCCTTCTTTAATATAAAATCAATTTCATGTCCGACAAATTTTTGGAAAGGCTCAGCATGAACCCTTACTACTCAAACAATTTCATATAAACGGGAAATTTACGAAAATGCACAGTACGAATCGATATTGCTCACAAACAAATCATAAGAAAATTCTGAAACTTACCGAATAATTTCGTAATTGGCCCTTCTTTAATATAAAATCAATTTGATGTCCGACAAATTTTTGGAAAGGCTCACCATGAACCCTTAGTACTCAACCAATTTCATATAAACGGGAAATTTACGCAAATGCACAGTACGAACCGATATTGCTCACAAACAAATCATAAGAAAATTCTGAAACTTACCGAATAATTTCGTAATTGGCCCTTCTTTAATATAAAATCAATTTGATGTCCGACAAATTTTTGCAAAAGCTCAGCACGAATCGATTTATCTCAATTAATTTTTATATTTAATTTTCGTGCTAACTCTAGCTAATACTCAAACCTCCATTATCTTTTAGATAAATTTATTATTGAGTCTTCTAATTTATTTAATAATAAAAGAACTTATTATTGCACGAATGATGAATAAACTAAATTAATATTAAATGAGAACGTTGACTTAAATTTGTGCATGTTTTTACTCGTATTATTATAATAATTGATTATTTTGTTTATTACATTTTTTTAGTACTATCAATGGAGAAAAAAAATTGGTTTTGATATTTGATAAATGTATTACCATATGTACATTTTTTAAAAATACGTGCTAACTTTTCGTGCTACCTTCACATCGGTCCCTTACAACAAAATGCGTAGAGAATTCCACCAGTTGAAAATCGGTTGAAACCGCTTGCTAATTTTTAGAGAGACCAAACTTTTGAAAATTGTACCATAGCACGTCACTTGGTAGGTCTAGATTTAAAATGTTTTTTTTTAAAGTGTCGAAATTTAGCCGACCTGATCAAATTGTTAACCCTGTTACGATAAACTGTATAATGCTTCCAAGTGGTATCATTTTTATTAGATTTCCAAACTGCGTGTAAAAAGTCCCTAATATTCTGGAGCTTCAGGATAGAATCATCGAGCATGAACACATCATCGGACGGCTTCCGATCGACTCTGCGCAGAGGAGCCCATCTATCCAGAAGCTTTACAAGCAAAAAATTAAAATACTCCAATTTGCCATCAATTTCTGGAATAGAAAAAATCCGACCCCAGTCAAGTCGATTAGCCTCTGCAATCAATTTGTTCTGGTCAATATTGTTAATAGATCTTCGAAAGCAAAAACTGACGCAACTAGAAACATCCAAATCAAAATTATAGGAACCATATATCATATCGTGGGTGGTAAATGACCCTGGGACGGAAATTTGAGAAAAGAAATTCAAATTCGATCGATTATTCAGGAGCAATAAATCCAAACAAGTGGCAGCAGTATTACTAAAGTTCGTAGGATCATGCGAGGCAATTTCCAAACCAAGTGATGATATGAAATCCTTGAATTCCTTTACAGCGGGTGCATCTGACATGAGATTCGTGTTAAAATCACCAAGGCTGGGAATATTAGTATACCTACTAGTTAGATCCCGCAAGGTGTTTTAATTTTATTAAGGATTTAACCCTAGGTGGACAATAAACGACCCCCACTAACAATATGTGATTACGACTGCTACTAATTTCCAAGAACAAACAATCAAAACTTGACCAAAGGGCATTTTTCTTAACTACCATTTCTTAACTACGTCTACCACGCGGATCAATCCTATCTTTCCGTACAATATTACACCCATCCAAGTGAACATGAACGTCCTTATGTATATCGTTAAGCAATGTCTCAGATACAGCAATTAGATGTAATGGTACATCTTTCACTACGTTACTGAATTCTACAAAGTTAGACTGTAAACTACCAGGGTTCAAGTGGCAACAATTAACTGTAGATAATCGTGAATTAAAACAGGACTTTAGTACCATATTTATTATATCCAATGTTGACATTCTAGGAAAAAAATAAAAAACAAAAATAAAAATTTAAATATATAATAATAGAGTAGTCTTACAACTCCCGGAAACCGATTCGAAACAAAATAGCATAAATACTTAAACAAAAACATTATGAATTTAGAGCTGCTTCCAGTTCATTAGTGGAATAGTAGACATTATGTTGATCACCATTGTTCAATTTGACAGCTATGCGACCATGAATAATCTTGACGCCACTAACTTTCTTGGCCTTCTTCATAGCCAGTGCAAGCTTATGTTGTATAAAGATGCGGCCTTCACCCGTAAAATTGCAAATACTGCTAACTTTTAAGGTTTTACATACTAGTACCTGCGGAAATAAATGTCTTTTTTCATTAAAGGTTCAAACCTGATTACGATTGAAGGTGGGCGTTGATCATTTTCAAACGATTTAAGTCGATAAATCTCCACCTCCGGCAATAAGATGACCGCAACAGTTCCAGCTCTACTATTACTTTCATCTTGAACGTAACCGAAGTTGCTCGAAAGATTAGCAAAAATCTCTCTCTCTCTCCCCTCCGATCGCTGGAGCAAGCATGCTGACCCCTGTGCCAACGGCAATTCGTAAGTAACATTCGAGATATGTAATTTTTCGATTCCGTGTTCCGCAAACGATAACAACCGACCAAGGGAGATATTAAATAGGATTTTGTAGTTTAGAAATGTAACGTCAAAACGACATGAATTGTGCACTACACTATACGAAATTTTATGTGTATATTTCCGGACGAATAATCGTCACATATTTATTAATGAACGATTAAAATATAGTTCAATTAAATTTAAAACACATAGTTTAATTTATTTATAATTTAACACACCAATTGACGTTTCTACAAAAGTTGACATTTCACTTTGTACTGGTGTTAGTCTAAAAAAAATTTTTTTTGTACATCAAAAAAAATTAATTTCATGTAAGTTGTCAACATTTTATACGTGGCGTGTGTATGTGGCCAGTTGAGTGTCGTGCACTCGTATGCGGTTGATTTTGGAAGTGGATTTATTTTATGTCGAATAATTAATTAAAGGCGAAACATTTTAGTGAGATGTTTGCTTTAGTACTAAATAATATTCCACTATTTAAAAATGAGTGTCCATGTGGCCCGATAATTTCTAAATTAGCCCCTGTTCACATATGACGCAAATCTCGATTAATGTGCTACGCTATTTGCGGAAGTGTAACATTCTAATTATTTTTACTTAAAATCTGTGCTGTTTACTTACCACACAACTATACACTCGACGTACATATCTAAAGTAAACAAGTTTTATTATCAAAAGGTGCGCGAGGGTGGCTTGAATGTCAACCAATTCGATATAATTTTTGTTTTGCTATTTATTTACATAACTTTGTTGTTTTATACCTCGTATAACTAAACAGAAATCTAATCAAAATGATAAAATGCTACCGCACATAAAATGTCAATTTTAGTTTTTGAGCACAATTAATGTTCGGGAGTTGACAATATATTTTCGATCGTAAAGACATTATAACGATTTTGCTGTTTATCTTAATCTGTTTTAAAGCTACGTGTATATACATTAAATCAGTTTTTACGTCGTATCCACGTATCCAAACTCGTAACTGTTTCTGTATACACATTGTTCGGAAAAGTTATGACAAAACAGTATACAGATATTGTCGGTGGCAGAAAAACTTGTGGCGCAGGAAGAAATATGTTTTCGTTGTTTCCACTTTTTGCAGTACATCTTCATTTGTGTATATAGTAAGTATACGAAAAGTTCAAAAAAGTTTTATGGACTTTTTTATTTACACACCCACCCCCGCTATAAAACCAATATATTGTGTGAATCGAAAGTTTAGATGTGTATATTCGTGCTCGTATATGTATGTATACCAAATGTGAGTTAAAGTTTTTGATGGTTTCGATAGACATAAAATATTCATCAGTTTGAATTGTTGTAAGCTTCTGCGGTATACGAATATTTTCAATTTGGGTCGAAGAATTTTTAACTTTTGCAATTAATAGGAGATTCTACCGTGTTTAAAGATGGATGGTAAAAGATAAATATAATATTTGTATGTTTTTATAGTTTGTTTGTATTTCGATATAAAATGTATACGCTTTACATAAACTTGTGAAGTTTCATATAACGAAAATAATTAAGCATTTTTCAAACCTTAATTTAAACAGTTTACAGCTCACTGATCTGAAAAACGGATACCTAGGGATACTTAAGAAATAAATGGGGACATAGAAAGATTCAAGGGTCGTAGGAGGTACAGTGCACCGTGTACAGTATCATTTTGAACTTTGCATTCCAATTGAAGCATACGTAATTTTGAGTAGCTGCCACACGAGTATAACTCTAATAAACAACTCGCAATTTGTTGTTGTTGTTCCCTTGCTGAAATAAATTCAAAAAAAATATGAACAAGTCGCTCTAATCCCTTATTGAGTTTTAACGGAAAATAATATCAAAATATTTTGTATTTCTGGTTGTTTTTATGATATAAATGTTGTTCTAGTCATTTGTTGAACCCACAAGAATTCGATATTCACGTAAAAAATACGTTTTTTAATAAACTACGCATTTAAGGAGCAAAAATTTAGGAACAAAATTTCATTGCTAGTGCAGCACTTGAAACGGGTTCGTCTTTATTTACAGCCAAGGCCAACTCAGGTTCATAGAATTCGCACTATCTACTTTGCACCTCTTTCGGCTTTGATTTCAATCATATATAGCTGAAACTTTGTGGGTGTTGAGATGCATAGGCCTTGATAATAGCAATAAATAAACTATCGGACCAAAGAATTAATTTCATCAACCCCTTCCGTGGGTTGAATCCTCATCATAACAGAATGTGAGTAAGGCCTGTGGCCAAAAATAAGTTATTGTTAGTTAGTAGGTTATGGAGGTATCAGAATGGTACTGACAAAAAGGAAAAGAGCCGCTGACGCGTCAATAACTTCTTTAGGTTTTACAGAATGCTATCAGTACCTTCATACCTATATCAAAACAACACAGTTATTCGTAACTCGTGAAAGATTTTCCAGAAATTGATCCCCTTATCCAAAATTTCATGCACTGCTTAAAAGAACTTCGATTGATTGTTAGCGAGGGGAACATATATGTTGAAAAGGAAAATGCTCACAATCAATATATCGAAATGGTATAAACACGCCTCTTTTTTATTCGTATAAAATATTTGTGCACAGCCATCAGTTGGATTCATTTTAAACGATCGTGCTTCTTTATATAAAAATGAAGGTCTATGATTGTTGGGGCCCACACCCGACTTTATATAGATCTCGAATACACCACACCTAACTTCTAAATCGAAAAATTTAATCTACCAGATTTTTGGTAAAATTGTTTTGTATACTCAAAGCAATCATTCATTATACCTATTTCAGAAACCAACAAGGTCAATCCTCAAAATTTTATCTTCAGGGCAAAAATTCAAAAACCTGTCAGTTCTGGCACACAGGTCCACTACATTTCAAATGGATCTCCCAATATATGAAAAAACGTGAATATGATGAAGAATCCCGCTTAATCAATCCGTCTGGGCTGAAGAGACACTGAATTTCGCACGAAAACTGATCTGGAACTATATTTAGAATCTTTTAGTTCATAGTCGTTTTTCTCGTAAATGATATACTTTTCAAAATATTTGCAAACGTAAAAGGACCTAAGAGGGCTGGCACTTCCCGTGAAATAATTTCAGCCAAAATCACTGGGATCTCCCAATTTGTGGACAAAGCTTAATGTTAAACATCCGAATCAATTCATCCACCTGGGCTGCACAGGCCCGAATTTTTATTGAAAAATATTTGTAAAATTAAATTTAGAATCATCTGAAAGTATTTGTAATACGAAAATGCTCTTATGGAGGCTGTCATTTCCGGTGAACCGATTTCAGCCAAACATCATTGAGACCTCTCATCTTGTGGGAAAAGCTTAATATGAACTTTCAGATTATTTTTCAAAAATACAGACTAGTCTAGAGATTAGTTTTCTAAAATTTTAACTGAAATGGCGATTTTTGATGTTTAACGAATTCTGTTTCTCTTTTCAGGAATTCGCATTTATCCATCTGAATTTTAAGGTTGAAATGTCCAAGACGTTTTAAAAATTGTATAGAGATTTTCAATATAGTTTTCTAAATTGTCATTGTTGATGATGTTGTCACCAGGCTGTTTAACAAATGATTCACAGTCGTTTGCAAAGTTTATGGGCCGTTTCTTAAAAACCGAAGTGCATTCGAGTCAAACTCGCTATTGAAAACGGTGGTTTTTCCTGGTATTTCACGTCCATCGGGATTTGGTGGAATCCCGATTTCAGATCTAAGGTTGAAAACTTTTAAGATCCCGCTAGGGTGTCAGGATATTTATCATTTATTGTCTTTTCATTTAATTTTCAAGGCTATTACGACTCTCACCTGTCTGTTAGGTTTTTGAAGCGTTTTGCGGTTATAATTTTCTGGTTTTAATTATTGTTGATGAAAGCTTTTCATCTTGTTTCAGTAGTACTTGTTGATCGTTACAGATTGCTTTAATACGCATCTGTTTCTCGATTTTACTTAAATGTTTTGTCCCCAAAGAATATCTCGTACCGAAGGAAAACGGTTTTATTTTGTAAGATTTGCCAATAGATTTTTATTTAATGTCCGGTGAAAAAAATTTAAGGTATGTTTGATCTTTTTCGATAGTTGGGATAGACTTATAGGATCCGGGATACGGAATCAGTCGAGATTGTTTTGAGAAATATGAATCTTTCCATACTCCGTTTTATTAAGATAAACCGACACTTATTCGTACTCATCTTGTTTTTTGTTATTGAGCCAAGTTGTTCTTGGTTCGAAAGGTGATGTAAATCAACCATTTCATTTCCGATAAATCAATATTTCAATTTGCTATATAAATCATAATTGATTTTTAATACCCTCGATAAACAGAGCTAATTCCGAATTCGAAATTGCATAGATTATTTGTTCAGTCTATCAGCAGACATTTTTTGCAAAACAGAATTACTGAATTTCATAACTTGCTAATCGCAATCTAGTTGTAAAAGCTCACTAACTACGAAATGCAAAAAAGAGACAATGAATGTGAAAGTGTGCCAGGAATTTTATCAGAGCCATCTATGATTTTGAAGAGCCGTAATATTAAAAAGAGAGCTTTCAATAGAGGGGAAGCTTTTATTGAATTACTATAAGAAACCGTGGTAATTGGAAAATTTTTGAACATGAATTTATGAATAAAAAATTAAACAAATCATCTAAATTTTAATTTTATATTTTTAATAAACTATTCAAAGAACACATATTTGAAAATCAGCAATCATAATGTAGTATTTATTTGGTAAATTTAAACTAAAGCGGAGCATAAATTTATTAATTTTCTATAAAAATGAGCTTTCCGTTTAGTTGTGTAGGTTTATATAGTAAGATAATAAGTGGTGCCGCGGATTCCTCTGACATCCAATTTGAAATTTAGTTTTATAAAAATGTAACTTATTTGGTAAATTCTGGTCACATGCACCTCAGAATTTTTGAGATGAACGATGCACTTAATAGCAATCTAAACATTCTCCATTTCTAGCAAAATTAAAGAGAAAACGTGAGCTGAAACGGAATTTTATGAATCACCATGTAGAAACAATAATATTATTCATATAATAAAATTTTTACATCAAAATCTATTATTATTTTTGTATACAAAAAATCAACGTTGTCATAGTTTCCTTAATTAAATATTATTACAAAACAGAACAAAACGTAAAAAACTTCAATTTTATTCGATTGCAAAACCGAGCTTTCTGTAATTTGAAAATCCGTTTACAGATGTCTCTGTAATAAATTTACTTGAAATTACAGAAAAGTGTAAAATAATTAAATAACTATTTACGAAAATAAACCATTATTATTGTAAGTTAAGTGCGAAATCTTTAATACAATAATTTAACATAATTAATAAAACTCAAAACAATTATAAATTTTATTTATTATTCGGTTGGCGTAAATAAAACTTTTCGTCGTAAAATATTCACCATCATAGTTGCTGCGCGCTGTAAAACAATAATAGAAAAATGTCACAATTTTTCCAAATTTTTGTTTTTTTTTTATTTCGATCCAATCCAGGCGGGAATTCTTACAATGTACACGATTTTGTTAATACAAGGATTTATTGAGGATTTTTGATGCTAAAGACCCTCGGCTAAGGTGTATAACAGACAGTTCGTATACATTGTAGTAATTCCCGGCTGGTTCAATAGATTATGCAGATCTACTGGTCTTGAAAGGCTATGTATGTTTCATGTTTCATTTTTATAGCTTCGTTCGTGCACGTTTTCTGAGATCGTTGTTGTGTGGAATTCAATAAAATAACCCAAGGTCTTTGTATACTGTTAATAACTTAATGGTTTTTGTGAGTATATAAATGGCCCGTGGCTCTACCCATTTTTTGCATGGTTGGCTCATATACGGATACAAACTCTTAAAGCACAAGTCATACTTTGAACTCGTTTATACAATGAGCTGCCTGCTATAAGACACGCCCGTACAACCGTCCTAACCTGGAGACCCCCTTTCAATTTGTGTAACAATTTCTATACGGGTAATTTGAATTAATTTATTAATTTGAAAGCGACATCTTTTAACAGGTTTAGTAATTGCGAAAAGCTTTATCATATTATTGGTGACCATGGTGAAGCTCTGTTTTGTTTATACTACAGGATGAAACAATATAGGCTGCGGGTTTGTTGTGATGAAAAATCAAATTTTTAACAAGTAACGAAAAAACAGTTTTCGAAGTCTGTCATCAACAATGTTGAAATAGAACCCAAAACACAATAATCCCCATATTACATTGCTACTCCAAAAGCATTTTTTAACGAACGTTTATTTTGGAAAAATAATGCTGCCTTTTTTATGGAACACTCTATACTAATTTCTAATTTTCTGTACATACACATAAACAAATTCTTGTTTCTACAAAAAAAAATAAAATTGTGTTAAAGTAATTTAAATGTTTTTGCATTAACTTAACATAATATGACTCAATATTAAAATATGCTTTTCCTGAATATTGAATTAACCATTCACATTGAAAATTCAAACAAAGAATTTATGTTTTTATATACAAAAAAGCTTCTAAAAAAATACTAAAATACACTGGTTGGTATGAAAAAGTACAAAAAGCTTCCCCTCTATGGAAAGCACATGGAAAAAAATGGCGGAATCTTACGGCTCTTATATTAAGGAGGCTCTGATTTTATTTCAAATGTCATTATAAGTTTTACAATTTCTAGGAAGCTTTTGATATTCCATCTTCTAAATATTGTGATGACAGATTTCAAACAAATGAAACCAAACAGAATGCAAATGATGTGTCGAATGAATTTTGGTAAAGTTTGTAAATTGCGTTTGCGTTGTGTCACTAATATTTGAAGATCGCGATTGCAAAAACTAAAATTCAAATCTCGTGATCAGTGATTATCTCGATAATTTATGTATCTGTCAAAGGTATTACTCATACAATTTTTTAAATTGTAGCTTTTGATCACCGATTAATTGAAATAAGTTTCCTTTTCTTTTTGCGTAAAAAGAAAAATTTACTGACAGTATTATGCACATGTTCCAATTTTTTTTTCCAGTAAAAAATGAAAGGTTAACTATATTACGATTTTCGTTTGCGAGATGAGCACGAAACAAATTCCAGTAAAATAAAATTGGATTTTTTTCTTTTTAATTTGAGCAAATGTTGGCATAAAACTGGGAATGTTGCCATAAAATATAGTTTCTACGAGTATTTTTATAGCAGTAAAATAAAAAAAATTCAAAAAAGTTTCAAATAAACATCAAGCAGCCATAAACATCATTCAAACAAAACGAGCAAACATGAGCGGTAATTAAATATTTTATTTTTACTTGCAATTCGATGTTGTTCGTTATCTAATTTAAATGCAAGCTGTTCGAATTGTGAAAATTTGTGGGACATACAAAAAAATTATAGCATTGCCTTATTTGTTTATATTGCTGACTCTTTTTAACTAGTAGCATTTTTTTTATATGCGTGCAGCTCTATATTTCAGTAAAAAATTTGTTGGAAAAAATTGGAACATGTAAATCGTGCATTATTTTACTGAAAAAACAAAAGCAAAAAAATCTTAGAACTCCATGAGAGTGGCAAAGAAAAGAAATATGTTCTATATCATTTTTATAGCAAAATTTTATGGCTAACTTTGACAATTACATTTTGGAATAACCCAAAATTTTCATAAAAGTTATAATTCGTATACATTTTGGTATATTTCGATTTTTTTATATATTTTAATTTTTATATATATACCACAAATGGACATTTGACTATAAAAATGGCGAACGATTTATTTTGCATAAGTGAGAAAAATTCTCATCTTTATATAGATTTTTTGTAGATGTGCTAAAAATGCTACCATAAACAATACTTTAGAAATATAAGTTTACATATTTTTATAGCACATTATGGCAGCACACTAACCCCATGACAATTATTTTGTCAGTAAAATTTTACTGACAAAATTTTTTGTTTCGTACACAACGAGTAAGTTGCTTTTATTTTTACTGACAGAAAATTTTTCCCATGGAAACGCTTTACAGAAAATATACGTGTCGTACAAGTTCGTGCACGCAACATATTTGACTATATACTGATGAATTGATGACATCTAAATCTGCCTCTATCAGACGGAGTAGTAGACAGGTTTAATGAACTGTAGTCTGTGGAACTCTCGTCTATGTTGTAGTGCAATGGACTCCTTGTTGCTGTCGTAGGCAAGTGTGGGATGTTGTATACCGTCACAATTTTCGATTTATTTTATGTCTCACTCTTTTAAAGTTAAATAATATACTGTTTCATCTTTCCAATTATTATTTTTCTTCCAATTACTTTACGATTTCTACGGTTACTCGATTTATTTATTTATACATCACTTAAAATTTTTGTTGGTGATACGTTTTTCGAAGTGAGTAAATCGAACAGAAAGCATATTTATTCTGAAAGGTTCGAATCGCGTTACTTTTTCTGTAATTGTTTGGGTGAAAGCGCATATCACTTTGCTTTAGAAAAATGAGGCATAAGTAAAGTTGAAAGTCGAAAATTATAATCGTACAACATACTGCCCTAGGTTACGAAATGTTTAAGGCTACATTCACAGTATTGTTTTCGTCGTTGTTTTCGATGTTGTTTTGAACTTATCGTTATAACAACAAAACAATAAATTTTAATTTTTGGTTATGTAAACTGATCGTTTTTATATATTTAAATATTCAATTTCGAACTCTGTATAGTCTATTATAGGTTTTCTGTTTGTTTTGTACAACTTGTCAAAAGAAAAACAGAAACAAAAATTGATTGTTGCTCGTGAGTTAAAAAAAATATCTATGTATCGATAAGTTTTCAATTTTATTTTTAAAAACAACAAAAAACTATTAAATATATAGATTAAAATCAATTTACTGTGCTCATCTATTTACCAAAAAACATCAAAAACATTTGAAATAAATCAAAAAATTTGCCGAATTTTTGTTCAATTTGACAGAAAAATTGATTTTTTTTTTGATGAAAATCAATTTTAAAAAATTTGGATTTTTTCCTAAATCAATTTTTTGATGGAACTAATACCAATACAAACAAATGTCATTTTTTGTAGAAACGTCAATAACGTCATTCTTTTGTAGAGACGCCATTTTTTGTGTTTGGTTTATGTGTATGTATAATTAAATTAAATTGTGATTTACGAATAAAAATTAAACATTTTTTTTAAATTTATAATAAAATAGTATAAAACAAGTGCAATGGAGTTTTTCGGTGATTTATTGAATTATGTTGTATTACTGGATGAACATGGTTTTGTTTTTGGACAAAATGGTTTGGGTTATCTAGAAAGCAAAACAAGTAAGTTTTAATTAAAATACTGTACATTTTTTTCATTATAATTGATTAATATGTGTAATGTATTAATATTTATAGCCGGGGAACTGGTAAAGGCAAACTATTGCGAAGTGTGAAGCTATACTCCGCAATGCAAAGTGAGTCGAGCCAACAAACATCTGTTAATTGGACTCAAAGTGCAAGTGCCACCCAAAGTGTGACCGCAGTAAGCCCACAGACATCATCGCTACAAATAACACCGATAGTGGATTGATGGATATATCATCCATGCAGGATCACGTTCCAACTTCAAGTGCAAACATTCACTCCACCCCAATACAAAACAGAGAGCAAACACCAAGTACAAGTCGAGATGTACAATATTCTATCCCATTGCAAATCGAGAAAATACTTTTTTAATAAATCTAATAAATAAATCATGTGATAATATATAATTTTAAATAGCACCGAAAGTTCGATTGCCGAGAGTGTCACACAGAAGTGGGCAACAGGACAAACGAAATTCATGTTAGCATTGTACAGCGAACATTTCCCACAGGTTGGGCCAATGAAGAAACTTCGTACAAAAAAAATGTTTATGGAACTTTCTCTTTGAAGCTTTGGATTATGGGTTTGGAGTAAAATGGTTTGGGCTTCAAGTAGAAACTAGATACAGATGCGTCATGAAGCAGACAAAAAAGTTACTGGAGAATGATAGCACTAGCGGCGCGGTTTATTCCGAGTCCGGTTTCGAGGAAGAGGTGGATAATATAGTCACTCAGGACGATTCGCTAGAGCCGGACTTTAGATGCACAGCCAAGTTATCTACTTGTTAAAGAACGATTTCGACTACATCATCGAATTTAGATTCCTCAAAACCAGCTACAGACAAAGAAAATGCCACTCCGGAGCCACCATCATTAAATATGGGACGAAAACGTGTTGTAAAAAAAACAGTACAGGGGATTACTTGTGACAAGTACTTGGCGGCTAAACAACAGCGAACAACAGAAAAATTGTTGGACATAATTCGTGAAACCACGCGAACTAAGGAGAAAAGTCGTGCATTACGCCATGCCGAAAAAATACAACGATTAGACGAATTGTTAAAAACAATTTAAAATATTTTTTTTTCCTTGAAACTATATGTGTACATAAATTGAATTTTTTTTAAATAAAACTTTTTTATTGAATTTAACAAATCTAAATTAATTTTTAGCTAAAACGTCTCTGCAACAGTGTTCCGTTTTATTTCTCCTAAATGTTTCAAAACTGCTTCCAATGCATCAGGCTCAAATTAAATTAGTTAAGAAAGTAATACAAATATATCCACACACAACTCACTTCTTCATCTGAATATTTCGCCACTACATCGGGTACAAAATTCTTTAAACGATTTTTTGAGGGTCCAACCCCCTTTGAGGGGGATGCCAACAATTCTTCGGACACTTGAAGAATAATTAAAACTTTTTAACGCAAAAACTTAAATCTTTTGATATAAACACACTTTTGATATAAATTCACTCTAAACGCTTTGGAACTCAAATCACAAATGATAACATGAGTCATGACATTTATAAACGTCAAAAAAACAAAAAAAAATCACTAATACCAACATAAAAGCAAATCAATTTGATTTTTTTGTTCTATTTGAACCATTAATTTCACATTGATTTGAAAAAGCAAATAGATGACGACATAACTTATTAATATCAATTTCAATTCCAAATATTAATTAAAACAAACATTAAACAAAAAAAAAATATAAATATCGATAAATTGTTTACGAAAACAACAAAAAATTACTACGGCATACATATTTGGGGGTCCCATTTGAAACGCGATAATTCAAAACGCGATAGGTACAAAACGTGATATGGTACAAAACGGGAAGGATCGGGTTATATCAGGCGGGTGAAGGGGAAATTTAATTTCAGTTTATAGGAATTTAAAAATCAATAGGAGCGAGAGTATATAGGATCGGTATCAATCGGGTTGCTGCGCTCCCGCCGCTTTGAAATGCACATTCTGCATTCACATATCGTGTTTTGTACCATATCCTCTATCCGGTCGCAAATTAATTATTTGCGATCCAAAATATGGTTACTAGATTTATTTTGCCATGCCAATTCTCATATCTTTTTTAAATTAAAATTTTTTTTGCGATTGTTGAGTAGAAATACATAAAAATACTGCGACCTCTGAAAAGGCGTAGTAGTCTTTTCGTAGATTTCTACTCTAAAATCGCAAAATAAATTTAAATTTAAAAAATGTGTCAATTATGGCAAATTAAATGTAGTAACCATATTTTTGATCGCAAATAATTAATTTGCGACCGGATATAAGATATACCCCATAATCTGAAAACAACATCGAAAACAATGACGAAAACAATACTGTGAATGTAGCCTAAAGCTGAAGCGCGGTGAAACTATGACTCCTCTTAGAGGTTAACAATCTGCAGCCAGAGAGGTCACTTGGATAATATCATTTTAACACTATCACTGTAATGAGTTCATGTAATAAGAATATCCCATCGTATACGTATTATAAATAAATATTCATTATTTTGTGGGGGTCACAAATGACCTCTCCATAATATATTATAAGCCCTGTACGAACGGTTTCTAGGAAGCTGAACACAAAAATAAAACAAAAACAACGTCAACAGAAGATGTTTCATAAAATCCATTTAATTAATTATTTAATTAAGGATTTCAATTAGCTCAAAAGGTTAAAAACGTTTTTGTGTTGTGGACGAATATACGTAAAGCTATATACAGTCACCCTATATAGAAGGACAAATCAACCGGTTTCGCTGTACACCTTCTTTGTAATGTTGTAACCTTTCATTAAAAATTAAATCGTAATTACATGATGTAGCCGTGGAGAAGTCGACAAGAGGTACGTAGTGGATTGTTCACGATACACAAAAAATTAGTTCCAGCTAATCCTAAATTATTTAAAAAAAAAAAAAAACAGCGACGAAATATTTCAAATGGATGTAATACTTCTAACAAAAGCATTATTAGATTAGAGAATTTACTTTTTTTCATGTTACGGTACGTTCGCTCGTAATTGTAATTTTAATTAGAAAAGTGCGTTGGCGATCTAATTAGATATAAAAGGGCTAGGACGATTTTTCGTTACTGTGTTGATGAAATTGCTACAAATTGTTTTGGTTACAAACAAAATAATATTTCGAACAGTAAGTTTGGCCTAAACATTAAGGATAGACTTATACAATTACGGTACGATAAATACTTCACTTAAGAGGTGTGCGGATTTGGAATAAAATCGATGATCCAAATTAAATCTCCGTGTTTTTTAACTTAACAGATTTTATGACATATTGAGAGGTTTTTCGAGTTCATAAGCATAAACTAATTTTGACAAATAAGAATATTACGGTAAAAAATGATGATTTATATCGATGCAAGCTAATAGAGCATATAGCTGGGTTTACTTCAGGTGTAAAAGTTCATTAAGCTTATGTCCGGGAAAGGACCGATACCTATTAATTAATTTGTGTTTGAAGTATTTTGCTTTACTATGTCCTTAACTTTAGTAATAATTAAAAAAATTATCGATCGTTTAGCTTTGTTTTACAGTTATTGGGTTCTCCTTTCATGGTAATTTACACAATTTTGCCACAATTGGGCATATTTACACTATTTCAATCAACTTAAATTGCGTAACTGAACTTAGGACATTACACTCAGCACCGCATCTGTTTGAGCTCCACCCAAAGTTGTGACAGAAAGGTTGATTGAAATCGTTTGGTCCATGATTAGTCGCTCTTTTTCATCGTATGGCTAAATATAACACATATGACCTCATAGCGCCAATCCTAACATACGGATGGTCTTGAACTTTTTTGTGGAAGTAGTTCACATTATGTTCAAGCGATATCGAGTGAGATCGGTTACGACACTTTAGGTTCCGGGGAACCATTCGTTTAAATCTAAAATGTATATTTTATTTAAATGGAGCCATCCCAGATGCTTTAGCGCCAATCTCAACATACGGGTGACTTTCATAATTTTATGAAAGATATTTGAAGAGTGGACACTTTAAATCATCAATTATCATATTTTGTGACGTTTTAAAATTTTCTGGGATGAATTTAAAAATCCTGAGATGGGATATACCTAGTATTGCCTGATGAACATTTTTTGTGTTTCTGGGATGAAATATTGGGATAACTTCACGCACTTCCAAAAATGGAAAATATCTCAAATTACCATGACTATTACCCTAAGCCAGGTAAAGACGAAACCCAAGTCTCGTCGTACAGGCCAATAAGTCTAATTCCGATAATTTCAAAGCTTTTTGAAAAGATGCTACTACAAGAACTAATACCTATATTATCTGAAGGTCGCATTATACCAGATCACCTATTTGGATTTAGAGAGCAACACGGCACAATAAAACAAGTGCACAGATTTGTAAATTAAGCTTTCCTTAGAAGAAAAGAAATATTGCTTGACAGTTTTCTTGGATATTGCGCAAGCTTTCGACAAAGTATGACATGAAAGATTGAATTACAAAATTAAAACTCTTCTGCCTAGTGCCTAGACAATTTCATGCAATTCTTGAAAACTACTTAGCCCAAAGGAAAATACGGCCACTGCTGATCTAACCGAGATAAAGGCGGGAGTGCCGCAACGTAGTGTATTGGGACCTGTGCTATACTTGTTATTCACAGCTGACTTACCAATAACTGAAAAAATAGTCATTTCAACTTTTGCTGATATATTCTTTTCAACACAGATATATTGTTTCCCCTAAAAAATGCTCAAACAGCATCGAGGCAATTACAAGAACATCTACACAAAATAGAAGATTGGTTAAAAACTTGGTGGATAAGGACGAATTAAATAAGGACGAGTAAAATTAAACAATATCACAATTCCTCAACAAACAATCGTCAAATATCTCGGTCTTCATCTCGATAGAAGATTGACATGGAAAAAGCACATTAAAACAAAACGCATTGAAATAAAATTTTCTAAAATGTACTGGATAATCAGTAGAAAATCGAAACTCTCTCTAGGTTCTACTATACAAAGAGATCCTAATCCCCATATGGACATATGGTATCCAACTATGTGGCTCAACTAGTACATCAAATATAGATATCGTACAAAGAATGCAAGTAAAGCGTAGTCAGTAAGTTGCGAAGTAAGTGACTTCGAAGCATTACAAATGCCCCATGGTATATTCGAAACAGCAACATCCATAGAGAGTAATAATCAGATAGATAAAGGCATTGATCGCCGTAACGAAATTGAAATATTTGCATCTGAAAATTATTACCCGTTATTTCTTTGATTTCGGTTTGCGCATATAACAAGAATTCAAGAAAAATCCACTTCCACCCTTCTCCCTTCTCTTAAATAAGCTGCCTTTTATTATCACAAGTTGCATTAAGCTTAGTTTACGTAAGCTAACACAAGCTTTATAAGGAATGTAGATCAAAAAGATTTGAGTCATATACATTTTACACGATAATCTTATAAAATCAACACATGCTAGGTATAGTCGCTTGTTCAACGTTCATAAATTACCCACTTTATAGATTTTCTATGGTGTGGTGGTAATCTGGTAATATACAAAAATGATTTATAAATAATGTAATTTTCACTGTTTTCTTCAATGAAACTATTTTTCCACCTCTGCACAAAAACATTATATATATTTTATATATAAATACAACACAGAAGAACAGGTTTCCGGCATAAATAACAAACAGTTGATTTAATTAATGTAACAGCTTGATTTAATTTATTTTTACTAACGAAAAACATGTACCGTAGATACAAATAAAATGCGGAGCACAAAACACGAGTCCGCACACACAACACCTCGCTAGACGCGAAATGATATAACAAAAATTTCTTATGAACTTATTTATTCATGGGTGACCTCATATACGCTATATACAGTCAGTGTTTATATTTTTTAGTCATATAATCATCTTCATTACCCCTGTCCTGTCATACATAATTTATTTATATCAAGGACGTGCTTGGGGTTAATCAAATTTTTTTAATTTCCTTTGTCCACTTTTTGACTTTATGAGTTTTCATGATGGTGCAGATTCATATTACCGTTACAAACAGCAACGCATAAATAAACAAAATATTATTTTAACTGTGAATTTACCCTCGAACCGTAATATTATAAGTACGATATGACTTTTCATATTTCATATAATTCTTATGACTAGGAATTTCTTTTTAGTCCGATGATAATCTCCACAGAATTTCTCTACTTCATTCTCCACCTTATCGAAAAAAATCATATTTTTTTATTTATTTAAAATTGAATATTGCAGATTATTTAGTAGTACAAAAAGGGCATATTCTACCTTTTACCATTTCGTATCTGCCCTTAAATAAAAAAAGAATTTTTTTTTGTATTAAATAATTGGAAATCCCGATGAAGTTCCATTGAGTATTAAGACAAATTGTTTTGTTCTGCGGATATACGAGGGTTGCCTTTTATATTTCGGAATTGGACAACCCTAGTGTTGCAATCTGGCAACTGACAGCTCTATCGTAAAGTTTGACATTTTTGAGATTATACGTACTCAGAACGTTTTGACATTCGAGCGCTATTTGTGTTGTTTACAGTACTCATTAACTCAACATCTCGGTGAAAAAATGGAATTAAATCGTGAACATTTTGTGCGATTATTTTTTACAACTTTCGACGTGGATGAAGGCAGCAAGAGTGCATATGGATGAACTTAATTCAATTTTTAGCGATGACCAAGGACCAGTGTTTATCGATGGTATGGTGAATTCAATCGAGGTCGTAGTTCACTCCAAGACGAATTTCGTGAAGGTCGTCCAGAATCAGTTGTTGTTCCGGAAACCATTGATGCTGTGCGCGAACTGATATTGCAAGATCGTCATGTGACCTATCGTGAGATTGAGACAACCTTAGGCATTAGTGGGACCAGCATACATTCAATATTGCATACACATTTGAATGTCAAAAAAATTTGTTCGCGTTGGATCCCACACAATTTGGCAATCGCTCAAAAAAAGGCTCGTGTTGATTGGTCGAAAGAAAAGCTCAAAAAATACGATCGCAGTGCTTCAAAACACGTTTATGACATAGTGACAGGTGATGAATCGTGGATTTACGCGTATGAGCCCGAAAGTAAACAGCAGTCGACTGTATGGGTGTTTCAAGATGAGCCGAATCCAACAAAAGTTGTTCGCGCACGAAGCACCTGCAAGCACACGATCGCCTGTAATTTCGGAAAAAAATGGACATGTCGCAACCGTACCACTAGAACAACACAGAACAGTCAATTCTGAGTGGTACACAACCATTTGTTTGCCAGTTGTCTTCCAAGAAATCAGGAAAACCAACTGCCGAAGACGGATTACTCTTCACCACGACAATGAAATTAATGTAGTAACTGACTACCATAGATGGGCGATTACGCATCATCTACTAAATTTTACGTTATTGCGTAGACAACTCATAATCATACACAACGTCGACATCCAATTATAATTCCGCCAGTAGTGATTGAATGATAACGCATATTTTTAACTTATGTTAAGATATTTCCAAGTAACTTATTCTGTGTACCTCATACTATGAAGTTAGTTTAAACTTTGCACCTGTTGCCGACTTCCTTGTTCAAAGTTCCGCAAATCACGTCTTATGTTTAATTAAAATTTGCTTAATAAAGTAAAATTTATCAATTTCCAAATAGTTTCGAATCTGCTATTCGGTTTGCAGGTTCAAATATCAGGCATGTTTTGTTTTCTGAACCGTAGAGTCATGTATAAATAATTTGTAAGAGCTGACCGACCATCAATTTAGTTATTCGGAAATTTAGAAAAAAATAAAAGGGTATCGGGTGTTCGGTTTTAGTCAGTAATTTAGCCTATAAAATCGGTATAATGCACAAAGATTTAGAAGTTTTAATTGTGTGTCTGACGTCGATTTTAATGTTATAAGCCGCGTTTTTTTTAATTATATTTTTCAAGTTCGCGAACAGACAGGTAACAAATTTAACAGAACTATTCAGAACTGTAGAGAACAATAATATGTATTACAAAAAAACCATAAAACTTTTTAGATGGATTCTTGTGTTATGCAATTTCATCTAAGATGTTTAATTAAAAAACTAGCACTTTAATTCTAAATTGAAGAATTTGACTTAAGCTATCGCGATCTTGAAAAAAAACGCGGTCTACCTTTCTAACTAAATCAGTTTAAATTCATGCTACTCACCGAGAGATGTCTCTAATATTCAGTAATCAAATCAATTATCAATCTCCAATTAGAAATATTTTGGTGATTTTTAATCTTAATTAATATAGCAAATTTTAATTAAAACTCAGGCGCGTTTTGTTTTGTATCCTCTATAAACAGTTGGTATGAGCCACCAGCAATTTAGTCAGTCGAAAATTTAAACAAAAAAAAATCGCATTGATGCTCACAGTATGAACGTTAGTTTCAGACTAAATACAAATTATTATTAAACATAGCCACATAGCCACCAATAACATAGGTTTGTTGATCTCTACTGACATTTGTCCGAACGAAAAAAAAATATGGAACTGAATTGAACTAAAAATGTTTTGTTCACTGAACTGACAAATATTTCTTTCATGCATAAATTAGCTGATGTATTTCTTCCCTAAATATATAGTAAGCCAATTAAATATGAATCAGGTACATTAGGGATGAGACCGAATTGGACGATGGAAATGGGTGCTAAATTAAAATGTACATTTGTGGTTTAATTTTAAGTGTTCATCATACTGATGTTTGCCACGAGGATGTTGTCCAGGCTGATCATGTACACACCAACGTCACTACCAACGTGTTATTTTATCATACTAACTCGTAATTTACGTGTTTTAGTAACCAAATTAAAAACCTACTTTGCCCCTTAGATAATACGATGATTACTGATTTCTTATGTTGTTGACGTTGTTTTCATTGTCAACGTCAGGGACACTGAAAACTGCTATGTAATCGATATGAACGATTACATGTCAACAACTGCGTAGATTACATTACGTAATCTACCCCGCCCAACCCTGCAGTGACTAGAGAAAATTAACGATAAAACGATCGACGACAAATTTCCTTACAATACTAGACTTAAAATCATCATTTCATCAAATTCAAATTGACAAATCCTCTCAAGAGAAACCAGCTTTCTCAGCCGATTAAAGGCACTTTGAGTTCACTCAAATGCCATTTGGTCTTAAAAATGGCTCAGAAACTTTCCTCCTACACGAATTAGGAGGAATAAGTGCTATGTAACCAAACCCCGATAAAATAGAAAAAATTCTAGAGTCCAGGGCTCTGAACAGAACTGAAACTATTATTAGAGCAGCAAAGAATTATAAGCCTTACCTTAATAAAAATAAATTTACGCTTCTTACGGATCATAAACCTCTCACATTAACCAAAACTTCAGAAAAAAATTCCAAAATACTGAGATGGCGTTTGGAGCTTCAACATTTTGACTACAATGTGGTTTACAAGAAAGACAAAGCCAATGAAGTAGCCGACACACTCAGTAGAATCCCAAAGTAAACTAAAGAGGAGAATTTTCATGATTAAAACGACTTAAACGCTGAAAACACTAGTTCTTAGAATGAATCAGCTAGGAACAACGCCCCATGTGAATCCTCACAATCCATTCTGCCAATACATCGAACGATTATTACATCCATTTATCTGATTGTTCTATAAACTATTATATAAACCAGATAATCTTCAAAATTTCAAAGCTGGACACAGTAATCTTGGAGGATTTATTCCCTAATTCCCAACAAATCATAATTTCTACTGGCTCATTTGAAAACGTCGAAGTAACGGAATATTTAAAAAACTTTTACTATACGAGAAATAAGTTGCTATTTAATTAGCACTCGAAATGCTATACCAAAAGCTCGTCACAAAAATAGCGGAGGATGTAACAAATTTGGACCGGTAAGATACAATCGTGAGAAAAGAACACGAAAGAGCAAACAGAGGCAGCAAAGAGATAGAGAGCAAGATCAAGCGAGCATAGCGTACCCATTCCGAAGATCTCAAATACACTAGGCAATTTCGGAAATTCCAAATTTTTTACCACCATCGATCTGGCGTCAGGGTTTCACCAGATTAAAATGAAAGAGAACCAAACCAGAGCTCTAATAAACAGAAACGGAATATTTGGGTTATCTCATAACAACCAAAAATATCAAGCCGGACAAAAAAGTATTAACTATTCAAAACATCAAGAAACCTACGAGTTTGAAAGAAATTAAATTCTTCCTGGGCTTTGCATCTTATTATTGGCGATTTATCCGAGACTTAGTACACATAGCTAAACCATTAACCAAATTAATGAAAGAAGAAAATACTCAAATCAAAGTATCGCAATCCAAGAAAGTGAAAATTGACCTGCAAAAAAAGAATTAGAAGCGTTTCGCAACATCAAACAGCTCGTGTCTTCAATGAAGATATTGTGTTTTCCAATTTTAACAAATGTTATCTGGTAAATACTGACGCTTCTCCGTCTGCAATTGGCGCTGTATTACCTCCAGGAGATATCGGGAAAGACTATGCAACACATGAAAAGCAGATGCGGGCCATAGTATGAGCATTGCTTATATGGAGTCAGCAAAATCAAAATTCTAACAGATCACCAACCGCTAACGTTTACGCTAAGTAATAAGAACAACGATACCAAATTAAAGCTGGAAACCTCCGTTGGAGGAATATAATTACGAGCTTATTTATAAACCTGGCTAATACCACTAAAGAAGCTGCCGCTCTGTCAAGACTGGAACTTAAAGCGAGAACTGTTCACAGTGCGGGGGACGATTCTACCAACTTAGTTCGCTACTGTGATGCTCCCATAAATGTCTTCAGGAACAAATTGATTTTGATCAGATACTATATTAGTTTGCCGGAAATAAACAAAGGAATTTGCAAGGTCCTGAAAGAACAATGGCACCCAAGCATCATCCACGGAATCATAATCTCAGAGGAGTATATTCAGGTTTTGCAGGAAGTTTTTCTAGTTGCAAAATACGTCCAACGCAAAGAGTTGTTGAACACATTCAGAATGAAGAAAATAATTTTTCAATTCTAAAAGAAAAACACGAGGGGACACACAAAAATCACAAGGATCAAAAAATATACTGAAACCTGCGATACCTGCAACACAAAAAATACGATAAACATCCTCATCGTATATTCTGTGTAGATAAATTTTCGAAGTTCATCACGATCTCTTGCATTAAGAATAAATCACTTTTGCATGTACGGCATAAAATTATAAAGGCGCTACATTATTTCACTATAAATCGCATACTCGTGATGGATAATGAGAGAAGCTCTGCGGACTGCGAGTCCTATCTTAACGGATTACTTAAAAACATAGGGTATCCAAATCTATCAAATATCCTTCCCGACGACATGAGGTAAATGGAACTACAAAAAAATTCATTCTATCATATTGAAAATATGTAGTTCGATGCCTACAGAACGAGTACAAGGACCTGTCTACAAAAAAGATCATCAACATAGTATGGACCGCTATAGAGACTCTACGCACTCGGTTACGAAAAGGTAGCCGAATGACATCTTTTTTGAAAGAATAGAGAGAACCAAAGAGACCGCAAAAAATCAAGACTCAACAATTACAAGTGAAAATAGTAGGAGAGTCGGTCCGAAGACCTATGAAGCTGGCGACACCATTTATATGGCAATCAAACAAATCCTACGAAAAGATAATCCGGAATTTCTATAAGAAACAGAGGTATAAGACAACAAAGTCACTGTAATAACTATTTCTGGAAGGCGCATCAATAAAACCCAAATCAAAAAACTAGCGCACTAATTTTCCATTGTTACCACAATACTAAAGCTTCCCCCACTTCTTTTCTAGTTTCAAGGCTTGGCGTGTTACTATGCTACTATGAGTACAACACTCCACCCCTAACAATCAGAAAATTTCAATTTCAATTTCAATTTCAATTTCAATATCAATATTTCAATATTTCAATATTTCAATATTTCAATATTCCAATATTTCATATTTCAATATTTTAACGTTTCATTATTTCAATATTTCAGTATTTCAATATTCCAAAATTTCAAAATTTCATTATATGTATATATACAAATTTCAATATTTCAAAATTTCAATATTTCTATATTTCAATATTTAAATATTTCAATATTTCAAAATTTCAGCATTTCAATATTTCAATATTAAATAATTTCAAAAATTTTAATATTTCAAAATTTTAATATTTCAAAACTTCAATATTTTATTATTTCAATATTTCAATATTTCAAACTTTCAATATTTCAATATTTAAAAATTTTAAAATTTTAATATTTCAAAATTTCAATATTTCAAAATTTCAATATTTTAAAATTTCATTATATCAATATTTTAATATTTCAATATTTCAAAATATCAATATTTCTATATTTCTATATTTCAGCATTTCAATATTTCAATATTTCAAAATTTCAACATTTCAAAATTTCATTATATCAATATTTCGATATTTTAAGATTTCAATATTTCAACATTTCAAAATTTCAATATTTCAATATTTCAAAATTTCAATATTTCAAAATTTCATATAGAGAAAGAATCAACTTTCTCTTTCTCTTTCTCTTTTCCTTGTTCGATATTTTTATTCATTATAAAAATCGGAAAACACGTTTGAGATGAACTGACAAAATAGACTGTAAACAAACTAAATGACAGATCGCGCTCAAACTTAACGTCAAGATAGAAAACAGTCGTGCCACGTTAGCTACAAAAAAAAATACAATCACTGTAAAGCGGGCATTTTAAATGGCCAATTCCCGTTACTTTTGTGACAGAATGTAAAGTTATAATGGAATCCCCTGATTTAAAAGCTAAGTGCTCCTCCTAACAACAGAAAAGGTCACGTCTCTGCAATCATCGCGTTACTCAAAGTCAGATAACTAAAACATGCATCTGACTTCCAATAATTTTTTGCATTACAAAAAGCCTTCTGCGATACATTAAACAGCCACTATAATTTTTAACGACTCGTATAAATTACTAAATTACGCGGATTGTTGTTGTGTTCATTTTATAACAACAATAATCAGCATCATAAAAAACAAATGAACAAGCATAATTAATTAATTATCGTAATTTAAGAAAAAAAAATTGTTGTTTGTAGAAATAATAATCAGTTTCCTTCATCATCAAATATAATAAAATGAAAAGTGAGGAAGACCATAAGATGCCGGGCGGGCAAAGAAGAAACATTTAAACGTCTTTATTTGTTTACTTTCTGCTCTTTAAACTTTATAGTTTTGTTTGTTTTCTTAAATGGTTCGGAACCTTGGTTATACCGTACAAATTATTATTTCTTAAGTGTTATCTAATCATCGCGGTTTATAAACCTATATACGTGTACAAAAAAGATTTTTGTTATCAGCCACATAGATTTAGAAAGTAATGGCATAATTAGATATTTGACGCAGGTTCAGCGAACCGAATTCATTTTAATTTAATATTTTTGCATTTACCATTTTACACACAATCGTCTGGTGGTAGTAATGAACTCATGCAAAAAAAAATGACGCGAAATTCCAAGTATTCCAAAAGTTGATTAACATGTGTTTTTGTATTTTGAATTATTGACATGCAAGCCGGTAGGTGGGTTCAATTTAGTCGCAAATACATTTATTGTGTAAAATGGTGAGCGTGGGTCGCTTATTGCGAAGTAGAATATCGAATATATACAAGATTTACAAATCTTCCGGTTAAGTGGTATCATTTGACTAATATTACACACTTACGTATATCCAAAATAACCCAACTTTCTCGAAAATTGCAAAAGTTTAGATTGGTCTATGTACTCGTACAGTACAGGAAAATCCCATGTAAACGAAATAAATTTATAGAATTTTAATTCAAAAAGTAATTTTTGTGTGTGCGTGTGTCTAAACCACTCAAACTTAAAGTTATTTTTACGTTATAGACGGAATAAAAGTTTCGTAATTCCCCCCCTCCCGCGCACACACACACACGAAACCAAACAAAAAGAAGGAAAAACCTCAACTTTTCTATCCGCTTCTATCTATCTATCTATCTATCCGACAAAACTCAACACGAAAGTAGCTTATAAATGTTTGTTAGTTGTTTTTGTTGTGCTAAAAACACTAAAAAAAATTGTGTGTCGAAAACAAAAATATTTTTCCACCCAAAAATGTATGTGGTGCGGGATACCACGTAAAATTGAAAAGATCTTTTCTTCGTGCGGTATATGGTGGATGGGGGGCGGCTTTCATGTCAACGGAAAAATATAATAAAAGATCTGATGTTTGTTTTGAGAAAACATAAATTATGTCGGGTTCAAAAGACGTCACAGCAAAGTTTGATTTATGGTCAATCAGTAATTTGGGATAAGGTTAGCGACATTTTTACGTATCACTGGATTTTCGAATGATTTATACTTCGTTTGCTAGTATTTTGTAAGATTTGTTTTATAAAATTTCAGTTTTCCCGTGTGGCCTATTATTTTTCAAAACAATAGAAAGAAATTAATTGGTGAAATAAGTTTTAGCAATTTGGTATTATATTTGTAAAGCACTCCACACACTACTAGATTAAATTTAGGAGAATCTTTAAAGCAAATTGATGATAGAAATTTAAGATTTTCATCCTTATGTAGTTACTTCGAAAACTTAAAAGGGTTTTTAAACAATTGGCAATGAAAGCTTGTGTTCACTCGAAGGTCATCCAATACACCGCGTTATTTGGGTGTTATGTGGGTTATATTAACTTGCTTTCTCTGTCTGTTTGTATCGAAATCTTGTAATGAATTTTTCAACCACTCCTAATTATCCGATTCACTTGAAACTCTGCACAATTGTGTAACTCAGGTATTCAAATTCATATTTAGTATTGAAAATAACGAATTTTGAAAATAATTGGTTTGTACCGTTTAATTTTCAATTGAGAACAAGTGTTAACAAATTATAAAGAATTCATTATCAGGAATACCACTCACAGCGGGATATGCTGAGGAATCAAAATGTTTAAGTCACTGATGGGCACGTAAATAATATGAAAGAATCTACACGATTTTTTACAAGTAATTTACATATAAATTACAAGAGCTTATTTTTTACATTACGTAAAGTAAAAAATGAAATATACATATATTAAAAATTGACATTTGCATGACAAGAGCGCATTGTTAAATATTTTCACTGTAGGAAACTTTCTAAAAATCTTCAGCAATAGTCGACACATTTTGAACGTGGTCTTAAAAAATGAGTTATACTTAATTTTTGTGAGGTGGGAAATACTTTCCAGATGTTCTTTGATTTATTATAACCCGGTTAAAATCGGTTAATCGTTGGCCCGATATTCATAATTTTCTAACAAGTCCTCCAAATTGTGTCCATGTTTCTAGAACTTCACTATCTAATAATGCTATAAATAAAATATCAGACCTAAGTAATGCTTCCGTCAGACTCTGTTATGTCGCTCTATCATAGAAATGTATGGACATAATAACGATACCAAAACCAGGTAAGCCGCCAAGTGAATTAACCTCGTATCGGCCAATATCACTTCATCCAATTATTTCAAAACTGTTTGATAGACAATTACTAAAACGAATTAAACCGGGAATTGTAAAATCTGGAGCTGCTCCTTCCCCTTCAGTTTGATCTATCAAGTCCATAGAATAAAACATCTAAGTTAGTGTTGAAACAGATTAATCAATTTTCTTCATATATTTTTTGTTATATAGTTTAGCTTTGCTTGAAGTTCTAAATATGTCGGACAGAAAAACCAAACGATTGTCGGGTGCCAAATATAAGCAAAAACGAAAAGAAAAACAAAAAAGTAAGTCATCTATTAGTGGACTTGCACAGTCTACTTCCAATTTAATAATTGTGGAGGAAGAAAACGAAACAAATGTTGGTTTTAATGAATTAAGAGATCGTGAAATTTGTAAATCGTTAACTGCTTCTGATCCATTACCGTCTACAACTAGCCATCAGCAACATTCGCTATTGAGTAAGGCAGAAAGTGATAATTTATCACTTCAGTTCTTAAAACAGCAACTTTTAGGTAGTAGCATAGAAACGATTATATCAAATGATCCTGATTTCTGGCCTAATAAAATAATTAATGTAAAAGCTATTATTTCGATTGAAAAAGGACCACGGCAAGTTATGAATTTTAAATTTTCCAGCTCTGCATGTGGGAGAATTGCAAAATTTTTGGTGATAAACAAAATACGTTATCAGATGAAACTGGGTATTCCGATTGGCAAAATTTTTCTTTAATTTTAGAGTGAAATGACAGAAGTGCTTATCATAACGAGAAGCGAGAACATTAAAAGTTGGATACTGTTAAAAGAATCATTGAAAACTGACAAAGGTTTGTTGTATTCACCAAAGGATTATAGACACTGAAAGAAAACATTGGTTTGGAATAATTTTTATAATTCAATATCTATCTAGACAGTGCCTTACTCTTAGGGGTTCGACCAACCAGTTATGCACGGCCAACAATGATAATTTTTTTAAAGCAGTGGAGATGATAGCCCGATTTGGATTTAAGGCGATGCCACATACACATTTTTACGGACGACATCTAAAAACAGATTTCGCATTTACGAATTAATTAGAACATATTTTTGACTCAAATCAATGAGATAATATGTAAAATATCTCAAGTTAGTAGCTAAAATAATAAATTTGGAATTATTTAATAATTTTAATTGAAAAATTATCAATTTTCTATTTACCCATTCCTAGAAACGATTTTTTCTCTGAATGGTATAATTTTACACGTGAACGATCGCACAAAAATCTAAAACGATTTCCGAACTCATCAACAAATTTTAAACGATTTTTTTCTCTGTTGTCTGTGAACTTCAACAAATGTCAAAAAATTCCAAAACAAAATATATATTAATATAAATATATACACTTATATAAATATATACACTTTGGATAGAAATGGCGGTATAAACATTCAGCTCAAAACAAAATATAACGAATTGTTGTTGTAAAAATCGTCTGTATTTTTTTTTGGTATGTGGCGAGGCAAAATAAATTTACGCACGAATCGTCTGTTATTAGATGTGTATGTGGCAACGCTTTTACTGTTAGTTTATCGTGAACAATTTATCGTAGAACAGTTTATCGTATAACAGTTTTGTTTCTTAACCGATTATGATGGGATTGGGTATGTTGGATGGAAATGGGATTCTTAATGATTTTTAGAAGAAGTTCTGGAATTTGGCTATCTAGGACGGAACTTGTCCATTTCTTAACTCCTTCTTCTTCTTCATGATGAAATTGGATACGGGGAATGAAAATGATATGCTTTAATGATTTTTGGAAGAAAAAGAGTAGATCAACGATTAGTTTACTTCAATAGGTCGCCTCGTTCACCTGCAATCCAGATTCGAAACACAATGTGGCAGAATTTCAAAATACGAAACTTCCAGTAACCACCGCTTTCCTTATGCATCCTACCGATAGTTTCGTGCTGAACGTATTGTATACTGTACCTATAATCATTTTGAACCGGAATTTAAACAAAAATAGATTAGGGGGGACCATTGGCAAATTTGTAAAAGTAAATCGAATTTTTGTTTCTACCGGAATTAGACCGCATATATTTTCAAATATTCAGATGGTCAAATTGATTTAGAAATTATATGAAAATTATGTATGGGAGGTGAAATATTTCATATTTTGTATGGAGTAACTAACATTAGTTGCGGACCTCCTTCTTTTGTTAGCTTTAGTGTATTTTTTTTTATTTTCTTTCACATCTTCGGGTTGTACTTTAGATTTAGTTGAATGCAATATTTTAAATAATTCCTTGCTGTTGATATTTGCTTGAGGTGGAAGAACCTTTTATAATATTATAAAATATTTGTGCTTTTGTAACAATGGTAATCTGCCTTGCATTCGAGAAGGCTGCCAAGATGCTGAGAGAATAGTTTTTTCCATATCATTTAATTTATCATTCAAAATATTATTCTTAACAATAATTTCCTTGTATAGATTGATATAAACTTTTAATCGTTTACTAAGATTATTGTTTAATATTTGTAGTGGTGTCGCCTATTTGCATTACAAAGCTCCCAAATTTTGAAAATTTTCGATTTTTCCAATTTCAACTGGATAAAAATCAACACTTTCCACCATTGGAATGTTGGTAGCTGTTTTAGATACGTTACGGTTTTGACACTTCGAGTATGAAGCTCTGCTATTGATCCGATTCTGCTTACTAATTTTTGCACAACCTTTCTTGGTGTGAATGAATTGTTCTCACTCTCCGTTACAATGGATTGCACTAGCTCTAGCACTTATCTGTAATTGACATATGGCACAAAATGCCATTTTAGTAGAATGCACTATAAATTTATATTTCTAATTTAATTTAGAGAATAGATTCATTCTCTCTTACCCATTTAAGTCTAGTGTCACTACTATGCTATTCGAGGAGTATATTCATCGGATCCTCTACCATTTGTGGCTTCATATTCAACATTAAAGTTGAATTTGATAGTTATATAGATGGTAGGATTAGATGGTTACACATTTTACTCGAAAATTTATCAGAAAAAATAAAAAATTGGCTTTTTCATCCAAAAGCGAGTACAGCAATTTATCATTGACTATTGTCCAATCAAGATGCGGCTATGTACTAGCCGAGATCCTTTCCAGGTAGCCGCTTTTCTTCCAAAAATCATTTAAGAATCCCATTTCCATCCAACTTACCCCATCCTATCATAATCGGTTAGTAAACTACCGAGTTCCGTCCCAGTGGCACTATGCTGGTAATTCCACGGGAATAGGGAACTGGGAAAAGAATTTACATATAAATTCTATTTAAATAATTTTTTTCAGGCATACTAAGGTAAAAAGTTAGTGGCAATTTTTTTGAAAACAAAATAAAATTCGGAATAACTTTCGCTGATGATTTCGCTATGGAAATTTTTTCCACAATTTACAAATATTTACATCAAACTTTTTTTCTCAGTAGGCCAGAAAAAACTGATTTATAGTTAAAGCTATGTAAAATCTTTCCCCAGTTCCCTATTCATCTTAATTTATTAATCAATTAAAATGGGAATGGCCGAATTCAATAAAATTTTATAAACCGAAGACACTTTAATTTTTATTTACAAATCATTTTATTATACCGTCAATTTTACAAACTACGATAAACTGGCATACGATAAATTGTCCACACGATAAATTGTATCCACGGTAAATTGTGTCTACGATAAACTGTTATACGGTTAAATGTTCACGTTAAATTGAAACACGATAAATTGTTTACGATAAAGAGACCGTCACAACCCGATTTGATCCCATTATGCTGGATCATATTCATAGAACATAAAAATCAAAAGAATCTAAACAACGTATGCCACACTATTTAGGAGAGAAAGTACAAAATGAAATCATCAACACCATTTGGCGCAAAAATAAGAGACAATATATTAAGTATGGTCATGAAATAGAAATAATTCTCTTTAATATTAGACTGTGCTCCTGATGCTGGCCATATAGAGCAAATGACAATTATTATTCGTTTTTTAGTATTAGATAATAAAGAAAACAGTAGATGTGAGAGAAGATTTTCTATCATTTCGTCCAATTACAAATAAAACAGGTAAAGGGTTAAGTGAATTTATTTTAAAGAAATTAACGGATCTTAATTTAGATATTTATGACATGCGTGGACAGGGATATGACAATGGAGCAAACACGCGAGGTAAGCATAATGGGCTGCAAAAAAAAATCTCAATATCAATCCAAGGGTATTCTTTTTACCGTGTTTGGTCAATAGTTTGAACTTGGTTGTTAACGATTCGACGATCTGAAGCATATCGCATGGAATAGTTTCATTTTTCAATGTGGTACACTATATGTATTTTTCTCTGGATCAACAAAGTAGATGGGCTATAATAGAAAAATATTTATCTGGTTTAAGCTTGAAATCTCTAAGGGACACAAAGTGGTCTAGTAGAATCGACGCAATTAAACCTTTGCGATATCAAATTACTGAATTTTATGATACTCTACTAGAAATGTCTAATGACAAGACACAACATTCTAAAGCTTCTCGCGTAGCACACAGTTTGCCCTCAAAATTGGGAAATTATAAATTTTTATGTTCTGTGGTAATTTGGCACGATATTCTGTATAAAATTATTACTATTAGTAAAATGATGCAAAACACAAAGTCAAATATACAGACTGTAATGAGTGTGAACGAGTCTTTACATGCGGATGTGAATTAGTCCTTACTTTTATACCTTTTAATATGTCATTGATATGTTATACTTCTCTTTGGTAGATAGTTCAGTGGAGCATTATACTTGATACAGAGAAGACGAGGAATAAAAAACTATTGTTTGTAACGATTAACAGTATTGTGTTATTTCTTTTATTTATAATAAGCTGAGCTTATTACATGGTGTCAGAAGTGAACAGATTACAATAAACTAAAAACTAAAAGTTTTATCATCGGATCGTCGATTAGTAATATTATTTCCCGGATTTTAAATCGGAGAGCGGATATAAATTGCATTCCATTGAATTTAATTAAAAAATTAAAAATAAATTTATATAATCAGCATGACGATTTAAATGTTTTTGATTATAATTAAATAAAGTTGAAATTTTTGGAACTACTCAACTTAAATGCTCGGATTTGAATTTGAAAAAGGAGCGTTCAGCTGAATTTGTCGTTGTCAATGACAGTTGTGAACCGGTGCTGGGGTTGGAAACTTGTAAAAGTTTTGGATTAGTAAAACGTTTGGATGTGAGTAGTATTGTGCGCATGACATCAAAGGAAACATTCATGGATAGATATAGGGATGTTTTTCAGGGACTAGGTAAATTCCCTGGAACATTTTCAATTAAATTAAAGAAAAATTCGAAGCCAGTCCTTCATTATAAGAAACGGATACCAAACTCATTGATGGACAAACTAAAATTGGAACTTGATAAGATGGTACAGGATGAGATCATTTCACCTGTTGATTACCCAACTGATTGGGTCAGTAATTTGCATATAGTAGAAAAGCCTAACTGAAAACTTCGAATTTGCTTAGATACAAAGCCACTCAATGAATGTATCAAACGTGAACATATTTAATTCCAACGGTAGATGACTTAACTTCTGGTTTAGCAAGGAAACGGATTTTCTCGGTTCTTGATTTGAGCAGTGGTTTCTGGCACATGGAATTAGAAAAACGATTGGATTTATGACTCCTTTTGGGAGATTTAAATTTAATCGTGTGTCTTTTAGCCTGAATTGTGCACCGGAAATGTTTCAGCGGGAGATGATCTAAATTGTTGGTGATTTGCAAGGAGTCGTTGTATATTTTGATGATGTAGCTGTGTGTGCGGAAAGTGAAGAGGAACATGACCGAATCATGAGTCTGGTGATGGATAGAGCTCGGATAAATAACATTAAATTTAACTCGGATAAAATTCAATATCGACAACGAGAAGTAAAGTTAATGGGAAATATTATATCAGAAGGAAAAATTAAAGCAGATTCAAAATACAAGAATGCATTTGTGAAAATGAAAAACCCAGAAAAAAATCGGACGTTCTAAGATTTTTGGGTCTTCTCAAGTACTTGGCAAGATTTATTCCGAATTTGTCAAAGCAATCGACAGTCTTGCGTAATTTGACTCGAAATGATGTCGATTTTATCTGGACAGAAAAACATGACATGGAGTTCATCAATTTACTTAACATCGTAATATAGGAAACAGTACTGACCATTTATGATCCAATGATGCCTGTAATCGTACAGACTGATGCATCAAAGGATGGATTGGGTTATGTACTCGTACAAAGTGTGGCGTGTGCTTCTCGAACCCTAAGTAAAAGTGAACAAAAGTGGGCACAAATAGAGAAGGAACTTTTAGCCATTGTTTTTGCGTGTCAAAGGTTTCATTTTTTTATACGGACGGGAGTTTACTGTACAAAATGATCATAAGCCCTTGGAAACACTGGTCAAGGTGGTATTGATGATGTAACTATGCGACTTCAACGCATGTTCATGTTTCTTCTGAAATATTCGCATATAAAAGTAATTTAGAAACCTGGCAAGGAAATGCTTGTGGCTGATTGTTTATCAAGAGCGCAACTATCGGAAATTTCAGATATAGAAGGACTTTCTGGAATAATTCCTCGGTAACAAAATCGGTTTGTTTCATGCTAATGAAGTTTATACTAAATCAATACTAAATGAAAAAATTATTTTTAGTAAACATTTAGTAAAATATTCACGCACCTATATAGGTGTTGGAAGTTTTTACTAAATTATACTAAATTAATAATTGATCAATATTGGATAGATTTCTGGCATTGTTAGTCAATTTTTACAAATGAAAATTTTAGAACAAATTTCTACATAAAAATTAAATCAAAATTAAACCAAAATTTTTTTTAAACTATTAATTGCCGACTGCACAGAAAAATTACTACCGGCCGGTTAGTTCGGGGTGGATTTCGTGCCAGTGGGGTGGTTTTGAGTCGTATTGGATTTCATTGGACTTGAGCCAATTGAACGTTGAATAAATCACTATAAACTGTTTGCTCAATCACGAACTAATAAATTTTGATAAGGGCAATGATCAACTCAGACAATTAGCCCTACTTGAGAATTTTGTAAAGTTTAGTTTTCGTGCCAGTGGGGAGGTTTTGACTAGTAATGGATTTCTTTGGACTTGAGCCAAAATTAGTTAGTTGGTGATTGGGCAAACAGTTTATAGTGATTTTTTCAACGTTCAATTGGCTCAAGTCCAAAGAAATCCATTACGAGTCAAAACCACCCCAGCCCCACTGGCACGAAAACTAAACTTTACAAAATTCTCAAGTAGGGCTAATTGTCTGAGTTGATCATTGTCCTTATCAAAATTTATTAGTTGGTGATTGGGCAAACAGTTTATAGTGATTTATTCAACGTTCAATTGGCTCAAGTCCAATGAAATCCAATACGACTCAAAGATCTCATCTAATACAAACAGTTGTGATATTGATGAACCAGTTCTATCCGGAAGAAGTGTAAACCCTGTAGCTGCATCTACCAATACGGCGAATGTAACACCTGTAGAGCCAGTCACCACTAGAAGTGGTCGCGTCATTAACGCCCCACAGCGTTTTGGTAGGGGTTATGGAATTGAAACAGTAGTAATTAATTAATTTAAAAAAAAAAAAAAAAACAGCGTGTAATGAGTGTGAACGAGTCTTTACATGCGGATGTGAATTAGTCCTTAATTTTATACCTTTTAATATGTCATTGACATGTTATACTTCTCTTTGGTAGATAGTTCAGTGGAGCATTACACTTGATACAGAGAAGACGAGGAATAAAAAATCATTGTTTGGCTTTGTAACGATTAACAGTATTGTGTTATTTCTTTTATTTATAATAAGCTGAGCTTATTACACAGACTAGCGTCCAATGAATAATTTAACTCGCCAGTGAGTTGGAAGTAAAGCCTAATTTTCCTTCAATGGATGTCAAAGAAAACAGAAAAATTTCGATTATGAAAGCAGAGATGAGCCAATTTTAGATCCAACAAAATATAAAACTAATTTTTATTTTTATATATTGGATCAAACTATATTCTCGATTACTTAAAGATTTCACATACTTAACGAGTATAACAATATTTTTGGTATTTATACAATTTTAATGAGTTAACTGATTCATCGTTATTAGCATATTGCAAAGCTTTACACATTAAACTTACGGATTCAGATAGAAATGAATATATCGATGGAGTGGAAATATTAGAGGAAATGAAATGCATTAAAATGGCTACTTCATCAAGAAGGTAGGCCTTCATCAGGTGAGAAGACTCAAAAGATTAAAAGTTTTTACGTTACCTGAATAGTCCGCATAATGCAAAATTACCCAAACCGACACTTAATGTAAAGAATACATGGTACTGCTAAAAGTATTATTAAATTGTCAGACTCAAACGCTGTTAGTCAAAAAAGACCAAGTCATTCCTTTATAGAAAAAAAAACATTGTCGCTTGCATGGCATTCAGCATTAATTTCAAATCTGGCTATGAAAATCGCCGAGTTAGCATCAAAACTTTCAACGGAGCACTAATTACGAGGTAGCGATTTTGCAAAGCAAAAATGGTATGGTTTCCATAAGCATGAGTAAGACAATGAACTATACCAATCATGACTGGACTGATCTTCACACTCTCACGCAATGATCATAAATATATGAAACCACGCAACGAAACCTAAGTCGTTTTCCAAATAATTACAAATTAATTGATTTATTAGTGGTGATTTATTAGACATCCAGCAGCAAGAAAAACATGTGAACCGATCACGACTGTTAGATCAATGAGCTTTTATGCATTTTTCTTAATGATCCATGAAATTTGCAGAAATTCTCGCCATTATTTTTATGTTAAAAATTTAATTGCTAAATAAATTAATTGAAATCAACCAAAAACTAACACACAAATTAGGTTTTCCTAACAAATTTGGTTAAATTGAGTAAAATTTCTTAGTTGTATCTGGCCTTATTTTAGTCAATGACGAATCAAGGCTGATTCACAACATATACGAGTAAAACACCTAAACGCTTTAAAGCATAATGATTTGGACATAATTAGCGGAAAACACGATCGATACATCTAAAAAATAAACCTTCGCATCTGTTGTACAACCGTTCACAGTTTCTTTAAAAAAATTATCTTAATTGATTAAAATTAAATTTAATTAAAACAAAAACAAAAAGAAGAAATAACAATAACAAGAAATTTGTAATAAGCAAAAGTAAGAAAAAATTTCAGAAAAATCGAAAGTATAAATTAAAAATCATAACAAACCCGTAAAGTTATAGTTGAATATAGGCGGCGGTAGAAAGGTGGTATAAAATATACACAGCTGAAGATGCGAATTTACAGCAACCACAATAAACACTATACACTCACACAATTTATATTTTTTTTTTTTTATATAATTTTCACTTTTTTTTTATTTTCCAATAAAAAAAACAATTTTTTTCTGGGTAAACTAATTTTTTACCGCTGCGGAATCACTGAACACTGAATAATTTTTTTTCTGCTACTAAACAAAATAAACTTGATTCTAATGAAAACTCCTTAAAAGGAAATATTTTTTTTTCTATTTACGTTTACTACGTAACACAAAATTATAATTAAAACAATTTTAATTAATTTCACAAACTTTTTTTGTAATCACTTTATATTTTTTAGAACAGGATTAGAGGCGCACAAAATTTCCACTCATAGCACACAGGCACGTCTATTCCGTGTGACTGTTGAAAAAGGATTAAATATTTTGGAGAAAAATTAATTTCGGTACTACAAAAACCAACAACAATTTGTACTAAAATTACAAAAAAAAAATAATTTACTTTATTTTTTTGTGTTATAATTTTCCGCCACAAAATTCTCACGACACATCAAAGTATGAACTGAAGACCAAAGTAAAAAAATATTTTGGAAAACGAGTAACGAACATTTTCCACAAAAAAAGTTTTTTGTTGCAACTTTTTTTTTTTGTTGTTTTGTTGTGTAGATTTTGCGCAAGCGAACAGTTAAAACTTTTGGAGACGTGTACGCGTGTACAGCGCGAAAAAATTAGTTGAATGTAAAAACAAATTATTAATTAATTTTTATTTTCGTACTCAAACAAATAAACATAATTAATTATTGTAACCATTAAAAACTAAAAATTCATATTAACCGAATATAATAAATTCGTATTACACGGAATTAATATTACGAACAAAAAAAATTTTGCGTCTCCGCTCAATCGAACGAACTTTTTTCAACTGAAGAGAAACAAAATACAAATCAAATTGATTTTCGTATTTCTTGTAAACAAAATTGTCAAAGTCAGCTGTGTAGTAGGAATACGACTTACGAGCGAACACCAACACACACCAAATAATATTTTATATGTGTACAGGGTGAAAAAAAAAATTATTAATACATAAGTTAATGTACATTTACTAATACAAACGTAAAATTAATAATTAATTTAATTTATAATTCATTTTGTTTCTTATTTTGCGAGTAAATAGTAAATATTTCGGCTTTTAAGCAGAAAGCTTATTCGATGTGTATTATTTTAAAATTGGTAACTTGCCTTAATATTTTATATTGCGTATAATTCAGGGGAATATTGTTCTCTGTTGAGCGGAAAATGTGAAGAAAGCAACAAATAGGCGCTTACATTATTTCATTACCTGTTGTTTTATACAGCATAACGAGCTTTTCAGTACCTTTTTACAAATAAATTATTCTGTTTATAGTGTAGTGTTTTTTAATTTTTTAACTCTATGAATTTTTTGTATATTTCAAGCAATCGTTAAAATCGAAAAATTTGATTATTTTATTTGCGTTTCTGGTGAAAATTTTTGATTGTGTTTTATTTTTACTTTAAACGGGAAGGGTAATTTCATAAGGGTTCCTGTATCTATAAAACTCGACAATGGAGGGAATTTATTTCTTTATGTTGATACCAAAAGACACATTAAGGCCAAAGCCTTGTTTACAATTAAATCCCGAGTTTATATTCGAATTTAAATCCAATAAAAGTCGAACTGTTAGTTGATAACGCAAAAATACATTTTTTATTAAAAACAAAATATTAATTCCGAAAATACGTCGTTCTCCATGACATACTCTTTCCAAAAAAAAAACCCCCTTGTCTATTTTCTTTCAGTCGTCCATCCTGCAACCAGAGATGCCCTCATCGCTGTCGTCGAAATTTCCTAATTCCTCCAGATCTTCTAACGTATACACCAAGGTTTTAATCGATCTGAACTGCATACACCATCGAACTTTCGCTGAGTTTGTTCGGCTCCTGGAACGTCGACAATGTGATATCTATCGTGTCCAGAGCTTTATCAATTAAATGTGGTCCCCGATATTTTGGGATTAGTTCTCTTGATGTACACCTTGAAGCACCGCCTTCCCACTTTACAAATACCATTTCCCCCTCGTTGTATTTATGAGGGGCACAATGTGCTTTATCGAAACGTTGTTTCTGGCGTATCCCAGCTGCTTTTGTTCTCTCATAAGCTAGCCTGTTAATAGTTTCCACGTCATCATCGATAAATTTATCGGTTTCCATTGTCAGCAACAACTTTTTTTTTAAATATACTTCGTGGTTCATATGTTAAGATTAGCCTTTGAGGTGACAGTTTTGTTGTGTCATTGATCATTGCATTTAAGGTTAAGGCCCACTGTATATTTCGAATATTTGTGTCCCATTTCCTATCGCCTTCTCCAACCATTACTCGTAACATTCCCAAGATTGTTCTATTGTACCGTTTATATTTTTTTTTTTTTTTTTTTTTTTTTTATTTCATTACCAGCTTAATCATTATAAATAAAATACATTGTGTGTAAAACATTATTAAAACTAACAAGATTAAGAAGGTAAGATAAGAGGACCATTGGATCAAATAGATCACGTGACTGGTCCCCTGATTCTAAGCCACAAAAAAATATTTGAATTCTATTTACAAAATGAAAATCAATTTAAAATCAAATTAATTTACATTTAAAATTAAAATTAAGAGAAACAAAAGTTGTATAATAAAATTATAACTATATCTTAATTACTACACATGAATATATTAAAACCTCTTAAACTATACCATTTAATTTTAACATATATAATTTTAAAACCAATAAAAACAAAAACAATAATATTTTAAACCAATAGTTCAAAAAGATGGTCAATATTTTTAGTTTGATGAAGCCATTCTTTAAGGTATATTGAAAAACTAGAGAAGTTGCCGCACTTACGAATATCCAACGGTAAATTGTTAAAGATGATTGGTGCAATGATATTAATAAAGTTTCTCCTTAGATCTAATCTAAACTTAGGAATATGTTTCAAGAAGGTATGATTTGATCTGAGATTATACCCTGCATGAGTCACAAAATTATTCCCACTTTTAACATAGAATATTCTAAGTACCTTGAAGACGAATATGTGACGTAGAGGAAGTATGCTGAGATTTTCAAATAATGGCCACGAAGGCGAAAAGGATGGTTTAAAGCACATTATTCTGATTAACTGCTTTTGTCGCACGTAGATAGGACGTAGTGTAGCATTGCAAGCACTACCCCAACATGATAAACCATATTGCAGTATTGAGTCCGCTAATGCAAAGTAAATCGTCCTAAGTAAATATTGCGGACAAAATAGCCGTAAGACATACATTTTTCTGGAGACCAATGATAGTCTAGTTTTCAGCCCCTGTGTGTGCGCTTTCCAATTTAAATCTCGATCAATAATAATACCTAGATATCGAAATTCATCAACAGTGTTCACTAAGAAGCAGTCATTAGGAGGGCATTGCGTGTTATTGCTTCTGCTGCATTTGAAAGTATGATACGTTGTCTCAAGATACAACGATGAGGTATCCCTAAAATGTAATAATTTCATTTTGTGACTTAAAACAAAATTATGTGCTTCCAACCAAATAGACAAACTTTTTAAATCATGATCTATGAGCATGATATTATCTTGATAACTTGGACTAGCATATGTAAACGAGAAATCGTCAGCAAAAGCAGTTGGAGACCCTCGAAATTGTTGTTGAAAGATACCGTTTACATACACTAAAAATAATAAAGGTCCTAAGACAGAACCCTGTGGGACTCCCACATTTATCGGTAACTCTTTACTTAATTGTCCATTTACTCTAACCAATTGCGTTCGCCCATTCAAATACGAGGACAACCAATCCCGGGTTATCCCTCTGAATCCACAACAATATAGCTTTTTTAACAATGTGCTATGTTAAACTCTGTCAAAAGCCTTTGTCAAGTCTATAAATAGAGAAGATACCTTGGATCCTTTATCAATATGTTCAGTTACTTGTTCTAGGAAAGACACGATAGCTTGTTCAGTATTTTTATTTTTCCTAAAACCATATTGGTCGGGAGAGAAAAAGTCTCTTTTTTCTAGGAAGAAAACGATTCTACTTTTTATGGCTTTTTCAAATATTTTCGAGAAGACCGAAAGTAGAGAGATTTTTCTATAGTTGTTCATACTAGTTTTATCATTATTTTTAAAGATCGGAACAACTAAGGCTCGCTTAACGATGTAGGAAAAATTCCAGTTACCAAGCTTAAATTGAAAATAAAAGATAAGACATCAACTAAGAACCAGGACATTTTTCTAACAACATTATTTGAAATCCCATCCAAACCTGGAGTTGAATTATTTTTTAGCGAAAGAATTGTAAAATACACTTCTTCAGATGAAATTTCCGAAAAAACGCAACTATCTATAGATTGGTAATATTGACATATTAATCTATTTTTGTCATCATCCAAGAGGAGACTGGCAGCATTAGCATCACCAACACTAGTAAAGAACTCGTTAAATTCATAAGCAATCTGCACTGGACCAGATATTTTGCAGCCTCTTTGATTAACAATTTCTTCAATTTCAACTGAATCAGGCTTTCCGTTAATTATTTCATTGACTGTTTTCCAATTTTTACGAGCATCACTACCATTGTTGCTGAACTTTTGAGAATAAAAGCTTTTTTTGGCTATATCAATTTGTAGGTTAACAGAGTCACACAGCGTCAAGCTATATTGTTTCAATCTACGGTTGCTGGTATGTTTTTTTGCAAGGCGACAAATATTATTTCTTTTACGTATTAGTCTCAATAAATCATCAGACATCCATGGCTTTAGCTTCGTTGATCTATTGGCACACAACTTAATGGAAGTGCTTTTTTTAATGTGACCTTTAAAGATTTTAATAAAATTATCGTAGGCCTTAGAAGCATCTAGGCAAGAATAAACATCAGTCCATACTTCATACAATAGTAGTTCCTTTAGCTTATTGAAATCAATCTGTAAAACTTCAAAGGTTCGCCGAGAAGTAGATTTAATGTTAAAGGTTCCTGTTAATCTAATTTCAATTAAACAGTGATCTGAAATTTTTAGGTCTAATATACTGTAAGAAACTACCAGAAAATACCTTTGATCAAGTCTATGGAGTACATTATCAATACAAGTAGCTGTGGTATTTGTAATTCGTGTTGGTTCAAGAATATTATCCAAACCATGCTCCGATAATAAAATTAGCAGCCTATCAAGCATTGCGTTCTGCTTGAGGAAGTCGATATTAAAATCACCCATGATAATTAAGTTAGAGTGGGATAGACCTTCCAAAAGCCCACTGAATTCATCAATAAAACTGGAGATATCTGTATATTCAAGACGATAAATACAAATAATACAAACTAATTTAGAATTTATAAAGAACGTCAGACCGACCGCGTTGAATGTTTGGAAAAGTAGATTAAATTGTTTGCAATTTAGACTGCTATGTGCATAAACAGCAACACCTCCCGAACGTTTATCATGCAGGCAAGAAGTGAATAGATCGTACCCCTTTACACCATAATTCGCGACTTCATTGTCGTAAATCCAAATTTCAGACAAACCAATAATTTGAGGCTGTAGATTACCGGACCCAATGTATACAAGCAGCTTATCTAAATTGTTCCTTATACTACGTATGTTTTGGTAAACAAGATTAAAGTTCATTGAGCTGCCCATTGAAATTAATAATAATCAAATTAATGTAACCATTCATAATAAATAAAATTATTAGTTCGCGCCGCTTAATTAAATTGGTAAGACTACCGAGCCATTCATCAAAATAAAAATATCGATCAAATAAACCGACCATGTAGTGGTAAAAAATATTGTAGTGTAGTTGAGCCTTTAGGCAAATGCCAAAAAGACATTTATAATGTTTTAACTCTATTCCAGTATGACAACAAGACAAAACAAAATTATTTGATGTCAAAAGAGAAAATAATAATAGTACATAGAAAACATGTAAACAACAACAACAATTGGTCGTTAGCTCTTGGCGTTGCAGTAGCATTCAAGATATGTTTGATATTGTTTTCCGAAAATTATGTTTCAAATGAACGTGCTGTAAATGTAGTGCCATGATCACTAATTAACCTCGTCGGAACTCCGAAATGAAAAGTCCAATCTTCCATGAGCGATATAACTGGAGCTGTATTCGTTGATTTCGCTGCTTTGATAGCTACGTATTTTGAAAACGCATCTATTATAACTATCAAATAAGCATTACCTTTAGACGTTTTTGGGAAAGGACCCAAGTGATCCACACGTATGGTGTGAAATGATATCTATAGGATACATTTCACCTTCCTTTGTTCCACCTTTCGATTTTGTATAACCTGATAACCACATTCCAAACACGAGGAAATACGTCGTGATTCATGTTAGCTATAATGTTCTGAGCACAACCAACATTCGTTTATCATGTACAATTCCGTACAACTATTCTTTATATACCGTATAGTCTACATGCATCTGCGGTTCATCAGAATTAATTGGTTTCCGACCCCTAACTTCGATGATTTTTTGAATATCGTCGTCTAAGCGTTGCATACCGATAAGCCAATCATCTTGCTGTGATACTAAGAACACACCAATCGTTGCTGGTTCAAGATCCACTCCGTCCTCAATTGAGTTACGGCTAAGTGCGTCGACATGTTGCATTTTCTGTCCACATCGATGAATCGTATTAAAGGGATATTCAGCCAATCGCAACCACCATCTTCCTATTCTTGGAATTAAATCCTTTTTCGTAGCGCAAGTTGTCAACGCAGCACAATCCGTGACCAAAGTAAATGGCTTTCCGATTAAATAAATACGGAATCTGTGAAGCGCTTCAACGACCGCCAAAACCTCCAATTCATATGAATGATATTTGCATTCGTTCTCCGTTGTCCGGCGACTGTAATGTGACACAAGTTTCGTTTCACCTTTTTTGTATCTTTGGAATAGTATACCGACGAGATCTTTGGAACTTGCGTCGGTGTACACCTATGTTCCAACTACAGATTATATAACGTTAAAATATCGGGACTTCCCAACTTGCTTTTTAATAATTCGAACGACGTTGTTTGCTCGTTTGTCCAGTTAAAGGATTCATTCATTTTAGTTAGCCGCGTTAATGGTTCAGCGATAATTAAAAAATTCTTAACGAATTTTCTGAAATAACCTGCTAACCCGATAAATTGTTGTACCTCATGCTTATCCGTAGGCGTTGGAAATGTTAAAATCGCGTTAGTTTTGTTTGATCCCGGTCGTATCCAATGAGAATCTATTTCAAGTCCAAGAAATTCAACTCTCTTCTTGAAAAACTGACACTTCTTTAATTTTAAAGTTAATCCCCGTTGTTGTAATACTTTCAATAATCGTTCCAATTTTTCCATACCTTCCTGGATGGTCGTGCTTGGTCCGGAGCATTTGTTATCCCAAAGGGCATCCTCAAAAACTCAAAATGCCCATCTGGCGTCACAAAAGCTGTACGTGTTATTGATCCATCAGACATTGTTATCTGATAATAACCGGATGCTAAATCCAGTACAGTGAAATAACTACAGCCACTGAGTCGTGATAGCTGATCTTCCATAATCGGTAACGGATACTGGTCCCGTATAGTTTTGTTATTCAATTTTCGGTAATCAATACACATTTGTTCATCACCGTCCTTCTTTTTAACTAGGACGATTGGACTAGCATATGCTGATTCAGACTCACGTATTATTTTATGTTCCAACAATTCACTTATCATTGTCTTTACTTTTTCGCGTTGAAGGTAAGATAGTCTATAAGGCCGATAGACAACTAGTTCGTCATTATTTTATTTTATTTCCATTTTAACATCCGTTTTCCCGAGTTCTTTTAAATTTCGAGCAAAGCAACTACCGAATTTTGTTATCGCAGCTTAAATGAACATTCGCGTTCACTCGGAGTCATACACTGATCCATATTTATTTCAGCCAATAGAATATCAATTACACTTTCGTTTTGTTCATTTGAAGAAATGCCACTTGAAACATTACGTCTTTCTGCCATATCCAAAGTTCGATCAATCAACAAAGTATCGCTTATGTTGAGATTTTGAAATTTTAACGTATTCGTAATAAAACTTTGGCCAATTAGAGATTGTGTATTTAAATATTGGTCAAGAACAATAAGCAACTCAATCTCATCAGCAACTTTATCAATTTGAACTCTCGCTCGTATCTTCTCGTTGGCAACCACACCGCCACCTGCAAATCTTTTGTTAAACACGTTACATTTACTTCGTTCCATTTCAAGCCCCACGTTACTTTCTCGTATCATTGAGCATTGACTTCCGCGATCGATTAAACCCAATAGTTTCACGTTACCGTTCAACATTACAGTTTTGATATAGGAACACGCATCGTCAGTTGTTATTTTACCATTCAACGATTTTTGAGTGCCAGTCGTAGTGGAGCATTCTGTTTGTTCCCTCGGATCAACAAGCGAACATTTCCTACATCGTTCTCGTCACTGTAGTTCAGGACAATTTATAGACAGATGTCCTGGTTTTGAACAATTATAACATTCGTATGTCCTAACCGAATTGTATTCAGCATTTATAATCCGTGCACTCTGCGCACTTCCTTGCCGCATGCTTGGATACCACTTGATACGTTGACGCAATTCATCCACATTAGCTACTATCTGTGTGCGCAACGAGGTACTTAGCTGATAATCATTCAATCCCAAAACTATATACTTTATTAAAGCCTCATCTGAAACTTTACGTTGCCCGATGGCACACATTTCGTAATAATAATCAAGCAACGTTTGGTCTCGTTTGCGAATTTTTGAACGTAACTTGTCGTGTAACTCTGCTTCGCCAAGATGTGAATTAAAATGTTTCATCAATTCGTCTGCAAATATTCTCCACTTGATAAACACGCATTGTACTGAATTAAACCATAATTTGGCCGATCCTTTTAGTTTATTCCCGATTGTTAATTCGTTCATTTATTTCATAAATATTTATCAACGATTCAACTTTTTGAACGAATTGTTCCGACGTTAATAATACAGCCCTTGCAAGATCAAATTCTGGAAGTATATCGATCACATCACGAGGTGTAAGCTTAAATCGATTTTGAGAATTACGATAATTGGTATCTTCCTCCGGGAATGTAGTACGTTTATCGCTGTTTGTTTGGTTCCGATAATTCCTCATTAAGCATACGCTCAAAATTTTATTCGTCGTTCAAGTTGCGTTAAATTTCGCTCGTAACTAACATTTTCCGAATGCAATATTAAACCATTCAGCTCGTTTGTATCACAAGTATTTTGTTCAATCACTTTGCGCGGATTACTACTAACGCTTCCAATCTTCAATTTCGTAGAATTGCCTCCATTTTGCTACAACTCATAACCATTTTCATTGTTCACTTGTAATTGGGACGTTTCACTTTCATACACTTCTAACCGTTCCGCTAACGTTTTAAGCTTCCCGGTATTGCTTAACCCATGTTTTCCACACTCGATCCGTAATTTCGCAACCGAAAGATTTGTAAAATCCATAACAACTTGATTGGGTTTACCATTCACTGCTTGTTTATAATTTTATTCAAATGCCCTTTATTAACACGTATTTAAGAACTTTATCCCACTTCTGAACTAAAACCCGATTTTATATTCGAATTTAAATCCAATAAAAGTCGAACTGTTAGTTGATAACGCAAAAATTCATTTTTTATTAAAAACAAAATATTAATTCCGAAAATACATCGTTCTCCATGACATGCTCTTTCCAAAAAAAAACCCTTGTGTATTTTCTTTCACAATGTAGTATAGCTTCCATCTGTAGAACGATATTACAGGCTATACATTTTAATTTAAAACTTACAAGAACAGGGTGACTTATCCTATAAAAATTTAATTAAATTAAAGAGCCCAATGCATTTCATTCGAGTTGGAGATAGCAAAAATATAAGGAAACCGCGGGTAGCGAGCTAAACCGCGGGCAGCGAATAACCGACGAAACAATTTACCAGTAAAAATTCAGACTTGGTTCAGGTTAAACTGAGCTCGGCAATGCTTCACGAGTATATCTAAGAACCTAAATTTCCTATCCGCCAATAGTAATGAATTAAACAAACGAAAGTCGCTAATTATGAAGGACGTTTCCATAATGTTAAACGTATCAGTAGGCATGAGTGGAAGCCTAGATAAAAGAGAAAAACGAGAGAGAGAAAATAAATCTTATACATGCATGCGTTTTTGTCAACTTTTTGGGATGAAAGGGGGCGTGTATTTTGTACTATTTCTTTCATTTGATTGGATAAAACGGCAAGATGTGAAAATCCCGGAGTTCCATCCGACGTATGTATACGGCTTAAAGCAAAGATTTAATCTACCACCATTACCCATGGAGGTGCCCAAAAATACATCAGTACCATATGTAAAGAAAGGCATAGCCAGTGAAATAACAGATTTCGAACGAGGCTGGAATGTATGTAAATCAGGTAGTAAAGGAAAAAGCACAGGTGTTCCACTACGGATGATCGGACCGAGAATATGGGAGATAGGATAATAATAGAAGGCCATTGCCTGACTTTAAGAGAGGTTAATCTCCAGATGGCTTGTGTTCACCCAGAAAGAAATAGCCTTGAGGCCGTTATTCATCTAAAACCACTCTGGAATGTGTGGCTATGTGGATAAAGGAACCACCAAGAACATGAGTTGTAAACATATGGTTCTAACCTCCCGTTACAGGAGACTAGGATGTTGACTTACCCAGAAAAAAAAAACCCTGACAAAGCAAGAAACTTTATTCTGATACCTGCAGTTCTGCTGGAAGCTACTCAGGTTTAATTATCACAACCCTCAGGTGAGAAAGGTGAGGTTCTGAATCAGGAGTCAGAAAAATCATGCCCATGACGCCGTAATTTAAGTAAGGACAAGATGTTAAAATTTTCTGTAATTCATTGAACATACGAATGTACGCAGATTTCATGCTTGTAAAGACAAAAGAGTGGCCAATATGAAAGAATGTTGGGAGACTGAAGGAGCTAAAACTGATCAAGAGGGAAACCAAATAGGGATGGGCCACTACCACAAAAAATTAAAGATCGAAAAGCTATTCCAAAAAATATCGAAATGGGAAGATTTAACACAATCAACGATATAGCATCCCACACTCTGGAAAAAATCTGCAAATCCGGGTCCCATATAGGTTATCCAAACACATTGATGAAGTTTGTCCGAAATATGTCTTAAAACCAACAACAATAAAATACATGAAGATGTGTTTCTATAATGTCTCTACAGAACGAATTTTAGAATATAAATTTATATCAAAATATTATTTAGAAAAAATGGAAATTTTTATAAATTTTTCCGGCAATTTTCTGTCTAATAGAAAAACATGTTTGTTTTGTTTAAATTGGAGGTTTGGGGTGTCGTATAGGACCTAGTCGCATCTCCTTAAATACGTCTCTTCACATGCTGGCTTATAGGAGATTCCCGGTAAAATAAAAAAATTGTACATTCGATTTGTAGTACTTTAAGGCAAATTTGGCTGTCCTGACACAAAAGTTCTAATTTTGTTCTAGTTTAAGTGAGATTAAATATTATTAAACTTAATAAATATTTCATTAATGTTTATTTAAGTTTTGTGGACATTTTCTATTTGATTCCCGGAATATTAGGTATTGTTAAATTTTTAGCAATTTCAGTCCCTATTAGTACTTAAAAACAAATCAATCAATGGTCTAATCAGTTTATACGAATTTATTATATTGTTACGGTGACACCTAAATTAGAATAGAATAAGTTAATTTCATTAATTGTTCAATTGCATTTATGATGTATACTCAACATTTAGGCGTCATTTCTGTACTAACATATTTGCTGCGCATTTAGGATTATTCTAGAAACAAATATTTTGGTATATAAGGGCGCGCGTTGACGTGGAATGCTGAGTCTTATTTTAAACGTGATACAGTGAAGGTTAAATAGAAAGATTATTAAAGTGATTATTAAAGCGATTATTAAAGTGATAATTAAAAAGTGTGTTATAATTATAATAATTAATTGTGAAAATTGTGTTGTATAATAAATTGTGTTGTGTAAATAAAATTGTGTGAGTTAAAATTGAAGCAGTGTATTTATTCACAATCCAGTGATTCGAACCTTGATTGACAAGGCAAAATCGTAACAATTGGTGACAGCGGTGGGATTGTGAATAATAAGAAAAATGATTCTCTACGAATTAAAGCTTGCGCAATTAAAGGAGCAACTTAAGCAGCGAGGTTTGGCTAGTGAAGGCACAAAAGCTAGTTTGGTGGAGCGACTACGTGAGGCCATGGAGAAGGACGGTTTAAATCCAGATGTGTATGATTTTGAGGTGTACAACACGGATGAGATCAGTGTGGACAAGAAAGAAAAGGAAGAACAAACGATGGTCGGAACAACACGAAACCCATCTGGAAGTTTCGATTTTTCGCAGTTAATGGCTGCTATGAATATGATGGGACAACAGTTGAAGCAACAAGGGGCGGACATTAAACATCAAATGAAATTGTCGAACCAGGACTTGAAACAGCAGATGGAGCAACAAGGGGCGGACATTAAAAACCAAATAGAAGATGGCCAAAAGAAAATAGACGAGAGGTTTTTGGAATTATCTTCTACACTACACGATAAAGTGGAAAAACTGCAAACAGAAGTACACGCAGAAATTCAAAATGTTAAAGGGACGGTTCAACAAAAATTTGAATCGGTTGAACAAGATTTTAAACGTCTCGAGAAGGAGCTCAAAGATGTCAAGGCGAATGGAACGACACAGCAAGTGACCCAGACGGTTAATGCAGTTAAGATAAAACCACCAACATTTGATGGAACAACATCCTTCAGTATTTTTAAGTTCCAGTTCGAAACGGCGATTAAGCAAAATCAGTGGACTGAAGAACAATGTGTTGCAGCGTTAATTGTGGCTCTTAAAGGCGAAGCGGCAGAAACACTACAAATCATTCCCGAGCAGGAACGGAACGTTTACATGGGAATTTTGAAGGCGTTAGATCGAAAATACGGAAGTGATCACAAACGAGAAATCTATCGCATGGAATTGAAGGGTCGATACCAAAAAAGAGGAGAATCGCTACAGGAATTTTCATCGGCAATTGAGCGGCTCGCGCATTTAGCCCATTCAAATATGTCGGCCGATTACATGGAGCGAATTAAAATAGATGCGTTTATTGACGGTATTCGAGATCCTGAGACGCGCAGAGCGGTGATGTTGTCACCTAAGGCAACTTTCACGGAAACCATCGCTTGTGCGTTAACAAACGAAACTGCGCAAACCATCATCAAACCAGCAATGAAAATTCGTCGAGTGGAGATTGATTCCAGAATAGACACCGAGCGGGTTACGCCAAGGTTCAGAGATGGAAGTGGCAGGATTAAATGCTGGGTATGTGATAGAATGGGTCACATCTCACGGGACTGTTGGGAGATTAAGAAGAAACGAGGAAGATCGCCATCTCCTATGAAGCGTAGACCAAACGAACAGCAGAGAGAAGCCAGAAAGGAGGGTCGGACGACATTGGAGTCGTTAAAAAGAGACAGCTTGAAGGAGCAAAAGCTGACTCCCACAACCGATTGCCCCATAACGTCCATCCAAGTTTCGAGAGTAGAAAGAGGCGGTGACAGCTTGACAGATGAAGCCAATATTGAACATCAAAAGGAAAGCGCACATGGAAATGCCGACGCGTTATTAAGAAGACCATGTCCCGTGGAATGTAAGAATTGTGGGCATGTGAAGGTCAAGGAAAACATCGTCGATATTCGGCGTATGCAAGTGTTACCTGATGAGGAATGGACTGATGAAATGATCAAGAAGGAGCAGTTACGGGATGCTGATCTGTCATTCATCATGGAATGTAAGGAAAAGGATCACCGGCCCACGTGGAGTGAGATAGCCGACAAAACTCCCGTTGTAAAAAGTTATTGGGCTCAATGGGATAGCCTCCACATAGAAAATGGATGTTTAAAACGAAAGTGGGAAAGCACGGATGGTAAAGTAAAACAATTGTTGGTAGTGGTGCCAAAAGATCGGATAGCGGAAATCCTCAAGGAGTATCATGGAGGAGCAAGTGGAGGTCACCTAGGGATTAATAAAACATTAGCCAAAATTCGACAACGTTTCTATTGGTCCGGATGTAGACAGTCAGTAGTAGAATGGTGTCGAAGATGTGACCAATGTGCGGCAGTAAAGGGACCAGCACGAAAAAGCCGTGGGACCATGAAACAATATAATGTCGGGGCACCATTTGAGAGAATTGCAATGGACGTGGCGGGGCCATTTCCGACCACCGAGAGCGGAAATAAATATGTGCTGGTAATAATGGATTATTTCAGCAAATGGCCGGAAGTGTACCCCATACCCAATCAGGAGACAACAACAATAGCTGATGCCGTGGTCAACAATTGGATTAGCAGATTTGGTGTACCGATGGAAATTCACACGGATCAAGGAAGGAATTTCGAATCGGTGGTATTTCAGGAGATATGTCAGATGCTTGGAATCAATAAAACGAGAACGACGCCTTTACACCCACAGTCGGACGGTATGGTGGAAAGATTCAATGGCACATTGGAGGAATATCTAGCAAAGGTTGTGGAAAGGAACCAACGTAACTGGGATCGACATATACCGATGTTCTTGATGGCCTACCGATCAGCGGTACATGACACAACAGGAGTGACACCAGCTAAAACCATATTTGGGAACAATCTGCGATTACCGGGAGATTTAAAGTTTGGGGCTGTTCCTTCAGCAGCGCTATGCGGACAGGATTACGTCGACCGAATGAAAGAGGAACTCAATGAAATACATCAATTTGTACGGGAGAAAATTCGGATATCAAGTGATCGAATGAAAGCTCGATATGACATACGAGCAAATAATCAAGGCTTCGAGGAAGGGCAATTGGTATGGCTTCACAACCCGCAACGGCAGAAGGGATTATCACCGAAGTTGCAACCCACATCGGAAGGACCTTACACTATCATTAAAAAGTTGAACGACGTGGTTTATCGCATACAGAAGGGACGGAAAGGTAAACCAAAGGTGGTGCATTTAGAGCGTTTGGCGCTCTACAGAGGAGGTGATCTGGATCCTGTTCGGGACGAACAGGCTTAGGTGGGGGGTAGTGTTACGGTGACACCTAGATTAGAATAGAATAAGTTAATTTCATTAATTGTTCAATTGCATTTATGATGTATACTCAACATTTAGGCGTCATTTCTGTACTAACATATTTGCTGCGCATTTAGGATTATTCTAGAAACAAATATTTTGGTATATAAGAGCGCGCGTTGACGTGGAATGCTGAGTCTTATTTTAAACGTGATACAGTGAAGGTTAAATAGAAAGATTATTAAGTGATTATTAAAGCGATTATTAAAGTGATAATTAAAAAGTGTGTTATAATTATAATAATTAATTGTGAAAATTGTGTTGTATAATAAATTGTGTTGTGTAAATAAAATTGTGTGAGTTAAAATTGAAGCAGTGTATTTATTCACAATCCAGTGATTCGAACCTTGATTGACAAGGCAAACTCGTAACGATATTATAATATTTACTAACACATTTTAATGATTTTAGGATTTAGGACAAACTTCACGCAAATATCCAAACCATTATTGGCCCGAAAAACCACCCCAATTAGGAGTTTAACGTCCAATAAAATAATTTCGACTAAAGTAAATTTAGTCGAAACGCAACGAGGGACATCTCCATCTATCATACATCTCAACTCAATAGTCATACTGCCCGCTCTCCCATACCCTGTTACAGATACAACATTACTGGAGATGTTGGGCCTCACATAGAACGATCGTCGCCAACCCGTTGAAGCACAGTTCTCAAGACGGAAATGACACTAGCAATAGGATGCAAACTATTGAAATTGAAGGACGTCAGATGAAGTCATCCAATGAAATACATCACACTGGAAAACACATAAAACTAATAAAGGTGAGTAAAAAGTTGATGCGATTGACATATGAAAAATGTTACATAAATACGAAAAACGAAAAAAAAACTAAATGTTGTAGAAAAAATATGGCTTTGAGCGATGATCTGGTAAGAATTCCAAGCACTTCATCCTGCGACTGCACAACTTCCACAATACCTATTTTTGTATGTGAAATTTTTGAAAATGTAAGTTGCATTTGACTTCATTAGCGCTGCGAGTTCCGAATCGAACTGTTCGTTGCGTGATATCTGCTATACGATGTTGCAGTCTCCTAAAATGTACCGAATATCCGATGTGTATTGCGCGATAAAGTCTATTTGTCGGCGTTTTCTTGGTGAAGCCTTGTCCAAGTTTTGGCGTAACGGAAATCCAATGGTTTGTGGTCGGAGAATAAAATAAATTCTGGTGATTCCATAAAATTTTTAAAGTTAATAGCTAAAGAATCCAAAAGTATTCTTGCAGTATTCTTACGTTCTATACCAATGAGAAAGATTGTACCCTGAACCAAGAGTATATTTTTTTATTTTTCTAAAAATAGGAACGAATCAACCTTGTACGAATTTCAATCAATTGAAGGGCATCACCTCCACAATGCAGATTTTCGTTGAATTGCTATTTTAAAACTATGTCTGAAAGAAATTTAGTTACCTTACAAAGCCATTAAAAATGTGTTGCATCCGCGTATTTACAAAAAAAAATGTAATACAGGTGTGAGGGGCTTGTGAATTGCATAGAAATATACATGGCCATAAATCACATTTTCCGTATTTACGATGATGTTATAAAGGTTTGAAAATATTTGTACCATATTTTAATGATCAACACGCAAATCGTTTTATTGTTGTGCTGCTATCTATTAGACTAGATGAGATATGAGAAAATATAAAACCGTGGAAATTTGATTATTTACCTGTCTGTTTACCGCGCAATAAACATTATATAAAGAATATATGAAAACTTTTTGTACTTGCGGCATTAAAATGCAACCTACCCGGAGTAGGCACTTTCTTTGGCAGCACATCTTTTTCTTCCATCGCACTGAGGCACACATTTTGCACAAATTTAAAAAACCGACCAAACCAAATAAGTCGTTTTGGGGGAAGATGGAGCGGGGGGAAGGAGACGATCGCCAGATCTGACTCAGTAAAACATCTTGGTGTAATTTTAAACTGTATCTTTCATGGAAAATTTACCTTGAAAGCAAACTTCAAATAGTCACTGCCATATTTTGGCTCTTGGAGCTTGAGGCATTGTTGCTTGATCGCCTGCGGTTAAATCAAAATATGTTGTTGCGAAACTTGACAGTTTATAGGGTATGCTGTGCCGCAAAGTACTTTATTTGAGAACTTTATAACGTCCATTTACAACGAATGGGGCTTTGCCAAGATTGTGTGATAGTTACCTTGAAGAGGTATCACGATCCAGGTTTCTTAACTATAAATCTCTCAATCTATAGGTCTGCCGCATTCCCAGCGCTGGTACAAGGTTACGCGGTTTGTAAGAGCTGCGAAACACATTTACTTCTTGTGATGTTGTCCTCGATTTGCACCATGGACAATGTGTGACATTGAGTGCGCAACCTGTGTGGGTTCCGGCCAACTTTAAAAATAATAATAAAAAAATACTTGTCACGTTTAAGCCTCCTGCTTTGTATTACCGTAAAGGTGGATGTGCATCGTAAAAGCTTCTGGATTTGACTCTTATATCGTTTGTTGTCGGTGCTGGACGTGAATAATGTTTTTCTAAAATAAATTATAAAAAATAGTTTATTTTCTAAATGTTTCAATGCCATGAGAAATTTTTAAAACTTGTTTTAGATTTACTACAGAAAACTTTAGCTGGACGGGACACAGTCACATGGTAACTATAAAATATAATCGCGTTAATTTGTCATACTAATTTCTGACATAATTTTCGGCATACATAATTTCAAATATTTTATTGGTTTCTTAATTGACATGGCAAGTCATAGTCTATAAAAACTATCTTTCTAAAACACAAATGCATATGTACATAACCGAAAAAAAATATTCTTACATAAAATTTATGAAACTATTAAACGTAGAAAGTACGAGGAACTATAACAAAGTTTTTTACTGCATCGTACCAACTGTTCGATATCAAATGCTTATAAAAGTTTATTTTATGGAAAATTTTATAACTGAAAACTTATTTTTTTGTTTCAAAATCTCAAACCAATTTATTTTATCTGCAGTCAGATAATTTAATAAACTCAATATGTACATACATATATGGTTCAATGTATAAAGTAAATATTCTTATCTAAACATATGATCAGTCTTAACAATATTATATTTATATGTATGTCCTCCGGTATAGCTAGACAAAAAAATATTTTGGCCCTATCCAATCTCCACATCTTGGAAATGTTTTAGGCGGTTGTTTGATTTGTGCATTATTCCCAACCTGTAGTATTACGTCAATACCGCGAGTCCATGAATTCGATTTAAAGTCACGTAGCATCCAGTAACCCGGATTATCGGCGACAAATCGAATAGCCACGATAGAACTATTCTCTATGGTGACCGTGTCTTTGTGCAGTGGATTGTCGAAATTCCTCTCCAGTAAGTCATTCTTAAATTGTCGTATAACGATTAATTTTTTTTATTATTTCGGTTTTATTTTATACTTACGTTTATATTTTTGTCCTTGATTTGTTCGAGTGTTTCGCTGTTGGTAGGTATTTTTGCCACCCCAACAATGTAGAATGAATAGCCATGAAGATGATACGTGTATGATGCGCGTTCATCTGGAAAATTAATAAATTTGTTGTGAAATCAACATAAAAACATATTTTCTACTAAAGATTTCATTTTGTGATTTCTATGTGCATTATTTAATTTAAAAGTATAAAATCATTCAACTGCTATCTTTCGGTTGCACAAGTTGATACCTTAATTTTGCGGACCATCGTGGAGCTACAAAGCGTGATATAAGTATTGTGTCAACAAATAAGGAACAAGTCCAGAATGTCTATAGAATATTGGCAAAAGTTTAACTTTAGTCACAAGCAAAACCGCAAAGCACCGCTAAGTTTTCTCCTAAAGTAGAACTATCATAAATAGATCATGGTGTTGAATACAGCGCACTTGATTTCAAAAGTGCATCATAATAATGAATTTCGATGAAAACAACCTTGTTTCCAATAATCCCGATTAATTTGCAAAAAACCAACAGACCTTCTTGCTTCACTTTGCAAAATACTTGTTAAAAATGAGAAAACTCTCATGGATGCTGCTCCTTCCAGTGAACTGATTTCCGAAAATCTGAAAAATATTGTTTTCTAAAAAATCATCATAAATTTTGGAATAGTGTATTGGACCAATATTCTAATTTTTCTCACAAATGGCATTGGTAGACCGATTTACCAACCGTCCAACATCCGACTTTCGTTTACGACAAATGTACACAGATCTCGAATAGGTATGATATTAACAGGCCGAATGTCGAAGGGCCGAATGTCAAAGTGTGTGTTTAGAAGTTTTTGTGTTTAGAAATGTATTTTTTTTATTTAACTAATTTAATTTTATTTTTTGTACCATATAGCTATTATCAGAAGGTTGACATAGGGCTGAATATCTCAGGTGGCGCATGACAAAATTTTCCTGCACCAAAATGTATCATTATCCAAAGAAGAATTTCCAAAGATGAAAAATAGTAAAATAAACAAATTCATAAGAAATTAATGTTTAATAAAAAAAAAATTACAAAATATTCGACCCATTCGGATCTTTGAGCCATTTGGCCCTTTCGGTCCTTCGTCATTCGGCCCTTTGATATATTCGGCCCTTCGACATTCGGCCCTTCGACATTCGGCCTTTTGAAATTCGGCCCTTTGTACCCATTCCTTTGAATAAACCGCCTTTAATTTCTAAAGCAAAAAATTGAAATTACTGGATTTGTGATAACAACTGTCTGCTTAAATTTCAAAAAACCCCACAAAGACAAACCTTGTTAAAAAATTTAATCTTCAATGAAAAAATGTAGAAACTTAATACGGAAGCTGCCACTTCTGGTACAGATGTCTACCACTTTTCGCATAGATCTCCCAATTTATGGAAAAAGCTTTAGTATGAAATTTATTCCGAATAGTCAATCCGTTCTGTTGCACTATTATGGTAATTCCCCGAGAATAGGGAACTGGGGAAAGAATTTATATGTAATTTTTGTTCAAATATTTTTTTCCGGTCTACTGAGGAGTTAAGTTTAGTGTAAATATGTACATATTTATAAATTAGGAATAATTTTTCCATATCTAAATTTTCAGGGAAAATTATTCCTAATTTAATTCTGTTTTCAAAACCATTAACACTACCTAGCCTCAATATGCAAGAACATAAATGTTTAACTATAAATTACATATAAATTCTTTCCCTATTCACAGGGAATTACCAGAATAGTGCCACAAATGAGCCAACTGTTGGCATCAAAAATAGCGAATATTGCCAATTTGATTTTAGAATTTCATAAAATTCAAAATATTCATAAAGTTGGATGAGATTTTACTCAACATGTTGTCAACTGTTGGTTGGCCTGAACAACGATTTTATTTTGGTTGATTTTATAAAACTACAATATAAAAAAATAATCTGTATTATCGACTTTTTGGTTATCGCCTACTTATATTAATATACCATTTTTATCGATTTTTGAAAACTGGTAAATTTATGTTGTAATTTTATATTGTCATTGCCGACATTTTCCTGTTGCGTATTCTAGTTACAAAGAATTAGATTATATGGTATGATATCGACGGGCCGAATGTCGAAGGGCCGACTATAAGGCCGAATGTGACGAAGGGCCGAATGTCGAAGGACTGAGTGTGTGGAAGGGCCGACTTTTTTTTGATTTTTTTTTTTTTTTTGTTTTTAGAAATATATTTTTTTTGGCTAGTCTTTAGTATTGCAGTCAAAATTGACTGTCGCTACATTTTTTTTCAAAATGGTCATAATTTTAACTAAAAATGTAAACATATCAGACGCCATCTTAGATAAATTTCAATTTTTTATATTTGATTTATAATTTTTTCCGCTTTTGGATTAAATTTTTCTACATTTTGTTTTAGGTGGTCATAATTTTAACTAAAAAATTGTTAATTTAATTGACTGCCATCTTAGAGATATTTTTATAAATAAAATAAATTTGAATTTGTAACATATGAACTATTTTTAAATGTTTAGTAATGTTTAGTAAAATAAATAATTTTAAATGATTAATTTAAAATGTAAATATATGGTTTATAAATAAAACAAATTTTATTAAGTCACATGTAGAGATGTGTGCAGTTTCGTTACTTTGAGTAATTACGAGTACTCGTTACTTTTAAAGCCAATACTCGTTACTTTGTATTCGTTACAAAGTAATCGAAATGATTTTTTTACAAATCAGATTACGTACTTTTATCTGAATAGAAATGCTCATACGTACGTACAATTTTTGTTTTAGTAATCATTGAAGCAGTTTTATTTCATATAAAAAAATAATAATTCATCTAATAAAATTTTTATTAATTGGAATATTTAAAATAGTAGTATTTATCAAATAATTAAAAATCTAATGATTTTTTATACGAGTATTGGCCTCTATTCCGGCGACAAAATTTTATCATCTTATCATGTTATTATGTTATATAAAATGAAAATTGCTATTTTGGTATTCCGGTCTATTTCAATTTTATTATTTTATGTTATTTTCTATGTTATTTTGAAATAACATAAAAGCAATAAATTAGGTACTTTTATGAAATGTTATAGACAAAAATGAAATCCAATACGTCAAATTCGGTGATAGAATCATATTTTTTAAAACAGGCAAATAATTAAAATATTTCGCTAAAATTATTAAATGTCATATATGCTACGGTATACCAGAGAACGAAACGAAAGACGTGCCAGGTACGTAAATACATTCCTGATTTATTTAGGATGATAGAATTCTAATTTTTAAAATTCAACACCGTGCCAATCTATGGATGCTTCGAGATGAAAGTGATCCTTATCGATTGCCCTCATTCCGATTCAAAAAATTGTTTAGGCTTACTAAGCGAACAGTGGAATTTTTAATACTAAAATTGGAGCCCATGTCACGGCAATCAACAATCCCCTTCAGAATTAAATTACTATGCGCTCTACATTTCTATGGCCATGGGTCATATCAAGTAGCAGCTGAAAGTTGCCATAATCTAGCCGTATCGCAGCCAAGCGCATCGCGATGTATAAAAGAAGTCACAAGTCTAATATGCACTTATTTATTAGATGATGTCATAAAGTTCCCACAGGATGTTCTTCATCAAGCGAAACAAAATTAAGCTTTGCGAGAAAATTTGAGATGACCAGAGTGCTTGGAGCGATTGATGGATGCCACGTTGCAATATTTGCACCGCCTGAGGATAGCGAATTTTTTCGTGGGAATTTATTTCGCAACAGGAAGGGATACCACAGTATAAATGTAGTTGTTTGTTGCGATTTCAAAATGCGTATTAATTAAGCAAATGCGCGGTTTCCAGGTTCGGTACACGACTCGGCAATCTGGATCGCAACTACGGAAATATTTTATCGATAATTTCTCAAATATTTCTAACCAAACAAATATCCTATTGGGTGATTCCGGGTTTCCACTGGAACCTTGGTTGCTTGTTCCTTGCAATGATCCGGAAAATGGAAGCAGGGAATTTCGATACAACGAGAAATTTATAAGGGCGAGGAACATTGTCGAGAAATGTTTTGGCCTCGTGAAATCGAGGTTCCGATGCCTACTACGGCATCGTACATTACATTACCACCCAACGGTTGCATGTAAAATTATATATGCAGTATTTGTGCTACATAATTTATGTTTGGATCCGAGTTTGGACGATGAAATGGATGCAGGTGAAGTCTCAGAAGACAGTGATGAACCCGAAGAAGAAATAAACCCTGAAAATAATATAATAGGTGTCATGGATGAAATGGAACAAAATGGAACTTGGTATAATTTGGGTTGCAGATTAAGGGAAACGTATATCAACAAATATTTTCGTTAATGTTTTTTTAGTTCAAATAAATAAAGTATATATTTCATAAATTAAATAAAAAATACAAATAAAATTAATAATTCACTGTAAAAATACTGTCACAATTTTTATCAAACCACATAAAATGGTTTCTTATTTTTCCCTCATTTCTATAAAGATGTCAGCGGCGTTAGTGAGACTCTCCGCTATCTCGTGCATAGCACGTGCGATTTTAGTAAACCCTTCCTTCATTACGTCTATTTTTTGTTGTTTGAGCTCCAAAAATTTCTTTTCGAAGTCTTCTATAAAATTTAGGTTAGAATTAAAAGTAATCATGCATGATTATTTCATACCATTATCCTGATTCCTTTTTCGGGACACTTTCGGAGGAGCCTTAGGTACCACACAAGTAGGTGATGGTTCCGGTTCTGGGGATAGTTGCTCAACAGCCGAAGTTGAACCAAACCCCGCTTCTATTGTTATAACACCTTCGAACACAATCACCCCCCAGGCACTAAGTGCACGCTCTTCCAAATCGCTCAATTTCAATTGGCTTGATTCCCCGCCACCAGTTTGGTTTAAACTAACTATAATTTTTCTTTTTTTATGCCACACAGCATTACGCCAGTTTTCAAAAGTCTAAAAGTAAAAGTTGTCTTATAAATATACATCAATATTTTTAAATTATATTATTGTATACCAAACCTTTTTCCATTGGTTTTTATTTCTTGTAGCCCCTACGGCTGCATTTAATAAATTAACCAATTCAGTCCATAATTCTTGCACTGAATCATTCGAATCTTTCTTCGCACACAACTCTGGATGGTTCTCCATAAATGCCACGTATAAATCATATTGCTCGCGAGTTGTTTTAGCTTGGCGTGTAACTTTTTCTAAAATTAAATAAGTTTAAATTACACAAAATTACATTGAAAACTATAATTAACCAAAAAAATTCTGTACCGACCTTTAATTGATGATATTTTGTTTCTATGTATAAATATTTTTGACAACTACGTATAGAAACACAAGATAAAAAAAACGTACTAGATTTCTTTATTCAATTGTACAAGAGCATCTTACAGTAAAAGTTAAAATAACATAACATGGTTAGAATACCAAATTGAAAAAAATGTTATGTTACCTCGTTTTTAAAAATTATAACATAAGAAAATAACATCAAATTTTGAAAACCCGGAATACGGGCCATTATTTTTGTTTCGTTTTAATTTGAAATTATAATGCTTTGTTCTTCTAACAAAAAAAAAAAAGTATTATCACAATTTGTCTCGCTCCATTATAAAAAGAATAAGTCATGATTGTTCATGTATGGAAATGAGAGAAATACATATAAAAATATAGATGTGTACTTGTATATGTACTTTACTTTAAAACCAAAGTGAAACAACTACTCGACTCGTCCTACGAAAGAAGCGTATAAAGACTCGAGTGAGTATATTAAAATGAGTATGAACAAAATATTCGTCGTATGTATTATCAAATATAGTATTATGCACAATTGTAAATGTAACGAATACTTTCATTTTGAAGTAATCGTTACTTCGGGTAGTTGGAAGTAACGAGTATTAAATACCGAATAGTTACTACCCGCACATCTCTAGTCACATGTGATTATAATTAAATATTCGTCATTTAAATTCGTCATTTTTGCCACGTTCCACCCTTCACCCAAGGAATTTTTGTAAACTGTTGATGCAAAATAACTTGAAATAATATAGTGACATCTATCAGCAGAAGCGATACGAGCGATACTTTCTCTTTGATCTGTGTGTGCAAGGTTGACGTAGCATACACAAATTCATATTAAATACTTAATTCGATTCTATGTATTCGTAGATTCCTCTCTTACGCAACGAATTAAGCTAACATTTGTGGTACATGTATTAGAAGAAGCGATATGCGCTATACTATCTATTTGATCTGTAATCATTTCATCTGTAAATATACGGTATAATTTCAATATGGTCAAGCAGAAATTTGCCTTCACCTAAAACAAATTTTGAAACTTTTAATTGTTTAATTGTTGTTCAATGTATTAAAAATTATTTTATCACAGCTTAACGTAAAATTTTAAATTTTGGTTCATTTTTATTCCAATAGATGGAGCTAGCTTGAGACACATAAAGTGCTAAGCAAAGACATATTTTTTTAGTTATAAAAAATCCGCTTTTCATCAAAGTGGCGCACTTTGCCATCACATTCGGCCCTTCGACATTCGGCCCTTCGACATCCAGCCCTTCGACATCTGGCCCTTCGGCATTCGGCCCTTTGTACCTATCCCGATTATATAGAACGAGTGTAAGCAACAGTCAAGAGTATCACAAAATCGGAGGGTAAAAGAGAAAGCATATAACTCAAGAGAGCCGTACTTAGCATTTTTTCGATCGAATGCAATGAAGTTAGGAAGTTAAAATTAAAAAATTATTCCGTTTGTCATTTAAAATATATACGATAAGTTAAATTTAAATTATTACGGAAAAACGGAACGAAGCGGAGCGGATGCAATGTAGCTGAGACTTTATGAGAAACAATATTTAATTGTGCCATTTCCTTTCTAATTAACGATTAGAACTTGCTCTTCATTTCACGTTTTGTTCCACCCCAAACGATTTTGATGTTGTCTGGTGTGGCTCGGGTTTTTTAATTAATTATTTTTTTCGACTGGAACGCCAAGGAATCAAATGCTAGGATTAGATTTAGATGCGTGCTAATTTCGGAAAATTTCGTTTAGAGGATGTTTTGGTGGGTCCTCGTTCCATTTATAGACTTTTTCGAACGATTACAAATTTTAGTGATAAGGGTTTTCTAATGCCGTGAATGGATTGCGATGAATCTTAATTTTGAGAAACTCATTAAGGGTTTTTCGGGTCGAACGATTTTTATAAAAACAATTTTCGAGTGTTAAGAATCAAAATTTGTTTAGGGAGTTCTCAAATGAAATCCACGAGTGTCAGGAAACGCCTGTTATGATCCATCGCACGATTTTTCGAAAATTTGTGTAGAGGTGCTCCAGTTTAGCCGTTATATGTTGTGGTTTTTTTCCCAAAATAGGACTATGTCATTTCTCAGTCGAAGAGGATTCTCAGATTAATGATGAAAATGAGAATTGGATGAAACAAAAACCTTTCTGAAACGAATCGTATGGAACTCCGTTAGTAATATGAAAATACCAAATTTTATCGAAGCAAAACCGCGGATTCTTTAAATTGAATAGAACTAAGCCATTGCTTAACGAAGTGTAATAGTATTGTAAAATGTATTTTAGTGTGACAGTTTACGAATTTAGATATAAAAAAATATTTTTTTTAATTCTTATGTCCTGGAAACAAGATTCATTACGTTTCAGTAATGCCCGTTTTTTATTCAGATTTTAAAATGCAGTGGTGTGTAAGTTCATAAGTTCAAAAGAGTCGACTCTTATTTGCCCTAGGCTTTACCTTAATATTCTCTATATATGATGCATATTACTAGTAATTAGCACCCGTTAAATCATGTTAAAGGCAATTTTTCAAATTTTTGAATTATAAAAAGCACAAATCTGAATCATCAAAACCTATTTCCGATCAAATATTCATCCTATATATGTGCGGTCCGTTGTAGGTCAACTACATATCCTGCGTTGCTTCGCTGTAATTCAGTTTTCTGATATTAAAACGAGCCTAGTTTCAGATTGATGCCGTTTATAGTACAATAATATGTGAATGTATTACACAAAAAATATTTTCGTCTAATTATAAAGTTTAGGTGTTAGTTCTCTTTGTACTTTGAATTTTATAAAATGTGTGCAACTCACAATCGCATGCAGCATAACAAGTAAATGAAACACCACAACATCCATATACATCTTTCCAAGGCATCAACCTTAGTAAAAATTAAACTTTATTACATTTTAGTAGCTACACTATAATATAGAATTTATGCGTCTTCCATAATTAAAACTTACAAAATATAGAGAAACAAGCTCATTCGTAAATAGACAGAAACGAACTCGTAAACCCAACTTTTAATTTTACGTTTGTTAGTTTTAATCCTCTGAAGTTTATAACCCGAAGGTTTCGAATGCTTTATTATCCTTTGTACAAATGATAAAGCATATTATAAGCTTTTCGTATGCAACAAAATGCATAAAAGTGGAAAACCGTTTTTCTTTTATCTCGAATACAGTAAAATCAAGTTTATTTTTTGTTTTCCCAGTTTCCTTCATTTTTTACTGTAAAAGTTCCTGATGAACTTAATGCAGAACAACAACATTTGTGTATTGTATACTTTTTATTCTTTCACATGTAAGATTTATGGTGCGGAAAATTTTCTAAAAATTTTACGGTATTTTTATGATATGTGGAGTTTCCGAGAGCTTTTGTTACGGATAGTTGCATAGAAATGAAAAAAAGTGTTTTGTTTTTACTAATTAGAACTTAAATCATTTTACTTAGGGGGACTGTGTTTTGTAGAGCATACGAGAGAGTTTTAAGTTTTACTGTTAATGTTCTAGAGATTTATAAAAGAACTTGTTCTTTTTACGAGGTTTGGGTTGTGAAGGTGTTGCCTGAAAATCTGAATTGAATTAGACAAGTCTTAAGGATATTCGCTATAGAGAGCCGTGATTTTTTTAGCGCCCGATAGATGTATCCGAAGCAGCCTGGGATGGAACTCGATCAATTCTTAACCGAAAAATATGGTACAGGCAAACCATTCCGGATAAAAGATTTTTCCGGATAAAAGATTTTTTTTTTTGATAATTTCATAATAACAGCATATTTTAATATTTTTTAAACTTCAGTGTCATTTATTAAGATTTTAAATTTATTTTAGTTAATTACATAGTAAAAAAAATTATTTCATTTTTGGAAAATAAGGTAAATAAAAGAGAAAATGAAAGGATACGAAAAAAACTTTTTCCGGATATTAGATTTTTTTCCGGATAATAGATTTCCGGATAAAAGAGGTTTGTATGTAGATTGGAATAATATTCTTTAATAACTTTTGGAAGAAGTTGTGAAATATGAACGATGTATGAACCCCACACAAAGGGCTCGGATAAATTTATTGTATTCTTATCAACATCAACCTCGAAAAATGTTCACGGGAACATGAAATATGATGTCTTCTATAAGACCTTGAGATTTGCAGCACCTTTCGAACGAAGCGGAATTTTATACTTTTGAGGTACTTGCAATACATGGTACTTGCAGCATAAATGGTTTGGGAGTTAGTTCCATAAAACATCCAATAATTACACTCTCTATTACAACGAAAATCACAAAAGAGGAAATTTATAACTCGGTTTCTCATCCTCTGGCGGGTACAGTGCAGTTTATCATTTTATAATCCCGTATTTATCCAAAGTGCCGAATTTCATCATTATCGGTTAAATAATAGCTGTGTCCCGTTCCAGGTGGCCATACTCCACTACCTCTTCTAGAAATCATTAATGAATCTCATTTCCATTAAACAAATTCAATCCCATAGTAATCGATTAAAAACTGCCTGAGTTCCGTCCAAGGAAACCATATTCCAAAACTTCTTTCATAAATTATTTAAGAATCCCATTTCCATCCAACAAACGCCAGATGGCCATATTCCAGAATTTATTCCAAAAATCAATTTAGAATTCCCGAATCCATCCATCATAATCGGTAATCGAAAAATGGAAAATAAAAAATCATCCGTTAAATCGAGGGTCCGTTAAATCGAGAGTCCGTTAAATCGAGGGTCCGTTAAATAAAGCGTCCATTAAATAGGGGTCCGCTAAATCCAGGGTTTACTGTATATCGCTGAAAATATTTTCAAGTTTTTCAAGTTTTCAAGCACACTGGCACTGTATGGATCAAAGACCATCGACTTCTTGTAATTAGCGATGACACACATGATTTTTAATTTTTGACCTTATGTTTTACCAAACATTTGCGGTTCAGCTGGAGCTTGAACCCCGTTCCTTTTTTTATATAACAGAATATTTGCTATTTCCAGAACAGATAAGTTATAAAACCATTCTTAAGTATGTTGTAATAAATTTGAGGGAGGCACATTGGCCCAAAGATTCCGCCGCCAAAAACATAATCGAAAGTCAAAGTGTGTTTCAATTTTGTTATTTGTTATGTTTCCATTGTTGGGGTTTGATTTATTCAGATTACAATCATTACTCTAAAATGATACAAAATGAATATTGTAGAACGGTGTATGTTTTGTGCTATCCCACACATTTTTTTTTTACAATCTAACATTCCACAATAGATCATCAACAAATATGTATATACTTCAAATAGCTACGTACCGAGTATCGGAATATGTACATGTAGATAGATACTATATGATGTACTTGAGAATTCAATTTATTTTTGTCGAAATCGACTAAACATTATTTTCCAGTTAAGCACTTCACTTTTAATACAAAATTAACAGCAACTATAGAACAGATGAATACAGGACGAAGGAAAGACGATACATGTACGAAATGTTAGTGTAAGAGTCTAGAAACACTCACATTCTAGTCTAAATTGGAAAAGCTATTGATTATTTTTTCAATTCTGTATAATAAAATACTTTAGCTTCATAAAAATCGGTACATATGAGATGTTGTTTAATCCGCAGCAGTTTAACCGTGCAAAGCTTATTCAGTGGAATACGGCCTAATATTATAAACATTCCTAACCAGTATATAGCGATTCACGCAGTTAAAAGATAATTAGGGTTTACCAAATAAACTAACAAACCGATCTAATATCTGCGGTTTAATTCTGAATATTATCTCTAGAAAATACAAAAATGAGAAATATAATCCAATTAGTTTCTAATAACTCAATGTAGGCATTTGTTGCAACAATGACATCTTCACGTTTGGGAACAGATAGTAATGCAAGGTGCCAAATTTGGAGAATAGGGGATGTGGGAAGCAATTCATACTCCAACTCATTCTTTCGTTATCGTTTTTTTCTTCACTAAATGTTATAATTTACTTTGCTTCCAGCATGGCGTGTAGCGATGTATCTATGTTTCGTGCTTCCGATTATGCTTGAGCAAGTCCAAATTGTGTCGAGAAACATCAACCGTTTCTAACTTTAGCTATGGTCGGTGAGTACGCGTGGCACTCATCGCGTACATGGCTTTCGCATGTTCAAACAATCATGTAAAATGTTATGCACAGGTTCAGCTACAATGTTTGCCAACTTAGCAATCTCATGTACCTTTAGTTTACGGTTATCAGTCACTAAACGTAGATTTTTTTTATAACTTCTGGCGTAGTCACATCAGAAGGGCTTGCTGAATGGTATTCATCATTTGTGATCGAAGAAACAACTTAAACACAATCACCGTTTGATTTTTGTATTCGAAGGCCTCTCAAATAGTGATATTCAATAAGAACATGAAATTTGTTCAAATAATTCTCAAACACGAAAGCCAGTAGATTGGTATTCTTGCACAAGTCAAGCCAAGAAATACCCGAGAATAGATACTTTGATTTCTTTGGTGCACGGTATTTAGCCGCACACGAACTCTTGTTGATTTCCATGAACTCAAATTTATATTAAAGGGCGTCAAAATTGTTCGGACAAATTTTACGATTGAAGAGAGTAGAAAGTTTTTACTAGAAACCAACCAATCAAAATATTGTATTTGATAAAAACTTCTCATTCTTATTATATTTGTTTCTCTTTGAAATAAAAAATGGAGAAATGATGAATATTTTGTGGCCAACGCCCGACATTCTTTTACCACGAATGTATACATAGTTCTCGACACTGTTGGGCGTGTAAATTACACGATGTAATTTATGCGGTTTTTTACAAGTAAATTACACGTAAATTACATAAGCTTATTTTTGACATTATGTGAAGAAAAAATGAAAGAAATAAAAAAAAACTTTTTTATGACAAGCGCGCTATCTGTTACATAATTTAATAACTAGTTAATCATATTTTTTTAAATTGACTGTGTATCGTTGAAAATAAAAATAAAAATGATTATTTAAGCATTGGTATTATGATCTAAACCATATTTCACATTTGATAAATTCCAGGTTATTTCTTCCTTATGATTACCATCAAAAGGAGAAAGCTATTACAACGAAAAATTATGAGACTAGGAAAATTATCGAGCTTGACATAAAATTTAATCAAGTTTCACAAAAGTCATCGATGAAATGCATTGGTGTAAAATTCGTACTTCCTTTTGCCAAAGAGCGCGATATTAGTATATGCTGGGAAATTGCTACCAGATACAAAAGTCAAACATATGAAAAAACAGACAACTGATGCTGAGGGGCATACGGAAATTAAATAATTTTTTTTAATTACTTTGGACATTTTTTTTTTGTTAGTGTATAGTTCCTCTTTGAGGAAAGCTGCTTCGATTTCGTCGTAGTTAAGATAACTAACATTGGCATCGACCTAAACTTTTTACGTCACCTCGTGTTTTGTAAAAGAGAAAACTTCATTATCGTGACTTTGCCGGATTCAAAGAAAGCGCGTGTCAATTGTCTGGGCTATCGACTAAATCGATTTGGCAGGTATTTAGCAGAGGACGTAAATATTTTACGTTGATTTACACCACCATATTGTGTCTATTCTTTATCTAAAGCCTGTAGACAGATACAAAAGTCCCGAGAGAAGTGTAACTTGATTTGCTTCACAACTTCAGTGCCGGCCTTTTTGGCATCGTGTTGAAAGTTGATACTCGGTCCCATTAACAAATTTGAGTTTATCCAGTGACACTAAAATCGATTCTAATATTGCTTTGATCACAGCCTCATAAAATTTGATACGAAGAGCGAATAAGCGCTATGGTTTCATATTATCTAGATAAGCCTGTAAGTCGGCACAAAGGATAAACCCGTTAAATGCGTAAATAAAAAAAACCAAAGTGAAAGTAGGTTCCACACGTAATCGTTCATTGTCTGATCTAACCTCACATACTACCTTCATAAAATCGGCGACTTTAATCATCGTCACAAAAATAAGCGATGTGTAGCTTTCCTCGTCGTTTCCTCCTAACAACGTCGTTCCCGACTTATTTATATATCTCAGCCCGTCCAGATTTCTAAGGATTCACAAAGTCCTAAAGAGCACCAATCGCAACTAAACTTATCAAATGATCAGTGAGGTTGAGGTACGTAGAAGTATAGCAGCAATTACAGCAGGACTTTCACCATCTCAAGTTATCTTGGCATTTCATCGAGATCGTCACTCTGACAATGAACGCTATAGCGACAAAATCGAAATGATTTTCGTAAATGAGGCTGGAGAACCTCTGTTTGAATGTGACATTCGACCTATGCTCTCCTGTATCCCTACGAAGAAGCCTGTTGGCAACCAAATTTGCAATGCGAATCATATCATGGAGTGCAGACAAATCGAGTTCATAAAAATATGTTGATGATGTAATACAAAGCCGCCCAAACAGCTATTCGCAGTGAGTTCAACCATTCATGCATGTTGGTCGTCTAACTCACAACAACTTGAACTATATTCGACAAAGCCAACGCAAATTACGTAGTGAGATGTATCTGGGAACCATTGATCACGTCGATAATATGGCAGAAAAACTAAACGTCCCAGCGGGTGTTCCTGTAATCCTTCCATCATATCGTTCAGTGGATTAAATAACAATATGCGAGAACACAGCTGCTACGAAATGGCTATCTTTAAGCATGTAGCTCCTGATTTATTTATTACATTCACTGCTAACCCAAGTTGAACGGATTTTTTTCGGAAATTCCGCATCTGGTGAAACTACTGCAGATCGACCGGACTTTGTGGCACGCGTGTTTATATAATCAAGCTAGACTTTCTTCAGAATAATCTCACAAAATACCGTGTTTCTGGTCAAGGCACAGCCGTCGTTTTCACAAACGAGTTTCAGAGATGCGGTCTCCCACATGCTCATACCTTAATCACCCTTCGAGCGAAAGACGTATTAATCGTTTCGTGTCTGTGGAGATCACGTGTGTTGGAAAAAGTACAAAACTGCGGGAGATCGTGCTTAAACACATGATGCCGTTGCGGAGCTAGTAACTTCAAACGCTGTTTGTATGAAAACAGAATGTGCTCCCAAGGGAGTTTCTGGATGTCACAGTAACCAACGTTAACTGTTATTTAGAGTACCGTGGTCGTAAAGGCAAGTTAGATATACATACATATTTAGATATTCAAATACAATTCTCATATACTTGCCTCAAATTAACATCGTAAAGCTCTTCACAACAACAGTAATTGCTTCTCAAAGGTGGAAGAACCGTACACAATGGTTTTGCCAGTGCCAATATTCATCCGCTTCGTCTATACCTCTTCTGATGCCGAAGCCTTAAAATCAGCATCGCTCATTATTATTGATGAGGTAACGATGTAACAAAAGGATGGCATGAGATACAATGGTCAATTACATGCGCGAAATAAAAATGAAAAATTCAAGACCATTTAGCGGTAAAGTCTGCAGACGACTGCAAACATATCCTACACTACTTGATCCAGAAATCATTCAAATTCCTCCAAATTCCAAATAATTAAAGAGATTTTAATTATTTTTATTTTTGACATTTCGTTTGAAAACGAAAACGCGAGAAATCAATCAACTGAAGACGACGTTGCTTACTTTTATTGATTTTACTAACGCCAGCTTAAGTGGCCAATTATGAGTGTCGTGTGCTCGTGCGCGGTTGATTATGGAAGTAGATTATTAGATGTTTATTAATTATCGAATTAATTAGGTGTCGCAAATTTACATATGTTAAAACGGAAACGGACTGATAACAAAATTTTTCCTTTTCGAATTATAAATTTGTTGATATGCAAGACCTTTGAAGCGCCGAAACGGTGGATTTGTGAACTTAAGTTCTGATCACAAAATTGTTGCTTTTTCCAAGACCTTTCAAACAATATATATTCTACACCATTTAGTATATTAGAATAATGTAAATTAATATCGTGGTATTGGGTGACCTATGGCAGGTACCCGACCCAATTGCGGTATAGATACCAAAAGTTTATCAGTTAACCGAAGTAAAACCAAAAAACGTTGGTGAAAAAAATGGAATCGCATAACCCTTACTTGAGATATCATCGGTACAGACATCTAGCAAGACAGACAAACATTTTTTGGATCAGGGACCTTTAAAACGTCGAGAAGGAGGGAGGATTTCAATAATTAGTTCTTACTTAATACGAGTTACTTTTACCTAGAATATGCGGGAACTAGTGCTAGAGAATTTTAACATGTAATCTACTGTAAAATATTTGGGAATAGAACTACAACCGTAATACTTTTAAAATTTTCCTCCATAACGCCGTTCCGCGCATAGCAATTCACATTTAAAAAATAAAATAATCTTACCAAAATTCATAAAAATAATTTCCACGAATTCTCCTACATCGATTCTCTGTACATGGACGCAATCGCATACATTTCCAAAATCAATATTTCCACAGCGCTCGTCTAATATTTGCTTACCAACGTTTATAACACACTCATTCGGCCATTGCTGTCGTAATACGTTTGTTAATAAATAATACGGTTTTGATGGAAATGTAAATGTTATATTACCAATTCCTAGAATTCCATCTGTTGCCGAACGAGCAATGGATTTGTTATCTATGTGAGAGAAGAAAATACGATAGACATTTCAGCTGGCCTTAAACATTTTTATTACCTGTTGGCTGGCTCTTATTGTGCCGAATAATCGGTAAATAAACCGTTCGATTAACAATTCGTACGCGTTTATCAAAATTTGGCACATTTGGTGCCACCGCATATTCGTATACTGCCTCGGCTTCAGTTGTTACATTTGTGTGCTTCTCATAACTTAATAATCCCCTCCATGCTCGCCTTAGTTTCTCCGAACTAATATCGATGAAATATTCATTGTGTTGAATCTGATCAGCATATAATATGAAATCGATTCGATCGCCCAAATTTAAATGTATTTCTTCCATAAAAATTGGTTTTATAGCGTGACCATCAACCGCAATCACTTGTAGTGTATGATTGTGAATTTTTAAATTGATTGGATGACCATATGTACCACTTCCGTAAATCATTCGGAAACGATATCGAATCCTAGGTAAAACAAAATATTTTACAGCGTCGACCCGTACGCGATCGTCCAACTCCGAGACCAAACCAATATGGGCGGGTGAGTCCACATCGTATAATTTGCTAAGTGGCTCGTTCGGAGCGTGCACTATAAATTTTCCAATGACCCCTAGAATTCGCAAATTTCCGGAATACGCATAGTAAAAATGTGTGCCTACTTGGGATGCCCGAAATTTATATTGAAATGTTGTAAAACTTGAAATCGGGCATTGTGTTATCATTGGTACACCGTCCATGAATGGTGTTTCGTTTTGGTGTTGGCCATGCCAATGGAGTGTTATGGATAGTTCAGGTATTTGATTTACAACTTCGATTACGATGATATCGTTGTGACACACAATAATTGCTGGTCCCGGACTAGTCTTGTTTATTGTGAATTTCATTTTATCGTGTACGGTTTGTGATTCAATAAATAATTTATACCGGCATATCATTGGCCATTCCACGCTGTTACATTTTCGATTACATTGCGCATCAGGCGGATCTGGAAAATAACAAAATAATAAAAAATGAGATATGCCAATATATGATGGTACCGCGCCTCGCCCTGAACTATACGCCAAGTCATATACCAAAAAATTCATTTAAAACATTTAATAATTGAAAAATACATAAATATTTTCATATCTGATTATATGTTTTATGTTTACACATAAATCTTTTTATGTTTCTGTGAACAGTCAATATTGTGTTACTACATCTCCGTAAAGAAAATGTGTACGGGAAATGTTTTATATTTACATTAACTGGCAGGTTAATAAAGTTCAATCATAATACTCTCGGTTTTATATATTTTGGTGTTTGTTGTTTTCAATCCATTGATAGAAACAGGGAAAATAAGAAAATTCGAGCAAGCAAATGATTTTGTTGTAAAAATATTTTGTGGTTAATTTTATGAAAATCTTTGTGTGCGGTCACGATAAATAAAATTATGTTTATGATATTGTACATAAAACCGCAAAAACACGCTGATTATAATAAACACTGTTGAGCGCGTAAATTACGCGATGTAATTTACACAGTTTTATTTACAAGTAAATTACATTTAATAAATTACAGAAGCATTATGTAAAGTAAAAAATGAAATAACAAAATAAGCTCGATCGGCACAACGATGTTCTTCCTCTCAAACTAGCAAACTCTAGAGAAAACATAGTTCTTATACAGCTACTAAATATTAACATAAATTATGACCTTAGAGCGAACGTGTATTGAATTATTTTCTCAGGTAATCCCGGGAATATTAGATCTAGCATTCTTCTAAAAAGTTATTTAAAAACTTTTAGTCCTACCTTCTACTCGATATACTGACGGCAATATAATGGTGACTTGTCTAGAGATAAGCATCGTTACTACAAGATCTGGCAGTTAAAAGCGTATATAACCAGACAAAATTTGGGACAAGCCAATAGTAATATGGTTGTCAGTGGAATTTGAGACCTACCAGAAAATAGAGGTAGAAAAACCAAAAATAAAACTAAAATTAGTATAAAGGCTCTGGTTTGGAATTCGTACAAGGAGAACCTTAATATTATTAAAAATGAACTGAAGAAGGTTTTATTTTATTTTTTTTTTATTTTTTATTTATTGAAATAATATCAGAAGAGACATGGTCTCGCTTTTGATACGTATACAAAAAGTAAAAATTATTATAATTTAAGTAAATGAAAGATTAACAACGAAATACTAAAAAAAAATTTAACAAAAAAAAAAAAAATATATATACATATATATATATATATATATATATATATATATATATATATATATATATATATATATATATATATATATATATATATATTATTTTATGAAACTTGCTAAAGATGTTCTCTTTGGTGTAGAAACACAAAAAATAATTTCTGTTTTTCTCTTCGGCTCTGTACTTTTGAACAGGGGCGCACGCCGTTTTAAGGATTCCGCAAAAAATGCAAATTTTTAAATACATATAGCTAGAAAACTACTTACCTTACTATTTTAATAAATGAGATCTCATATGAAAGGGATTTAATGGTAGTTTTATAAATAGTTGTTATTAAATTTTCAATTAATTGGTTGTGTGAGAAAAACGTCGATTTTTCAAAAAAATTGATTTTTCAGTACTTTCGACAACAACAACAACCAATTTTTTTATCATTTTTTTTCACAAACAGGTACAAAAATAAAAAAATAGGTGTTATTTTTCGTTTTTATGATATAATTTTTTAAAAATTTCATGCTACACTTACTTTAATGCAAAAAAGAGGAATTTAATCATAAAAAATGGTTCTATCATAAAAGAAAACACCGATAACTGCAATTTTTAAACTTTTATAAAACATGGGTTAACTTATAACTAAAAAAAAAATATTTTTATTATAATAAATTGTATCAATTTAATACTTTTTAACTCATTTTAAGTGTCTATTTTATTTTTATCTATTTATACTTATTTTTTTTTTTTATTTATGAGATACAGAATATTAAATTATTAACAGTAAAGTTAAACGGGAAATGGTTATGCAAATTTCTACTACCAATTGTCCATTTGTTTTAATAATAAAATAAAACAAGTACTATTTTTAATTTCATATAAACAATATTTTTATTAAGTAAACATATTTAAAATACAATTTTAACGATTTATTATATTAATAATATAATATTTATTTTTCTAATTTAAAACAATGTTGATCTTCACAAAACGAAAATGTTTTTAATGTGTAGAGATGTCTTATCAATTGGAACAAAACTATGATATTGATGAGTACCTGGTATTTGTTTTATTGAGTTATACCGATTTTTTATTTTTCTTTCCATGATATTATAATCTTTGGTACTATAAAACTGATAACTCACTTTTGACTCATTTTGAATAGCCCAAGAAAACAGTTCATGTGGTGTGGTTATTTGATTTTCAAACGGCCTTTGCAAACTTGCTCTAGCGACATTTCTCTTAAGAACACCTCCTAATGCATCGCATGGTCCTTTTCCATGGCAGGTTGCGAAGAAGTGCCATTCTGTTTGTATGTTGAAGTCTTCTTTAAAATTACACAAGTTGTAAAAATTCATTCTGTTTTTATATTGTGCTCCAGATCCATCAGAAAAAAAACAAATCTTTTTAACATGACTTGTGTTCGCCTTTATAAAATCTACTAGGCCTTGAATAAATAATCTCACTGCTACATGATTGTGCTTGGTTGACTCCGAGATAGCTATTAAACTGGTAAATTCCAAATTACTATTATTGGAAGAATTTTCGTCCTTATTCTTATAGTAAACTGCAAAATGATGTATGGTGCACTGAGAATTGGACCAATGAAATCCTTGAACTGCATCTTGAACTATGAATGAGTAATTTTCCGAAAAATCACATATAACAACACATTCATCGTTTTCCAAATTAGACTTCCTATGTTTTAGATACGCTGATTGTTGTTCTGCAATAAATGAATGTGGTAATATGTTTTGTAGTTGCTCACAAAATTTATCAGTAAATTCCAATGTTGATAAAATTTGTTGTTTCTATTGTACACCGATCTGTTTGCTGCCATTGTTTATAAGTAATCTCATCTGTATCATTTTCTATTAATTTAGTTGATATTTCCTGATGTAAATTTGTAGTTCCTGGGCAAGATGTACGGTTCCGCAAACAATCTGAGATATAAGATCACGATAACTTTCTAAAGAATGAGAAAGAAGATTTTTTGTTTTTTATGACGTTAAACATCAGTTTAATGTTTTGATGGTATATGCATACGCATATACAATGTGTGCCACTTGAATTTGCTAGAACGCAGTGTTTTGGACGCAGTGAAGCAAATGTAGAAAATCCAACTTTTGTTAATGGATATGTTCTTTTAAATAGTTGATGCGCTTCCTTTAAATTACAGAGCACTAATCTTCGTTGTTTTGTTATCTTAACTCCATCTGTTGTTATTGTTTCAAAATCTCGTTTTCCAGCACACACTCTTCTTATTTCATCGTCCTCATAGAAATTCTGCACGAATTCGGCTATTTCAGGATTAATGGTTTTCGATCCACATTTAATGTTCGGTGTTGACATTATGCCGTGCTCCTCCTGAATCTGCTTTGCTCTATTTGCTGTATAATGTGACACGTTAAACTCCCGTTCAATTTTTCGAGCAGACCAGCTTTTTGGTAGCGTTGTTAAAACCATGTACCTTTCATTTTGATTTTTACAATTTCCAAACTTGTTTGTCAATTGTTGGATCATTTCATTTATGTCAGCACTAGTTGCGGCATCGGAACTGGAAGGCAGATGAAATATATCCTCTGTTATTTTCGTTGAAATTTCTTGAAATTTTTTTGTCTTGTAACATTCAACTCTCATTTGTTTACGATTTATCGGTGAACTGCCAATGGACAACAACGTATCGTTGAATGATGGTATTTCTGGATAAATGTATTTCTCCTCTTCGGTTGCTATTGATGAACTTGATGATCTGCTGCCAGGTGAACAGTCTACATTCGAGTTAATCGTTTGTATTCCAGAGGGCCCTGGATCATTAACACTTAATTTACTTGCACTATAAATGTTTAAGTAACAACCATTGCATATGTATTCACCCATATTAATGATAATTTCTTTCAAGCTAGCTAAATCAATTAAACTATTATGAGCTTTTCGACAGTTTGATTGTTTTTTGAATTTTTGGCACTTAACACACTTAATATTCATACTGAATTCTTATTGTTTTAAAATTATACTTGATTTAACTTTAAACTCTGGCTTACGAATGACATAGTTCTTACAAATTTCTCTTATTTATACAAAATAATTTTTAGGAATTTTGAAAACAAAATTGTCATTAGCAAGTTTTTACTGCCCAGATAATAAAGATTTATTATCACACTTACTTACGTGGTGAGTCAGTTGGTAATAATAAGTATCCCCTTTTTCAAAAAAAGGATCCCGCCCAGTTCTATTCCCACTTAGGTGACTAATAAGTTGAGATAATAACAAAAACAGAATAGATATATGTATACCTAAAAACAATACCCAAAACCTAATCGCATACGTGCAGCTTACGCCTATAAGCAAACACGGACGATCATTCGATCAGTGATTACTAATATACCTGCCTTTGTTGCTTGTCTCCCTCTTTTAATTATTATTTCTTGAAGGATATGTAACTACTTTTTCATACTATAATAAACCGACATTCTTATTTTCAGAAATTAGTAGATCCTCCTAATAATGATTATAATCCAACAAATGACTCCTTAATAAGTACTAAATTGATAAAATTTATTGTAATAAAAATATTTTTTTTTTAGTTATAAGTTAACCAATGTTTTATAAAAGTTTAAAAATTGCAGTTATCGGTGTTTTCTTTTATGATAGAACCATTTTATGATTTAAATCCTTCTTTTTTGCATTAAAGTAAATGTAGCATGGAATTTTAAAAATTATATCATAAAAACGAAAAACCTATTTTTTTATTTTTGTACCTGTTTGGAAAATGATTAAAACTTGCAAAAAAATGATAAAAAAAAAATTGGTTGTTGTTGTTATCAAAAGTACTGAAAAATCAATTTTTTTGAAAAATCGACGTTTTTTCCCTCACACAACCAATTAATTGAAAAATTTAGTAATAACTATTTTATAAAACTACCATTAAATCCCTTCCATATGAGATCTCATTTATTAAAATCCGGTAAGTGGT